>CM053769.1:538506768-538532661 GCA_028658325.1 Potorous gilbertii
ACACTATCCCCTTAAAGAAGAGTGACCAAGAGCTTGAACCTAGTCAAGCTTTATTTCTTGGTTACCGTGTGTGTTTATCCTTTGTTGCTGAAGAAGACCATGCCATCAGAGAAATAATGACATGATTTGCACTTGACTTTGTTTTGAGTGAGGGAGGGCTGTGCAGGTCACCAGCCTCACTTCTCCTCCAGAGTTATCTGAATCCAGTGACCAGAAATATCTGTCATCAGGATGACTGGAGATGACCCAGGAAGAGGTCATTGGGGTTAAGTGACTTGCCCAAGGTCACACAGCTAGTGAGTGTCAAGTGTCTGAGGTAAGATTTGAACTCAGGTCCTCCTGACTCCTGCACTGGTGCTCTATCCACTGCACCACCTAGCTGCCCCTTCTTGGTTACTAGGTCACACCTTGAACATGGTAATTATTTCCCTTAGACTAACAATATGGAGATGGCAGATACATATAATTCTAGCCTAGCACTCTTCTGAAAGCAAAATGGCCAGCCTCTGGCATCAATCTGCTGCCTCTCCTCCTAGCAGGAGTTAGTGTTCTTTGGAAAAGGTTGGGTGGAGGAGACTTTAGAAATACCTATTCATGCCTCACTATAAGTACATTTAGATAGAACCACATGGCCAAACCTAATATATATAGGCACACAAACACAGCATTCATACACAACCCCACCTTACTTAAGTGTCAGAGGTGAGAACTGAACTCAAATGAAAGTTAGCCTTTTCATGACACAGATGAGGAAACAGGCTCAAGGAAATTCAATGCCTTTCCCAAGGTCACACAGATAATAAGCATCACATGAAGAATTTGGAGCCAAATCCCAGATTGCTGAGTCAAGGCTGCTACTTCTGGCACAAATACCCTCTCCTTCAAAGGGCTTTTCCCAATGACCACAAAAAGTTCTCTCCCTCCTGGAGAAGCCTAAAAAAAATTATTTAATTGAATTGAAATGCCTCATAAGAAATGATAATGAAGCTATTCATGAATTAAAGCATTGTTACTGAACAACTATCTGCAGAAAGTATACTTTGAGTGACTTTTATCCATCGTAGAAATTAATTTGTGTGGATCTAACTGTATTATCTTATCCCCTCTCTCCTGGAACTCATTCAACTAATTTATAAATTCAACAAACATTTAATAAGAACCTCCTGTTTGCCAAACTTTGGGCTAGGCACTGGAGAGTTTCAGAAAGAAAATGAAATAGTTCCTGCTCTCAAGTTATTTACAGCGACATTGGGGTTCAAAACATGCATTTGTACAAATTATGTCAAGCCAGGAACAAAGAACTACTAACTAGGATTTATATGTAGGGATTGATTATATTTATTTATATTTATATAAATATATAAATAAATATATATTTATATTGATTATATTTATATGTAGGGATCGATATGATATCTAAGCTAACCAATAAGGTGTCTAAATGAACACATTTTTTTCCTGATAAATGGAGGATCCGAGAATTTGAAAGAGACTTTATGGAAAAGTGGATCATAGACTTAGAGATGAAAGGGATCTTTGAGGTCATCAATCCAATTCTGATTATTTAGATAAGGAAAATGAGGCAAGGGCTACTTAGCTGCAAAGCCAAAGTTCTTTTCAGTATACCACGCTGTCTCCTGGGACATGCAATTTTCTATGCTTTCATTGGTTTATGGTAATAATGACAATAAACCATCATTTATATAGTATTTGAAGATTTGCAGAATGATGTACATACATTGCCTCATTTGACCTTCACAACAGAAACTAGAAAGTAGTTACTGTTATCATTCCCATTTGACAGAAACAGACTGATAGAAGTTAAGTGACTTGCACAAACTCATTCAGCTTGGAAGTAGCTGAGGTACAATTTGAATTCTAGTCTTCCTGACTTCCAAATCCATTACTTTCACCCGCTGTACCATCTAGCTGCCATTAACAATACGTATTGGGGCAGCTGGGTGGTGCTGTGGATAGAGCACCAGTGCAGGAGTCAGGAGGACCTGAGTTCAAATCCCACCTCAGACCCTTGACACTCACTAGCTGTGTGACCTTGGGCAAGTCACTTAACCCCAATTACCTCTTCCTGGATCATCTCCAGTCATCCTGATGAATATCTGGTCACTGGATTCAGATGGCTCTGGAGGAGAAGTGAGGTTAGTGACCTGCACAGCCCTCCCTCAGAAAAAACAAAGTTAAGTGCAAGTCATGTCATTATTTCTCTGATGGCATGGTCTTCTTTGGCAATGAAGGATGAACGAATGCATCAATACATATTAGTAGAAAGATCGTAGGAATAAGGGCCAGGAGAAATACACTCTTAAACTCTAGCTCTCATACTAGCCTGTGGTACCCTAGGCATATCTTAATTTCTTGGACTCTTAGTTTCCCCTTCTGTAAAATGGAGATACAAATATCAATAGAATCTGCTTCACAGAGGTATTATGAGTATTATATTAACCTTAAAATTCTATATAAATATGAGTTATTATTAATATCTCTATAAATTAGGACATTTTGGAGAATATCCAACTAGTATTTGTTATTATGTTTCTAGATTTTCCTAGAATCAACTATTTTAAGTCCAGTTTTAACTGGTTGAAACAACTGGTGAAAAGTAAAGTGTGAATTGGAATTACCTGAGCTCTTTCTGCTTCCCCCTCTTTCCTCCTCCCTCACCATAGAAAATTGAAATAGTGCTAGTTCTTTAGGGCTTATCAAGTCTGACCTGAGTGAACCTATGACAGCTACTTTTTAAAAATGGCATTTAATAAGGAGTATAAGTCTAATATATAATTGTTGCATAGTACCAATTAATAGGGAACTCCCCCACTAAACTAATGGAAGTCTCATCAGAGTCTACTCAATTAAAATGATAATTAAAATACTTTCATTTGCAATTTATGATGGTAGGTTTATAATGTTTGGGCTCCTTGCCCTCTCCCACTTGCCACTCCCATCACACTGTACTCTTCTTTCTCAATCCGTCTTCTCTTGAAAACAGCACACAAGTAATACCACAAGTATTTACTTTGTTCTGCTTATGGGTGGCTCATCAATTTATAGTATCTCTCCGGAATGTTCATTTCATGCATGACTGAAAAGAGTGAAACTCATTGAATTTCAGGTACTTTCCACTCTTCCAAGTGCAGAGGGGCCTTATAAAGTCCATAACTTTTGAATATCTTTATGATTCAGATGATCACTGTTGTAGGAAAATCAAGATAGAACATTACAGTTTAAAAGTGGTCTTTTGTTATATAAATAGACAATATGGTAGAGTGCAAAGGTGGAGATCCTGTGGCCTTGAAGCCATATGTGGCCCTCTAGGTCCTCAATTGTGGCCCTTTGACTGACTTGTGAAGTCTGGATTCCATCAAAGAGGCACACTTGAGGACCTAGAAAGCCATATGTGACCTTGAGGCCACAGGTTCTCTACGCCTGAGTGGGCACCTGGCTTTAAGTCTTGTCATGGACATATCCTGCCTGTGTGACTCTTGTAGGTCAATTTAATCTCTCCACGCTCTAGGTGACTTTTATTTAAGACTATAAATTTTAGAGGAAGTACTGACCTGCACTGGTGGAGAGAATTTTCTCACCTGGGAGTTCCCTATACCCACCAAATCACAGACTCAGATTTTATCACTATCTCTTGTTATGTATATGGAAATTGATTTATATGGCACTTCAAGGTTTCAAAAAAAAAATTGGTTTCCCTGACAACAATCCCATGACAAATACCTTTTCTTTCCATTCTTCATTTTGTATTATTTAAAAAGAATTAAGATAGTAGAGTCAAAAAGCCTCAATTCATGTCCTAACTACTTCTTATAAACTGGGTGATCATGAAAAATCCACTTAATACCTCTGAGCCTCAGTTTACTCAGCAAAAAAATACTGATGATCATACTTGCAGTATCTACCTCATAAAGTTGTTGTGAGATAATTTATTATATATAAATATATAATATTGATATTTAATAATAATTCTATATCTATAAATACTCTGAAGATCTATCTGAAAGCAAACTGACTTTTATCACAAGGATGCAATCAGACATAGAATAAAGTACTTGAAGGGCTATGAATCTAACTCAGGCTGTTTTCCTATACTTATCCTCCTATATTTGGCATCATTATAAAAAATAAAAACAAGAAAAAGTTAGACCTTCTAAAAAGCTCCTAGGATATTTCAATAGGTACCTTTGAAATTTCACTGTATTGTGAAATTTCACATTTGACATTTCACTAGGTAACATATATGATTAACTTAATAAGAGGTAGATTCTCTCTCTTTGGGAATGAGGGGCATCTGTAGCCCCTCTTCCACCCTTCCAGGCCACTGGAGGAGTGCTGCCATCTCATTTAAAATGTCATGGATATTGCAGATGAATTAAAGACTGCAACTTTGGCAACCCTTTGCACAAACCTTTCTATCCTGGTCCCTCCAGAGGATGCATTACCTTTTATAGTGGATTCGTTCGATCTAAAGTTTCAGATGCAAAGCAGCAAGGGCAAAAATACTGCATCGTCTCAAGATGCTAAGATGTTAAGAGAGCAAGATTTATGAATGTGGTGTCTACATGGAGGTCCATTATGAGGGAGAGGAAGGGAAGAGATCTTATCCTTAATGTTATTTAACAGATATAAAGAAGGCAAGGAAGCATAAAACTCCTTTCATGAGCCATCATTGTACTTAAGTAGTATGTTCTCAGTAGAGAGCATTTTCGATTACTTTCCTCTTCCTTGCTTGAGTCATTGAAGACCTGTCTGCTCAGCAGGAACTTGAAGTACAAAACCTTTTCCAAAGAGCAGGATGTAGAGAACTAAATAGCTCAAGGGAGTGCAGTTCAAGCCTAAATCAAAAGTCACTACCATTATTTGAAAGCTATTTGGCAGCCTGAAACAAGTTGTTCGAATCCACCAACCCAGTTGGTAGACAGGTAGACTCACCAGCAACATTACATCCACAAAGCTGTTTAATGGTTTGCACCAAAAGATCATGGACTAAATTAGCAACAGATCAACTGAAGTCCACTCCATGGAATAAGTGAAGTCCAAGCCAAGTCATATCCCTCCCCTCAGCAACCATAATACACATTAGACACTCAATAAATATGTATTCTTTGGATTTAGATTAGCATTATCACCAACTAATATTTATTGACCTTGAAGTTTTCTAGGGTTTAATTTAGAGAAGATTCATTTCCCATGACATCTGTGTGAAGGATAAATTGGAGAGAGGAGAGATTTAAAGGAAGAAGATAACTAGAAACTATTGCAATGCTCTTATTGAGAGGGGAGAAAGGCCTGAACCAAGGTGATGACCATGTGAGTGAAGAGAAGAAAGATGCAAGAAATGTTGTAGAAGAGTCAAAAGGATATGGCAGCTGAATGGATACAGGGAAGACGAAGTGAAGCACCCAAGATGACTCCAGGATTGCAAACCCAACTGACCGTAAGGATGGTGTTTACCTCTATTAATGGAAGGGTAGATTTTGGAAGAAAAATATCAAGTGCCATTTTGGACATGCTGAATTTAAATGCCATTGGGGTATACAGTTTGAAATGCAGGTGATATAGGACAAAATGTTAGATAATGGATTGCAAAGGGCAGAGAAAACTTCTAAGATCTAACTCCACTTCTTTTTTCTTTATGAAGGAAAATTATCTTCGGAAGGGAAAATCAGAATAAAAATGGTAAGTGGGAATTGAAATGCAAAATAATTAAGGAAGTCAGAAGCAAGCAGCAAGTGGCCCTTAATTTAATTCAGTTCAACATTTATTAACCATCTAACATATTCAAGACATAGAATTATGTAAGGTGATAGAAGACAAAAATAAAATAGTGTCTGATTAGCTTCAAGTATACTATGTAAAAAGGTCAAGTCGCTAAGCCTGTATGAACTACATCCAGAGTAATTGTATGTGGTAAATCTCAAAATGAAGAACCATTGTTAGTACTTGAAAGACGTCTGCTCTGGAAGAGATAAGAGGTACAGAATGTGTACAAAGGTCAAATGTATTTGTTGTCTCACTTGGTTTTGCTTAATTTTGTTATTGTTGTTGATATTGTTACAAAGCGGGGTTCTGAGGTGGGATACATCAGAAATTACTGTTATTCAGTTGCTTCAATCATGTCCAACTCTTCATATCCCCATTGGAGGTTTTCTTGGCAAAGATACTAAAGTGATTTGCCATTTCCTTCACCAGATCACTTTACAGATGAGGAAGTTGAGGCAAACAGGGTTAAGTGACTTGGCCAGTGTCACACAGGTAGTAAGTGTCTGAGGTCAGATTTGAACTCAGGAAGATGAGTCTTCCTGATTCCAAGCCCAGTGCTCCATCCACTGCACCACCTAGCTGCCCACATCAGAAACTACTATGCAAAAAACGAAGGCATTAATAAAACAAATTAAAACGTCTGACTATATTACAAATTTTTGCTCTCCAAACTCAATGGGGCCCTCACAACATCAAGGCAGTCCTTTGATTCCTCCCTATCTCACTTTCCACACAAGCTATGTCAAACCTTCTCATCCCTCATCAAACCTCTCACACTCTCAGCTGAGAATCTTGCCTATTACTTTACTGAAAATATCAAAACTACTTGATGTGAGCCCCCCTTCTCCTTTTCTTTGTCCCAAAACCTCTTGACATCATTCCCCCCTCTCTCAGAGATCATCAACCTCTGATTCCTTCCCTCCTGGATACTGCCCTGCTAATTTCAAATATATTTCTGATAAGTTTCCCCTATCCTTAAAAAGTCATGAGTACGCCAAACAAATTATGGTATATGAATGGAATACTATTGTATTATAAGAAATGATGAAAAGGACAGCTTCATAGAAAAGTGGGGAAACTCATACGAACCAATGCAAAGTAGAAGTAGGAGAACAATTTCCACAACAAAATTACAATATTGTGAAGACAAATAACTTTGAAATACTCACGAACTATGACCAACATGGTGACCAACCACAACCCAGAGGACCAGTGGTGAAGTATATTTCTCACTTCTTGACAGAGAGGCAATGGACTTGGCATACAAACAGATATTTTTTGGATATTTTTTGTTTATTTCACTCATATGTGAAAAAACAACTTTGTTGGTCTTCTTTTCTTTTTTTTTCCTCCAGTAGAGAAGGGGGAGGGAGAAAGCAAACAGATTTTTGTTAATTTTTTTAAATATTTCAGGTGTGGCAACATAGACATTTAATCCTTGCTGGGGATTTGGAGAGTGGGACAAGGATGAGGCTAGTGGATCACTTGAGCTCAGGAGTTCTGAGGTACAGTGGGGCTCCATCCAAGCAGGCAGCTATGCTAAATCTGGCACAATATTGGAGGCTACTGGGAATATGTGATTGGAATAGAGGTGGGGACCTAAGAAGGAATGAACCCACCCAGGTTCAAAACAGAGATGATAGATGCCAGTTAGCAGTGGGATCCAGCCAGGTGAGAAGCCTCTCTACTATACATTTAGCCTGGGTAGAAACTCAGTCTCAAAACCAACAAATTTTGAAAGTATAAAAAAATTTAAACTATCACTAACTCAACTATCCCTTATTGTCCTGTAGCTCTCCTAATTTGCTCAGCTAAATTCCTTTTTTAAAAGCTGTCTCTATTCACTGTCTTCACTTCCTCTCCTTTGATTCCTCAGTCTTTTGCAATCTGTCTTCTAACCTTATCAATCAACCATAGCTGCTCCCTTCATAGTTACTAATTGCCAGACCTGATGTTTTCCCCTTCAATAATCATTCTTTTCAGCCCATCTGCGGCATTTAACATTATTGACCACCTTCTCATGGTGCGAAGTCTTTCCTCTTTGGTTTTGGGGGACATTTCTCTCCTACTTCTCTTCTCATTGTTCGACCCCAGTCTCTTTTGCTAGCTCATCATTGGTATCTAAGATATGCTGTTTCTCCAAGATCCTTTTCATATGAAGCAGTATGGTGATGAAAAAGGCAAAAAGAACAATTTCACATAAAGTTAAACATTAATATTAATTTTCAAGTGGTGTAATATATTGACATGGTTATAGATGAACATTTTGATACCTAATCAGAATAGAAAAAGAAGTTTGTTTTAATATATACCACTAATATATACATATGAAGAAACAATGGTTTCAGACAGGATATGGATGATTTTAGAGAGAAAATTTGAGATATAACTATGAAGTTTCAGATTTCCTTGTGAACAACGTAGAAGGATGCCATACTTGTTTTGAGAATGGTTTAATGTTATAAAAAGGCAGAGAGAAACCTCTTATTTATTAAGAAGTAGAAAAATAATTGCATTTAAACAGTTTTAAAGAGAAAGATGTTGAAAACTTCTGTAAGCATGATGGGTATTCCTCAGCTTATTTGCATATAATAGTTTTGTAACTACAGAGGGTAAAACTAAAATGAGAAAATTATATAAACATTTGGAGACTGAGATGTGATTTTAAAAGGACTATCAATTTGATAAGGGAATTTTGAGAGCTGTGACTTTTTAATCAAAAGAGAGACAAGTCTCTCACTCAAGTAATTAAAGGCAATATAAATGAACCTGACACAGAAACCTGGGGAGAATTGAAGACTCAGTATGGGGCCTGAAGCCAGCTGATGGAAGGCTTCAGCTGCCTGATTCCTTATTGGCTGAAAGGAGAATTGACTTCATTGGCTAAGAGTCTATAGGACAGAAGTGAAGCATCTCACAAGGTTCTGTTTCTCTCTGCTACCACCACTGGCTTGAGAAGAAAAAGCAAAAGAGGTTTTTCTGCTGTGCTCTTTTAAAGAGCTGGCTGGAACTTGGTTGCTGTGATCTCCATTGTGATTGGATAATATAGCATTTGGGTTGGTGAATAAATGACTATTTAGCCCAAAGATGGCCAGTTTGATGATCTTTGAAGTTCTCTAGTTTAAAAAGAACTATACTTTCTAAACATTGTTTTAAGGTTAATGATTAATTGCAAGAGCTTGCAAATGCTGCTTGTAAGTATGAATGAGAAGGGTATTTTCCTAAGTGGAGAATGGTGATGCTCAACAGTCAAAGAGTGAAAAGAGAAATAGTTTCATGGGGTGGCGACATTCATGAATAGATCAATAATATTGAAACCTAGCATTCCGAACTGCAAGTTATCCTACATACATGAATTTTACTCCCTCATATACTTTCCTGCTAGAATCCTGCAAAAGTGTATCAGTTCTTCACCACAGATAATTGAGTTCATTGGTGGGACAGTGTTACAAATGAATGTCTATAACATTATTATTTCTTTTGCTTTATTGTTAGGTAAATAGTTATATTTAAGATCTAAAGTATTATTATTGTGAGTGACTGGTTGTATAAACATCATGCATATATTGTACATTGCCTTGTGAGTTGCTGGTTATATAGACAGAAAATGCATTGCCATGGTGCTCAAGAGTTAGATTGATAAATAGCGGAATGTGGGTCCCCTCAGTAGAGTTACCCCTAGGACCCTGAGAGAATTTTGAATGTAATCATGTGGTGGTAGTCTGTCTCTGGAAACTCAGATCTGTGAATTTGAAAGCATGTTGGAATGAGTCATTCCAACCCAGAGAGTGAGTGAGGTTTTGACAAGCCTAAGAGTTAAGGCCCCTCCATACATAATATGGATTTTGTCTATACCTACCACGCAATGTACCAACAATACCACTTTTGCCCTAACCTACCCAACTTTCTGTCCTGTTCTCTTTCTATGTAAATCTCATTAGCTCCCATGGACCTAATTTTCATCTCTAGGTAAATCAATCTTCTCTCTCTCTCTCTCTCTCTCTCTCTCTCTCTCTCTCTCCTTCTCCCCCTCTCCCCCTCTCCCTCTCCCTCTCTCCTCACCCCTCTCTCTCTCTCATATACACCCACACACCTTTCCCCACTCTCTCCCCAGTTTCAGTCCCAAATGTCCAGTTAAACATTTCAAACTGGATGTCCTGTAGATTTCTCAAATGCAACATGTTCAATATTGGACTCATTATCTTTTCTTCTAAATCCTCCCCTCTTCAAAATTTCCCTAATTTTGTTGAAAGTAGCACTATCATTCTAATCACCCAGGTTTGTAGCCTTGGCATTGCCCTAGACTTCTGATTATCCCTTGCCCCACTTATCCAAGCTGTTGCCAAAACTTCTTCCACTACATGGGGAATATTAGATCCCTTCTCTTCACTCATCTAGCTACCATCTTTCCTCTATCAGGGGTGGGGAATCTGCAGCCTCTAGGCCACATGTGACCCTCTAGGTCCTCAAGTGCTTCAAATTTCAAGTTTGGGTTCAAGGGCCATACTTGAGGACCAAGCTCCCCACTGTTGCTCTAGATTATTGCAATGATCTCCTTGTCTCAAGTATTTCCCTGCTACAGTCTATCCTATATGTTGCTCCCAAAGTAATTTTCCATAAGCACAGATCTCACCACATAACTCCCCTATTCAATCAACTCTAGTGGCTTCCTATTGCCTCTGGAGTAAAATATAATCTCCTCTGAAGAGTTCATAAAGCCCTTTTCAACACACGTCCAACTTATATTTCCACCTTCATTGAATGTTACTCCCTTTCCCACATTCTATGATCCAACCAAACTGATTTTCTCTTTGTTCTCTATATATAACCCTTTATATCTTGTTTCTACACCTCTCTACTGACTGTCCCACATGCCTAGAATTCACTCCTTCCAAAGCTCCACCTCACAGAGTCCCTTTCTTCATTTAAGGTGCAATTCAGACACCATCCTCTACAGGAAGCCTTTTTTGATCCCTAACCTCCCTCCCAAATTACTTTCTATTTAACTAATTTGCATTAATATGCATTTATTTACTTTTATTCCTATTTTATATAGGTACTTATTGCCTTCCTCATTAGAATGTGTGTTCCTTGTTAATAAAGATTGTTTTGATTCTTTGTATTTATATTCCCAGTTTCCCATATAGTATCTGCTACATCTTTGACTTCATAAATGCTAGCTTGATTGAAAATAAAATAAAAAATTCAGGTTCTATGAGACTGGATTGGGTGTGACAAATGTCCCAATTTCCAATAAATGGAAAAAAAGAGTCCAAACTATAAAGCTTATCTTTACTCCAATGACCTGGGAAAATTCTGGAAGCCTTTAATAAAGGGATTCCGGTTTGTGAAAAATTAGAAAGTGAAATGATGATCCCTAAGAACCAATATTTTTTCATCAAGAGTAGGTCTTGCCAGAATAGTTGACAGGATAGTTATATTGGTAGATCATGGAAATGCTGTTCTCACAGTATACTTGGTTTTCAGCAAGACATTTTACAAAGTTTTCACCATATCTTTGTGGATGGAATTGAAAGTTGTAGTCTAGATGATTACACAGTTTGATGGATTTGAAACAGGTTGAGTGATCAGACCTGAAGAGTGATGAATACTGTAATGATATCAACCTAGAGTGAGGGCTAGTGTAGTGATCCAGAGATCTGATCTATCCTTGGTCCTGTGCTGTTCAAAGGCTACTTGGATAAAGGCATAGATGGAATACTTATCAAAACCTCAGATAAAGCAAAGTTGGAAGGGCTAACAAGCCTATTGGACAACAGAATAAAGATTCAAAATGAGCTTGACAGACTAGAATGAATGGGCCATATCAAAGAACTATAACTGTAATATCCAATTACTCATAGGTTCTATCAATTACATAAGTACAAAATGGGAAAACATATAGCTGGAAAACAACTAACATGAAAGAGTTAAGGGCCAGCAAGAGACTGCAAACCCAATATGAGTTAGCAGTATGACATGGCAGTCCCTCAAGGCCAATGCAATTGGAGGCTGCATTCATATAAACACAGTATCAAGAATAAGGAAGGTGATTGGCCTATCGTATTCTCCTCTAGTCAGGCCATATAGATCGTTATGTTCAGTTCTGGGTGCCACATTGTCAAAAGGGCTTAGAAAGGACCCTAACTCTCTAAGTCTGCAACCAAGAAGAGATATTGATTGGTTAGGGTTGTTGTGGAAGGGATCCCTGTTTGGGTGTGAGTTGGATTAGATAACCTCTGAGGTATCTTCCTAAGTTTCTATAATTGTTGTGGTAATTGGGAAACAAGTTTTGAAAATAAGAATATCTTTGTAATATATAGATGGAACTTTATTTAAGGAGAGGCAAACTACCATTCTTACTATCCTAGACCCATGTCATTGTGAAGACAATTTTATCAGATCATTCATGTATTTATTTACTTCTAAGCTCAAGACATTTCACTAGAGTAACACAAAGATGGAAAAAGACGTGGTATCTCTCCCCAAGAAGGTTATGAATTTGTATTTACTTCACTTTAATGACTTCAGGGATCTGGGATCTAGTTGGTGTGAGAATTCCTTCTACCAAATCAGATCACAAATTTATTTTCACTTAATAGTCATTGAGAGTTTCTATTGTCAAAAGTTCCACTACCCAACACTTAAGTAGCATGCAAAATCAGAGATTCTCAGATTAGAAGGAAACTCAGGAATCATCGGGAAGTGGGGGGAGGGTGGGGAACCTGCAGCCTTAAGGATATATGTGGCCCTTGGGGTCCTCAAGAGCAGCCTTTTGACCAAATCCAAACTTCACATTAGTTTGGAGTCAGGCAAAGAGCCACACTTGAAGACCACATGTGGCCTCAAAGTCACAGATTCCCCATCTGATACTAGTCCAAATTCTCCAGGAATAAGAATCCCCTCTACAAGATATCCAAGCTTTACTTGAAAATTCCCACCTCTGAAAACAGTATAGTCCACTTCGTGATAGCTCTGATTATTAGGAATTGTTGTCACTTCCTTCATGAAGACTTACGTAGTCCCCTCCCCCAGCTGTTAGTACCTTTTCCTTCTTTGAATATTCCTAGAACACCTTTTTCCTTGACTTTTCTTTACTCCTCTCACTCCTACCCTATTTCATACATATCTCTGTTCATGCTGTACCTTAGTAGTTCCCTGAGGACAGACACTATTTTGTTTTTGTCTTTGTACCTCTAGTTCCCAGTAAAGTGCCTGAAACATTTAATTCAACAAATTTATCAAGTATCTATGATCAATTAATCTATAAGTTTTATTAAATGCTTTTTATAGTCTCCAAGCACAATACTAGGTGTTGAGAAAACGCAGAAAAAAATAAGTTATAGCCTCCAGTAACTTACAGAAGGAAAAGGAAACAGAACAGCTTGAGGAAGGAAAGAACTTTAATGGTTGAAGTGTGTGGACCAAAAAAGGAGGTGGCTCCTTAACAGGGAATTGAAGGAAACTAGGGATTCTCAGAAGTGGAGGTGAGAAAAGAGTATTCTTAATCAAAATTTAAAGAAATTGTTGCACCTAGTGAGAAACTTCTTAAACTTAGCTAGATAGTAGTATGTTGTTTAGGCTTTCTGGTTTAGTTAGACAAGTCAGAGCTTATGCTCTAATGGCAAAGTTTTCAAGAATCCAAGATAAACTTCAGGCTATTATGAAGAATCAGAGATCTTTATGGTCTGGAAGGTTAAACACATACGTAAACAAGTATAATACAAAATTAAAATAGGCTAAATACTTAAGAGAGAGAGTATGAGAGTTCAGTGGATAAAAAAGTGATTTCTGATGGGGTAGACATTACATCATAGAAAAGGCAGTATTTGAGTTGAGCTTTAAAGGGTAGGTAGAATTTCAACAAGCAGAGATGAGGGAATATAGCATTCAGAAATGGGACATGTCCAAGGAATGATGGGTAGTCTAATGTTGCTGCAGCATTGATCATATGAAGGAGAATAATATGAGATAAGCCTGGAAAGGAAATATGAAACCATCGTGGTACAGCCCTTGAACACCAGCTCAAAGAATTTCGACTTTGCACATAGTAGGTATTTAATAAATGTTTGTTGAGGTAACTTATTGAATTGAACTTTATTCAGTATGCACTAGAAATGATACATTATTCTCTCAGGAATGCAGCCAATAAATATCTGCTCAATTTAAATTATTAGTGTATGAAGTCATGAATAATGAAATAAATATTTAATTCTGCTAAAAATCCAGGTCCTGTCTTTGATAGAAAGCATATCAAAAATTCATCTCATTTCCAATTTCTCATAGGAGCATTAGTTCCATAAAAGAGAAATTTCTGTATCTTATGCTATTATCAGTGTTCCCATCTTTTCAATATTTAATTTGAGTGACTTTCACTTTTACCTTATGGTATGATTCTGATATGGCTGTTCCTACTTTGCTTCAACAGATCAGAGTAATCCTGAAACACTGAGGCCAATATATGAATCAGGATTGTATAATTAGTATCAATGATAACTAATACAAGATTCTCTATTTGTCCATCTAGCTACACACACACACACACATAGATATATAGATATATATTTCCCTGAAATTCCCTTCCCTCCTCTATAAAACAGGAATGGTAGATTTTATGTCTGCTTTACAAGATTGTTGCTATTATCAAATGAATTTATGTGTATGAAGGACTTTGTAATTATCAAATTCTACAAATTATAGTAATAACAGTTATCATTCATATAGGGCTTTAAGATTTGTGAAACCCTTTATAAATTTTATTTTACCCTCTCAACAACCCTGGGAAGCAGGCACCATAATTATTCCCATTTTAGAGATGAAGAAATTGATGCAGAGAGTGGTTGAGTGACCTGCTCAGAGTCACACAGCTATTATGTGTCTGAGGGTGCATTTGAATTCCGGTCTAGGGTTCTTGAGTTGAGGATCAGCTACCTATCCACTATGCCACTTAATTGCCCTATTATCAAGTACTGTCAACTACCTAGTATCATCATCATCATCAGTAGATTCCTGGTCCTTCTGACCTTTGTGAAAATTCAAAATATTGTCCTGAAGAAAATGTCTTAATTACTTTTAAAATCGTATCATGTAGTAGAATGAGTACTGAATCAAGAGGTGAACACCTGAATTTACAGGTTTATAGATTTAGAGTTAAGAGAGACTTTGGAGATCTTCTAGCCCAACTCTTTCATTTTATAGATGAGAAAACTGAGGCCTGAGGTAGATCATACAGTATGAAGTGGGATTTGAACCCAAGTCTGATTCCAAGTTCAGCATTCCATCCATTATACAATCCACAGCTAATTTATTCTATGACCTTAAAGAATAGACTTACCTTTTTCTCTCAGTTTCCCCATCTGTAAATTGATCCCAGATGAATTCTAAGGTCCACTCAAGTGCTAAGATGCTATAAATCTCCATATATAGTACAGAAGGAAAATGATTTTCATTCCAAGTGATCAACATTTCTATTTATGCCAATAAAACATTTTGAAAGTGTCCTGTATCCATGGTATCCTCTCAACTATTAGTATTTGCATTTGGACCTTTGTGGGTGTTATGAAATACATCAAGTCATCCATCTGCTTGTTCCTTCCACGGTGGAGGAAATAATTGCAGGATAACTATTACACTGGGTCCAGCAATTCTCACTTCATCCTCCATTAAAATAAGAACTGGCATTTATTTAGATTGCACTTTCAAGTTTGTTAAGCTCCTTACAAAGATGATCTTACATAAGTCTCACAAATACCCCATGTGATATTTTTTAAAAGCATTTATTAAGTACATACACTGCGCTAAGTGTTTTACAAAAATTATAGCATTTAATCCTTTTTTTTAATAAGTGTTGCAACTAATGTTATCCCTGTTTTGCAGATGAGAAAACTCAGGTTCGGAGAGGTTATGTGATTTGCCCATGGTCACACGGCAGATAAATATCCAAGGCTGGATTTGAAGGTAGGTCTTCTGGCTCCAAATCCTACACTCTAGCTGCTAACCCATTACGTTCCCACTGGACCAGTCATATTTATGAAAGCTAAGCAGAAACACTAACATTTTAAAGAACCATTTACCTTGAGCATTAATGCACTGCCAGGGATACAGATCCCTATTTGGAATATGGAGAGCATCCAAGATCTCTGTATTTCTGCACTGTAGCCAAAATGCTCCTTTATTTCAGCCAGCTGTCTGTGAGCCACCTGGAGCTGATAGGACCCTTTAGCCTTGTTGCTTTGTCCCTTCGAAGTGCAGATATTTATGATTTTGTTATACTTGTTTATGGAATTAAAGAAATGCAGTTCATCTTCTAATAAAGTGTTCATGTCCAAAAAGTCCCCAAGTAAAGTTTGTTTCCTAATAAAGACTGGCAAAGTACCCTGAGGAGAAAGCTGCCAAATGTGCATTTCTAAATCAACACAATTCACATCTCCACAGCCTAGCACACACACACAGACCTGACTCTGAGGGAGCTGGTGATGAGTGGTCTGACTTCTCACTGCCTCTTACCCTCCCTCAAAAAAAAACCTTCTAAAAATAGCATCAGTCACAACAAAGGACCTCAGCCAAGATGGCCACTTTGAAATTTTCTTTATTTCTGCTCATATTTACCAGAAGAGTTGTTACATGATATGAGATACTTCCAAGTTGTAGTTCCTGTCTTTACTGCTTTTCTCAGATAAGTTTTCTGTTTTCATCAATGTTGGATTTAACGTGATATCAGTTTCTTATCTAGAACACTACTACTACTTCTCACTCAGGGTGTATTTTCCACTGTCTCCTCCCCACTCCATATTCACCCCACCCCTAGAACAAAGACACATGTATACACACACACACACACACACACACACACACACACACACACACACACACACACCATGAACTTGGAAGGGGTTTTGTTTTGTTGTAGTTTCGTTTTTTTCCAGAGGTGAAACTTATTTAGAACACTGGAAAACAGTGGTTCAAATTTAGACTGGAAAGGACCTTAGATATCATCTGATAAAATTCCTCTATTTTGTAAATTAAGAAAATGAAGCCCTAAAAGCAGGAATCAAAGATGCGCGCGCACACACACACACCACCTAATGAGTGTCAAAGTAGGAAATCAAATAGGCTTTCCGTTTAGTTCATTCAGCACGCCATCCAATTCTAACCGTTCTGCTTCTTATTCATTCATCAAAACGTAAAACTCTTCCAAACATTTCCAGGGAATAATGTAATACTTCCCTTGTTTACCACACCAGCTCATAGAAAATACCAAAAAAGATCAGACTCCACAGGAGACCTTTGGACAAGTCCATTTTAGTGCTCTGTAGGATTCCATGACATTTTCAGAGAGTTTATCAAGTGTTCCCAGTAATTGAAAGAACAGTTAGGCAATTGTTCTCCAGCCATAACAAATTTCAGTTTCTATCATAGAATCTTAGGGTTGAAAGGAACCTAAGAAGTCATCAGATTGTTGTAGATGTTGTTGTTTCTTCTTCATTCTCAAAGAGGACCATGACATCAGGAAAATGATGCCATGACATGCAAGTGAATTGGATTTAAGTAAGAGAGAGCAATGCAAAAACACCAGCCTTACTTTCTCCTCCAGAGCCATCTGGGTCCAGTGGTAAGATATAGATCAGGACCACCAGAGATGGCCTCCAAATGCTATTTTTAAGTATAAAAGAGAAGAGTATTTTCCTAAGTGAAGAGAGGTAAGGCTCAATAGTCAAACAGTGAGCAGAGAATTGGTTTTATGGGGTGCAGACTTTCCTAAATGGATCAATAATATTGAAACCTAGAGTTCACAGTTGCAAGTTACCCTAACCACATGAGTTTTCCTCCACCATGTGCTTTCCTGACAGTTTCCTGCAAATATGTACCCATTCTTCACCATAGATATTGAATACATTGGTGGGACAGTGTCACAAATGAGTATCTATAATGTTATTTTTTTTTGTTTTATTGTTAGGTAAATGGTTACATTTAAGTCTAAAGTATTATTATTGTGAGTCACGGGTTGTGTAAACATCATGCATATACTGCCCATACATTGCCTTGTGAGTGGCTGGTTATGCAGACAGAATGTGTATCCCTCCCTATAAGAAGACAAGAAGTCAAAATCCTCTCTATAACTTCCCCCACAGGTGGTCATCCAGTCTCAGTTTTAAAACTTTCAGTGACAAGGAAATCACTAAACTCCAAAGTATCTCATTTCAATTTTGGAGAGCTCTGCTTATTAGGACATTTTCATTATCCTGAGGTAGAATCTACCTTCCCATAACTTCCTCCCATTGATTTTGTTTCTGCTTCTGGGGCCAAGCAGAGTAAACCCAATCCCTCTTCCACAGGGAGAATGGACACTCCCTGAATGTTCTATTACCTGTCTATAGCTACCAGAAGTCTTGAAAGTAAACAGGGAGAAAGGATTTTAGTGTCCTCTTTGACAAAGCCCCCTGATGACAAAGCAGTCTCCCAAATGAACTGTCACAATTGAAGAGGTCCCCTGCCTCCTCATGTCAGGTCCTGACCTGGAGTTGTGCCAAAGAATCTTGCTCAGACTCATAAGTAGGGTAGAGTAAAGCAGGGATAGAAGAGCTGGTCCTGTTGGTCACAAATACTTCATAGCAGAAGCCCTTAAAACGTGAGCAATCACTTCCTCTTTAATAGTGTTCTGTTGTGTGGAGTGGTTACTCTTGCCTCAGAATTGGCAGCTGTTGGATCACAGTGATAATGCCCTGAATTGATACAGTCCCTTATTTTATCTGATTGATCCTCACAGCTGTCAGAGGGAAAGTATCGTCCACATTATCTATGAGCAACTGACAGCACTGAAAGTTACTTGCCCAGGCTCATAATGTTAGCTAATATTAGCAGGTATTTAAATAGCCCTAACTATGTGCCAGGCATGTGCTAAGCATTTTACAATTACTTCTTTCAATTCAACAACCTGGAGAGGTAGGCACTATTTTTATCCTCCTTTTACAGGTGAAGAAACTGAGACAAATAGAGGTTAAATGACTTGCCCACAGTCACGCAGCTAGGATGCCTCTGAGGTTTGATTTAATCTCAGGTATCCTTGACTCCAGGCTTAGCACTTTATCCACTGTACCAACTAGTTACCCCTGAAACCAAGTAACAAAACTAGTATCAAAACCTAGACTTTCTATCCTTCACTTCAGTCCTCTGCCAAAAAAAATATCAGTTACTGCTTTAGATTTAGATGCTAAGACCTCTTTTCTAGCATCTAAATGAGGCACCCCTATATGATGCATTGGCATACTTCTGGTCACACTATCATCTCTATTGGCTACTATTTTGCTTTCCAAAAAGTATCTAGATCATAGCGCAACAATTACTCTCTGTCAACTACTCCAAACCAAGAGGATTTGCAAGGAGTGTCTGCCTCTATTTTCCATGGCTGCAATTATTTACGTGCACAAATAATTGCGCCCATAATTGACTAATGGAGAGTGCAATCGGCTGTATGTGGGCATAATTAGCCACTTGCCCCTCATTTGCAGGGTACAATTACCAGAGCAGACAATCTTACCTCTGCAGATAATTGCACATGCAGGAGGGAGAGCCTGGAAGGAAACACAATCCTTAATTACTTTTAACTTATTTGTTATTTCCAGGAAGGGTTTTCAAGGAAACACATTTAAAAAAAAATAAAAGTGCACTTGGTTCATGTGACAAATCAAGCGATCTCTTCTTCTCAAGGGAGGATTTAGGTAACAAGGCCAAAGTATGAATGAACTAGAGCCCATTAGAAAAAATTCCATCAAAATCTCCCAGCCCAGAAAAAAAAAAGCCACCCTGAAGAAACCAATTAGGCTGGACACTCAAAGAAGCCCACCTAATGGTCAGCCATCTGTCTGCACACACAGTTATGTTCAATCATATTGTTCTTTGCTCCTGTTTAAATGTTCTTTGGGTTTAGGTCCTTTTAAAGTTTCTCTCGATCCCCTGTGCTGCAGATTGTGTGGCCTGGCATAGTCAATTATTTTGTGCTCTACTGGAAGTGGGTCATTGAAGATCCTTTAACAATACCTGGAACTTGTCATTTATCTGGGAATGTCCACAGAATCACAAGTTCAGAATACATCTCTGTGTGGTATTTCAGAAACCTTTGATGACAGAGATTCGACAATCCAGAATCTTTTATTCAGTTGTGAACCCTTGATTCTCCTGGGTGTGCAGCAATACAAACCCTTTACCACTCTCCCACTCAGCCACACAAAAATACACTTGTCAACAGCAGATTCTAAAAATATATGTCACATGCAAGCATAAGGAATGTTGGGGAAAAAAAAGAAAAAAACATGAATTTACTTTTTAGGAATAAATATGCTGAGTTGTTGGGTTTTTTTTTTGAAGCAGCACCCCCCCACATACCCAATCTCCTGATAACCACATCTTGCTGTTTAATTGGGGGTTCTATTGCTAAGCCCCTTACAACACCTTACATATTTAACGGTTTGCCTCAACCTTCCATTGATTCTTTATATATACTGCCCTACCTCCCCAACTAAACTGTGAGCTACTCACTGAGAACAGGATGGTGGGTGTCTAGTATTTCTCCATATCCTTCCCACCCAGTACAGTATCTGACACACAGTAGTTACTCAATTAGTATGACAGAATTGAATTCTGGTCCCATCTCACTTCAAATTATGGGACTTTGACTAACCAAGTAGTTTGTATCTCTCTTGGCCTGTTACCTTATCTATAAAATGAGGGTGTTAGATGACCTCAAAGTGATGGGGTACTTGCGTGCATGTGCTTGGACCCCAATTCTAAAATCGCATTTTTTAAAATCACGTTTCTCCCTAGCCTCAAAATACTATACCAGGCAGTTTCTCCCCAGCCCAAGGACACAGCCTGTCCCAGCAACAACTGTTATCTCCTCTCCTGCTATAGTAGCCAGCTGTACCTATAGAACTCATTAGTTTGAACCAACTGTGTACTGGCTGAACTGGCTGTGCACTGGGTCATAACAACATTTACTACTCACTGACCAATCACATGTATCCTACACTTAGACATATGCATAGTCCCTTACATTTATATTGTCTAACAAGACATTGATGAGAGCAACCTGTTATTTCTGAGCCAGCCATGACTTCTGGTTGACTTAGTGACATTTCAGGCCTAAAACCACACCTCCAGGTAGGCCCTCCTTGGGCTATTTCTTGATGAATTGTGGGTAAAATACCTGCTCAGTGGATACTAAAACTGCACATTCCATTAAGAACTGAACACTCCTTAACCATTCCCTAATCCCACCCCAAAACACCTACTTAGCATATCTGGCATATGTTTCCTATAGAATATCCTATATAAACTTTCCCTGTACCCCTTTAAGGTTGTAGGTTCCCTAAGAACTCTTGCCCACAGAAATGCATAGTAAATCTTTACATTGACCTCAACAATGCTTGGGTCTGTGAATTCTTCTCCAGGTGACCTGCCTCTGGTACCCTGGTCTTTGTGAGGGTCTCACACCCCCACTTCCAACCCCTTATCAAAAGGTCCCTTCTAACACTGAAATTCTGTGAAAGGAGAGAGGGAGGGAGAGAAGGAAGGAAGGGAAAATACCTTCATGAGTACTCATGTTTTAGCAAGCAATGAGTCCCATTTTCCTCTTATGTAAAAGAGGTTCAAACTTGGACTGTAATTGTAAACGGAGATCTTGACTTTGGGCAAGGTATATTGGTTATGCTCTGAGAAATTAACATCAGACATAGCTGTCAATCAAGAGGTTGCCAAGTATTCATTTTTTCCCCTCTATGATCTCCCTCAAATCCATCCTTTTCTTTCCTCTGCCAAAGGTCAATGCCCTATTGCACACTCCTCACCTGATACTGATAGCCCTCTAATACAAGGACTGATTTCTAGTCTCTCCCCTCTCTAATCCATGCTCCAAACTGCCAATGCAATCTTCCTAAAATGAAAGGCTTACCTTGTCACTCTCCTGCTGGAAAACCTTTAAGAGTCTAGCCCCACTAGAACAGAGATTCTTAACTTTCGTTGTATGTCATGAACCCCTTTCGGCAGTCTGGACAACTCTATGGACTCCTTGGAATAACATTTTCCAGTACACAAAATACAAAGGATTTCAAATGAAACCAATTATGCTGAAATACAGTTATTAAAATATTAAAATAAACAAGCCAAGTTAAGATCCCCTATTCTAGAATAAAATGGAAACTCCTAGGCTTAGCATTTAAAGATCTTTCAGCTGTTCTTTCCAGGCCTTTTTCATATTACTCCCTTTCATGAACTCTACATTCCAGTCAAACTGGCCTAGTTTCTGTTCCCAGATGCAGGATCCCTTCTCCCACCTCTATGCCTTTGTAGAGGTTGCCCCTATGCTTCGAAGGTACTCTCTTACTTATACAGTTTATAACTATTAGCTTTCTTCAAAGCTCAACTCATGTGAAATTTTCTATGGCAAGCCTTTCCTGATCACTCTAGTTGTAAATAAATTCTCTCCTCCTAAATAATCATGTGTATGCTTAACTATTTACATATTAGTATTCTACCCCTCTATAAAAAGTAAATTCCTTTAGATTTGAAACAGTTTTAAAATTGTCTTTATTCCCATTGCCTAGAATAAAGCCTTCTACCTAGTAGGTGCTAAATAAATGCTTGTTGGATTAGAAATCATTAAATATCTATTGAACTTCTGCTTTATGTAGTGCACTATGGTGTGGACATGAAGGGATTTAAGGAGAAAAAAATATATACATATGAAAAACTAACTAAAAATATTTCCATGAATCTCATCTGGGTATTGTGGGTCCACCATTCAACCCACCCATGGCCTTTTCATTCTGTTGTCATTCTGACATCAATAGCTCACAATATCAGATCATAAAAACTATTGACAACTGAGTTCATCATTTCTAGAATTCAGAGACAGGAAAGATCACTGTAGGTTCAGGTAGGATCAGTGAAGGTTTGATAAAGGTAAGATATTTTGTAACCCTTAAAGAATGAATTTAAGAATTAAAAATTTAAATATAGCTGAAGAGGAAGGAGAAGGTCTTCCAGGTGTCGGCAATGGCATGAAAAAGGGTAAGGAGGTAGATCAGCCTAGCTGGAATGGAGATTTCCTCACAGGGAAACAGTTTAGTGGGAAAGGAAGTTGGAAAGATAGTTTGGGGCTAGATTGTGGAGAACCTTGAAATTCAGACCAAAAATTAGGATTTAACACCACTCACCACAGGGGAGCATGGACACTGGCCCTTGCCTTCTGATAACACTACAAGTTAGTCAAATACATGAGACCAAAAAGGAAGGGGATGCCCTTTCTAACACTTCCTAGGAGAGTCATGCTTCTCAGAGAGTAAAAAAATTCACTGGATGTTGCTATTAATATGGAGGACTTTTAGACTCTGGAGAGAAGTTGGAGGGAGGAGAACTATACTGATTGCTTATGGACCACTTGTGGATTCTTTGTGTGTTTATTAGAACATTGTTTATAGGCTCCCATGTGTCCTTGGCATGTGCTGCATTTTTAGCTGGGGGGGCAAGGTAAAAATAGAGACTATCTTGTACTGATTTTAAAAAAAAGAAAAAGAAAAAAAGCCAGACAAGGGATTTTATCTAGTAGACAATGGGGAAGCATTGAAGAATTTAGAGCAGGCTGGTGACATGATGAACTAGTGTTTGAGTAAGTTCAATCTGGCAGCACTTGATAGGATAGCTTATGGGGAGACAAGTTAATAATGGACTGTCCTGTTGTCCAAATGTGAGGTGAAAAGAGTGTGAATTTAATGGGGAGAAAGGAATAAAAGAAAAGAAAAGATGCAAGAGACATTAGGAAGAAAATAATGGTATAACTTTGGCAACTGACTGTGAGAGGTAATGAAAACAAAGACTAGGGTCTTGAATCTTTATAATTAATCAGATGAGTGGAGCTTCCACAGAGTGGGAAAGTTATGAGGATCACAAGCTCATCCTGGGGTAACCTAGCTCAAAAGGAAATGATGTTATGGGGCATGGAAGGGTAAAGGGAAATGGGCATAGAACTAATATTTTTCTCTCCGCAACCAAGATGGTTTTTAGCCACCTTCCTTGGATCTCAAAGGGTAAGAACAGATTATGTTTTCCTAATGCACAGATTTAGCCATGTCCCTCACTACCCTCTCAAAATACCCTCATGGCGCCTATTGCTTCTAGAAAGAGATATTAACTCCTCTGTTAGTCATTTATAGTCCATCATCTGGTCCCAAACTTCTTTTCCAACCTTCATATATTTACTCTTCTTCATGTACTCCTTAATACAATCAAACGGACCTTCTTATATTTCCTCAAAAATGGCATTTGATTTCCCATTTCCACACTTGGAACGTACATCCTTCATGCCTCATACCTCTGCCTCTCAGAATCCCTAGTCTCCTTCAAGATCTAGCTCAAGTACCACCTTCTGTAAGAGGCCTTTCTCAAGCCCTCCAGAGGCTAAATCCCTCCCCAAATTACCATGTATCTGTTATGTATGTGTATGAGTCATCTCTCTCTGCATAATATGAGTTCCCTGAGGCAATGACTCCTTTGCTTTTGTCTACAAGCGTAGTGGCATGATCTAGGACCCCTCAACACAATAATGTCTCCATTTTACCTTCAAGAGTTAAGCAATCAATGCTTTCCTTCTCTTACTCTACAGAAGCCATCCACTTTCCAGATTAAAACCATCACTGTTCTCAAATATTAAAGCATTCTGAATGAGCAAGAAATAGTTTACTATTATTTTCTTGATGGCAATTATGAAATCTATGGACAAAACAGGATTTTAGTATTATTATTACTAATTATTAATTATATTATATATTAAATATATTAATATTATTAATTACTATCACATTCATCTAATCCCTTTTTGTTAGCTAGAAGAAGCTAGAAGACCCAGGTCATGCAGTTAATTAGTAGCCGAACCAGGATTAGAACCTAGATTATCTGGTTTCCAAATCGGCCACTGAGAGAGTCTATTCAAACCTGGTTCCTTTCCCTACCCATGGAAACAGCCAGAGTGACTGGTAAACCCATAGACATGGACATCAAAGGGGAGGAGGGATAGCACCAGGCTAAGTGTACTCTCCTATCTGGCCTACTCTTAATGGAATAGTCTAAGGTATATGGTATTAGCCTTTATTGTTTTATAGCATCTGAGTTCTCCCTCACATGTGAAAAAGCTAGTGCAGATTCACAGTGCCTTGTAGGCAGCATCCACTCAAAACTATTGTTCCCAAGCCCCCATCGATGAGTTTACTTTTCTTTGACCAACCAGAAGATACATTAGTTCAAAGCAAAAGAAATTTGATCAAACAGCACAACAAAATTGCTTAAATTATTTCCTCCACACAAAAAAATAGTCTCCCATGGCTACCATAACAATAGGGAAGAGAATACATACAGGGAATGTACATGGCCAGATAGCATACATGGAAGGTCAAGTCAACAAGCATTTATTAAGTGCCTACAATAAGCTGATTAGATTGCACACATAGGGGATATATGTGGCAAGGAAATGTGTGACTGGTACAACTGACAACTTGGATACTCTAGAACTTGTGATGTTCTCTGGTGTTATAATTTTGCTGCTCTGTGCCAGACATGTCAATGGAACTGCTGCTGTTCTCTGCATGGTCTCTCCCCTGAAAGGGTGCCCTTAACTCCCACCTGCTGCTCACAAATTGTCCCTGGGCTTCTTTCCTGAGCTGCTTCTCTCTCCCGCCATATTGGTTTATCTGTAGGTCCTTGGCTACAGTATAACTTCCTTACTGCAACTGTTCTCTGCTGCCACCAGCTGACCTTCAGCTATAATATAACATCTTCCTGATATGGAGGAAAGTTCTTTAATTTGTAGAAGTATCTTTAATTCATGACATAAACCACACCTAGTCAACTAACTACAGAAGTCCTTAGACTTTTTTTTAATCTTTAAACCTTTTAAAGTCTGTCTTTTTAAACTCTTTTTCTCTAGCTACCAGTCAGGACTCTCTCATTCTTAACCCTTAGTTGAGTTACATCTCAAAATCATATTAATTACTATCATAACCCTGTCCCATTAGCCAGAATCCACATCTAAGTCATCCAGGGACTCCATTTAGCAAAACTACA
>CM053769.1:538533161-538559569 GCA_028658325.1 Potorous gilbertii
ACATTATTTTCCATTTTTTCATTCTTATGGTTTTGTTTTATGATTTCTTGGTTTCTCATAAAGTCATCAGCCTCCATCTGTTCCATTCTAATTTTTAAAGAACTATTTTCTTCAGTGAGCTTTTGCATCTCCTTTTCCATTTGGCTAATTCTACTTTTTTAAAGCATTCTTCTCCTCATTGGCTTTTTGAACCTCTTTTGCCAATTAAGTTAGCCTATTTTTCAAGGTGTTATTTTCTTCAGCATTTTCTTGGGTCTCCTTTAGCAAGTTGTTGATTCACTTTTCATACTTTTCTTGCATCTCTCCATTTCTCTTCCCAATTTTTCCTCCACCTTTCTTACTTGATTTTCAAAATCCTTTTTGAGCTCTTCCATGGCCTGAGATCATTGAATATTTATTTTGGATGTTTGGGATACAGAAGTCTTGACTTTTATGTCTTTTCCTCATCTGAAAGGATGAGAGAAAGTATCTGTTCAGCAAGAAAGTAACCTTCTACAGTCTTATTTTTTTCCCTTTTTGGGGCATTTTCCCAACCAATCACCTGACTTTTGGATCCTTTGTTAAGAGTAGGGTATACTGTGGGGATCTGTAAGATTTCATTTCCTCCAAGGTGGCACAATCAAATGTGTACACTGGTCTGGGAGCAACAAGAAACTTTTGTGCCCAGAATCTGTGAGTAGTAGTTTCTTCTCCACAACCACCTGGCCTCCAATCCACCAAGCCAGCACTGGGGGCTGAGATTCAGATTAGTTGCTCAATTCCCCCTGGAGCATTAGGTGGGGGCAGGGCTGCCACACATGGCTGAGGTAAGGATCAGCTGCTCAGTTCCCCCAGGAGCTTTACAATCCAACAATGGATGCGGGTTGCTATGGGAGCTGCTATAGCCTAATGTGGCCTGTGCCACCAGTGCCTGAGGCTGGAGCTATCAGGAGACCTTGCTCCCTTCTCGGGCAGCTGAAAAAATCCTCTAATTGTCCTTTGATACCTGTTGGTTGAGGGATCTGCAAACCCCTGCTACTACTGTTGGGGATTCTACCCCTGAGTCCTCCTTGTGGCACTGTGCCAGGTGGCCAAGGCTGGAGTGGGTTCCATTCCATGTCCGATGTGACGGACCTTCCCTGTTGGCCTTCCAGGTCACCTGAGGCTGGAAATCTCCTCCTCTACGTTGTTTTGTGGCTTCTGCTGCTCTAGAATTTGAGTCTTTGTTTACAGGTATTTTATGGGCTGTAGGGGAAGAGCTAGTGTATGTGCATCTTTCTATTCTGTCATCTTGTCTCTGCCCTCCCCCCCAAATTTGTCTTACATGGCATCTATGTGTATTACCTGGTGAACAGCAATCCTACTGAATTTGTTTTTGGCATTCTGTAATCCTTTGGTTTAGAGGGTGACAGAAAAAAAGCATTCTCTGGATTTTGTCATTCATCAGATCTCCTAGAAGGTTAGAATTGAAATGATTTCTTTTAAATGATGCATCTAATTACAATGTATGTGACTCTTGTCAGAAGTTCAAGGATACCAAATAGATAGGATGTCCTATATCTGAATTTGGTCTGAAATACTACGATTGACCAAGTCAGCCCATTCCTTGAAGAGGCAGAGAAGGTTGTTATTATTCTAGTATTCTGATATTATTATGAGAAACAGAGCAACTGGGCATCCTCCCTCATATACTAGCCCCAGGAAAGCTATCTCACTTCCAAGATACTCTATGAATCAGTCAACTCATTCTCAAACTCATAAGTCACGAGCCCCCACTGATTTCTCTTTTACCAGTCTGATGAATTAGTTCAAAACACAAAATTTAACCAAATAGTATTGCAAATAAAGTGGTACACACATATGTACAAGTTACGGCATCACCACTGTGGAGGAGAACACACATGCAGCAAAAAGTTGTGATTAAGGAACATGCAAGGAGAACACACACCTAGAGGAAGATAAAAAATAAAATTTTATCTCTAAGCCTAAATTAAAGGAAATTAGAGATTAAATAAAATCTGAAGGGAAAAAAATTGAAGAATCTGAGGTTACAAAATAGATGATAAAAACAGCACTGATATCTCAACTGATTTTGAAAAGAAGATGGGTATAAATTGGTTGAAACTCTGAAAAGCTCCCAAAATAGTTTAACTTCATGGATCAAGCTAGCAGAGCAATTATAAACCTGACATCTTCTACAGCCATCAAGGGTAAATGCATCATTCTATGCCATTTGTCAGAATCATTTCAGAGCTGCACACAGCAGCATATGTAGTAGTTATTGTCATGGTAAAACTCATCAGAGGAAAGGCAGAGCTATCACGCCATGCTTTTAAGAAGAATCATCGGACACAACTGTAACAGAAACAACTTGAGAGAGAAATTGAAGAGTTGTGGAAGGATACTGCAATGTCGGAGCAGTTAAGTTGTTCAGTGGATAGAGTGCTGGGCCTGAAGTTAGGAATACTCATCCTCCTTAGTTCCTGGCCTCAGACACTAGCTGTAGTCTGACAAGTCTGATAAGTCACTTAATTGTTTGCCTCAGTTTCCTCATCTGTAAAATGAACTGGAGAAGGAAAGGGAACTATTCCAGTATCTTTGTCAAGAAAACCCCAAATAGGGTCATGAAGAGTAGAATGTAACTGAAACAAGTGACCAACATTGCAAGATCACATCAAAATCTAACTGGTTCACATAGTATAAAGCTTAAACATCATATTACCACATTAAAGACAACAAAGGAAACCTGCTGAAAAGAATCTGAAATCCAAAAGTGTATCAGAAATTCTAGATTCCTTTAGTCACCCAATGAAAACAAATGTAAAGAGATTACTGTGGTAAAAGGAGTCAAGTCTGTGCAAAAAACAAAACAATTCAATATCCATCAAAAACATTATTATAGAAACTTGAGAAGCAAAGGAACCAGGTAAGAGAGAACCCCTGAAAATTTTGGAGTAATTGATAAACAGAAAGATTGTACAACATTAATAGAATAAACAACAGAATAGTTATATCAATGGAGGTGATTGAAACTCCAGCTTCTCTGCAAAACTAGAAGGCAGCAGGGTGAGATGGGATTCATAATTACTGGCTCAAACACTTTGAAGTGGTGTATGGATTATGCCCAAAGCATTTTACCAGCTTATTCTTAGACATGGACCTGATTCAACCTTCATTAACAGAAGGCATCTTCGATCTCTTATTAAAAGAGGAAAACACCAGTGACCTCTCCAATACGGGTTATGTACTTTATATAGAGTATCCATGGATTGTATCACTAAAAACTTCTAACAACACATAAGAAAATAATACATTGGTAGAGAAGAGTAAAAGGGGTATGCCAGAAAGCCTCAGGAGTGTAAAGAGCAATTTAATATTAGTTCAGTAAATAATGAATAATCTGCATGAAAGTACTATGACATTTACATTGCCTTTGTTGATTATCACCAAGTCTTTCATTCAGTTCTGTACTTATGGCATATTCATGCCCTGATAATACATAAAATAAGCCCAAATATCAGAGTTACTAGAGTATATAACATCCACATAGAAAATTATTCTTTATTTACAACACATTGACAACAGATTGTTATGTTATGAACAACTGATATTTTTGAAAAATTGATGTTTTTTCAGGGTGGCACTTTAAGATTAGTATGATTCTGCCTAGCTTTAAATCCATTATCATCTCTCTTACACAGAACTAAATATGGTTTCTGTGTTAAGGAGGAAGTATAACCAAAGCAAGTTATTAATCACTTGATCTATATGAATTATATGGTTACCCATGAGCAGCTACGGAAGCTATAGGCAAACAGCAGTGAAAACATACGCTTACCTCTTTACTAAGGTACAAATTTTCATTTTCTTCAGCTAATCCTCATAATTGTCTAAAGGGTCTTTACCATCTTATTCACACTCTTCTAGATACTCTAATCAGAAGTCTTTCTAAAAGTGATGCTCAGAGCTGAATACTATACTCATACATTTGGAATCACAGGTGCCTGGTGTCCTTTCCCCATTTTTATTACCTTTCTTCTGCTTTCCCTGGGTGCGATATAGCTGCTAGACATGTCATCTAGATGCACTCTCTGGACTTGATCCTTTTCAAAGCTCAATTCCTAATAGCTGGGTCATTGTTGTTGTTGACTTTTCAGTCATGTCTGACTCTTCATTATCTTATTTGGAGTGGTTGTGGTAGACAGAGCACAGGGCCTGGAATCAGGAAGACTCATCCTCATGAACTCAAATTCAGTCTTACCTACTAGCTGTATGAGCCTAGGTAAGTCACTTAAGCCTGTTTGCCTCAGTTTCTCATGTGCAAAATTGACAGGGCTAGCCCACTTTTCAACCCACAGAAGTTGCGTTCCTCCTAGAGCTATATCCTGTTTCAGTTCCCAAAGCTTCACTGTTCTTGTATCTTGACTCATTGGGGCTGTTCCATGCTGGGTACAGTGTCTCTTTCAAGAAAGTCTACTGCAAGAGGAAGACACCATAGACAACAGTAGGAAAAGAGAAAGAGAGTGAAATCTCCTCCCCTTATGTAAAAGGTAAGGAATGATTTCCTCTCAATAACTGGGTTCTTCTACAGCTGGCTCTCTTTTTGAGGCTTCTGGGCTCTCTCTTATATTAACTCCCTTGGATCTCTAAAGAGTGTGTCCCACTTTTTAAAAGATCCACCAAGTGCATAGACAATCTGTGTAATTTAATCAGCTTTGACCAGAAAACATTTCATAAAGGAGTAGCAAAGTATGTCTTTTTTTATACTTCATTTAAGATCCTAACATCTTGTTATCTCGCTTACTTGCCCCAGTGTCTTTTCTAATTTCATTAACTGGGCTGGGGGTAATAGTGAATCAATGAGAGAATTCTTGATCAACAGCTTTCATAAAAATGATCTGTTCTTGATATAACCATGTAAATTGCTTATTGGATTGCTCTGGACTGAGGGAGTGAAGCAGCCTGAAATAAATTGGGAACAGGGGGAATGGAGAATAAAAGACTAACCAGAAAAACGAAGTAACCAACAATCCAAGTCTGGAAACGTTGGATGTGAAATTCAATGACGCATCATTTTTTAAAAAATTCTATATTTTGACATCTTTTAGAACTAGTTTTTTAAAAATAGAAATGTAGAAAAATCACAAAAAGAAAAAGAAATGATAAAACTAAAAATAAAACTTTACAACATAATTTAATGTATAAAAAGTACACATACAAAATGCCTTGAATATATTATAACCTTAATGAGCTCTTCCTTTGTAATATGTATGTATATATACACATACACATATTTTATTTATGATATACACCGTATGTATATACATATATCTGAAATAGCCTGAATGTTAGGGCTTCTTGAACTCTAGAAAGTCACAGTGGACAGTGACTAATTCTAAGTTGTCCCTCCGTATATTTGCCACAGGATGAACAAACTACATTTCTTTATTATGGGATACTTTATATAAATGAATGAAAGAATGAATTATAAAAGCACTTATTAGTTTATTATGTGTGAGGCACTATATTGAGCACTGGGGATCCATGTACAAAAAAGTCAAGACAGACCTTGCCCTTAAATAGCTTATACTGAAATGGGGGAAATGAAAAAGATGAAAATGAAGATTAAAAAGTAAAAGAAAGCTTGAAGAGGGCCAAGGGTGGGACACAGGGACTCTGTCCTCATTGGCATAGCTTGGTGTAGTTAATAGAATAGGAAGATCTTCCCCACCCATTAATAGGCCTAACATGTGGAGCCTGTGATCACATGGAGTCTGTGGTCACATGGAGCCTGTGGTCACATGGAGTTCAGGATGCTTAGAGTTTGCTCAAGGTGGGGTGGGGTGGGGAGAGAGAGAGAGAGAGAGAAAGCTGTGAGTGTGCGGTGGGAGGAATTGTCTAGGGAAACTTGTTTTTGGGGAGAGGCCTGACAGAAAGAAGGTTTAAGATTTTGGTGCTTCCTGGATTAAGTGCCCTGTTAAATTTTACCTCCTGGTATTCTAATGATGTTTCAAATAAATATTTTGGTTTTGCCTTTGAAGAAGAGAGTTTATTATATTTTGTGAATGTACCCTGGAAATACACATGCACATCCATAGCAGCTGCTATGGGTATCACATTGGTGTTACAGCTGGAAATGTTGAGGAGGTAGAGGTCTGATTCTGGACAAGATAAGATAAAAACTCACCAATTACAGTCCAGGGTGGTTCTAGAGGAAGAGTACAAGGTTAATATTTTTGTTCACCTTAAAGCTACTAGATTGGTGTTTTCTATTTATAAAATACATTCTCTCTTTCCTCTAATTCTTATAGAATATAAAGCTTGACCTTTCTATTTTTCTTTTCATGAATTTATCTTATCTATCTTTTTTCTTTTTCAAGCTATTTTTCTCTCATTAAATAAGTGTTATTTTATTTTGACACTAAAAAAGTTGTAATTGAACTGGTATAGGTGTTTTTTCTCCTGACACAGATTATTTTCTCCTTGAGGACAGGGAATGGCACATTTTTGTCTTAATAACTCCCTCTCTTTGAATAGTGCCTAGTATGGGGTAGATTCTTTATAAATGCTTGTAGGGTTGGTTGATATTGTATGAGTTGGCTGCGGCTGAAAATTTATGATCTCTAACCTGCCTTCTAATGATGGATCTCTCCGAAATTACCTGGACAAGTTTTTGGATAATAGACACAGTTCATTGCTGAGATGACTCTGAAAGCCTTTCTGGCTTGTTAAGAGTTACCACCAGTTTACATTGTCCTGGCATAACCTCAAGAATCCAGTAACAACTCAATCCCACAATATGACTTTTAGATAAGACTTTAGTAGAGTATAATCATGCGTATAATTAAATCAATCTGATTATGATGGACTACTTCAAATGAACTCCCTGGAGTTTCTTTTAAAAGCTTTCTGAAACATACCTGAACTAAGTAAATGAAGTCATCTAATTTAAGAGCAACTACTAACTATACTAGGTCAGTGAAAGTCACTGCAGTTTATTAACAACCTGAAGTGAATGAAATGATAGCATTGACTAAAACATTTCTTTGGTGTTTTGGATTATTTAACAGTTAACATTATATTTTGTTTTTAATGTTAATTTTAGCCATATCATATTAGTTTTATTCTATTTTATCAATTTAACTATTTATTCAATCTTGGCAGATATAATTACAGGAGATATCATCAAACATTCTAACAAAAGACTGTGTTATAAAATTACACTATAGGTAGTATTTTAGCAAACTATATTTCATCAAGCCTTTAGTGAATAAATGTTTTTCATTTAATTGGTTGGTTTTTAACCTGGGGTGCATGAATTTTTCTTTTTAGTTTATTATTTTCATTTTTCAGGTAGCAAGATTTTTTGTCTATTGCTCCTACCACCTCACATCATTAAACAATTTTTTAAATTGAAAAGCAAATTAATATATACTTACATGGATTGAGAAAAGATTAAAAAAAAAGAGATATCCAATTATGAAATGAAAGTCAATCAATTGGAAATAGAGAATCAAAAATTTAAGGAAAAACATAATTCCTTGAAAACTAAAATTAGGTAAGAGGAAGCTAATAGTGTTATAAAACATCATGAAATAAAACAAAACAAAATCAAAAGAATGAAAAAATAGAAGAGAATCTGAAACAACTCATCAGAAAAACAACTGATCAGGAGAACAGATCAAGGAGAGACAATATAAAAGTGGTAGGGCTGTCTGAAAGTTATGATTTAAAAAAAAAAGAATATTGATACCATATTACAAGAAATTATTAAGGAAAATTGTCCTGAAGTTCTAGAACAAGGAGGTAAAGCAGAAATAGGAAAAATAAATCCATTGATCACTACTTGAAAGAGATCCCAGGAAGAAAACTTAGAGGAATATCATAGCCAAGTTTCAAAGCTCCCAGGCTAAGGAGAAAATATTACAAACAACAAGAAAAAAAATTAAATATTGCAGAGATAGAATCAATATTACACAATATCTAGGGGCTACTATGTTGAGGAACCATCATAGGCCTTGGAATACTATATTTCACAGATCAAAAAAGCTGGGATTACACTAAGGGTAATTTACCCAGCAAAGTTAAGTATAATCCTGAATGAACAAAAAAACCAAACATTTGACAAACTGAAAGACTTCCAGGTATTTGTGACAAAAAGAGCAAAACTTAATGGAAAATTTGACATATAAGATCCAGGAGAGAGAGATAAGGTAAACATTAAAGACCACTTATAAGGAATTCAATAAGGTCAAACTGTTTACTTATGACAATGTTATTTGAAAGAAGGGCTTCAGTTGAGTTGTGTATGATGGGGTGATTCTAAAAAATAAAACGGCATAGGGAGAGATAAAAAGGAGTAACTATCTCCAAAAAAAATGAGACATGGAAGGAAGAATTGATAAAGAAGAAGCAAGTAGGGAGGAGGGCTGATAACTCTGGAAACCAACTCTCATGGGAAATAGGTTAAAGAGGGAATAACACATACATATAGAAAAGTATAAAAGTCTCCTAAATTTAGTAAAAAAAAAAATATGAAATTGAAAGGATAGAATAAGGGAGGAACTTTTAGATTAAGAATTAGGAGGGATAGGGGATAAGGGAGAAACTCTTAGATAGGTAGATTTAGGTGGAGAGGGAGGGAGAGGATAAGGGAGAGACTTATGGGGTGGGTATTTTAGGGAATAGAACTATAAGGTAGTGGATCAAAGTAAATTAGACAAGTAAGGAAGAATAGGGTAAATAAGGCAAGAAGGATAGTGAGGAGAAATAGGTTGGAGGGAAATACATAACAAGTAATTATAACTTAGAATATGAATTGGATGAATTTACCCATAAAATGGAAACAGCAGAATAGATGAAAAACCTGAATTCAACAATATACTGCTTTCAGGAAACATAGTAAAAAAAGAGGTACACACAGAAATAAAATAAAGGACTGCAGTAGAATTTATTATGTTGAAAAAGCAGAAGTAATAATCATCTCAGACAAATTTAAAGCTAAAATAGAGTTAATTAAAAGAGAAAAATAGGGAAACTATAGTATGTGTCACCAATATTATTCAAAATTGTTTTAGACAATTTAAAATAACTAGACAGTATAAAATACCTGGGATACCTGCCAAAACAGATACAGGAACTACATGAATATAAACATAAAATACTCTTTATACAAATACAGCCAGATTCATCGTTCATGGGAAGGTAAGCCAATATAATAAGAAACGATAATTCTACTTAACTATTTATTCAATGTCATCCCAATTAAATTATGGAAAAAATTATTTAACTGAGTTAGAAAAAAATAGTAATAAAGTTCATCTGGAAGAACAAAAGATCAAGAATTCCAAAGAAACTAAGAGGGAAAAAAATGTAAAGGAGGATGATTTAGCAGAACCAGACCTTAAACAATATTATAAGGCAAGAGCATTGTTGAAGTATGAAATGGACAATTTCAATCATTTTAATTAAAAATTTCTTCTATAAATAAAGTCAATGCAGACAAAATCAGAAGGAAAGCAGAAAATTGGGGAAAAAACTTTCATAGACCATCTCTCAGGATATGAATGTGAAGGGGTAGTGCTATGATATAAGAAATGGTTGATTTTAGAGAAACATAGACTTAGACCTATGAAGAAAAATACCATACACATCCAGAGAAAGAATTGGCAAATAGAAATATGCATAGAATGGTTTTACATATACGTTTATAAAAGTACACAGAAGAGAACAGAAGAAAACCTAGAAGGAAGAATAGAAAAGATGGGTTGCTTTGAAAACAATGTATATTTTTAGTACATTGTTTTCATGAAATGGAAATTCATTTTTTGTATTACATCCTCTCTTGTGTTCTGCTGTATACATGGAAATGTTCTTTTTTTTTTCTTTTCTCACTTTGTATTTGTTTAAAATTAATTTAAAAATTTATACATGTATATATATATATGTATACATATACACACAAATATAAGCAAAAAATGTATGTCACTTTTGCATTTGAGGTATTTCACCATTCTGGCAGGAGGTGAGTAGCATGTTTCATCTTCATTCTTTTGGACTTGTGGTTTATTATTCTACTGATCAAAATTCTAAAGTTTTATAAAGCTATTTTCCTCTATAATGTCTTTATTACTGTAAAAATTATTCTCCTAATTCTGCTCATTTTGTTCTCTATCAGGTCATAAAGGTCTGTCCAATTTCTTCTGAATGTATCTGTTTCCTCCTTTTTTTTGACACAATGATATTCCACAACATTAAAATATATTGGAATTGTTTTAGGAAAATCTGAAGATCACCTGGCAGGATAAGGTACCAGACACTGAGGTCCTTGCTCAACTGAACTGCCAAGCATTCAAACTATGCTTCAGAGAGAACAACTCCAATGGGTTGGCCATGTTATTTGAATGCAAAACATAAGCCTGCCAAAAAGACTATTTTATGGAGAACTCGCATGGGTCAGGCGATCACATGGTGGTCAGAAGAAGAGATACAAGGACACTCTCGAGGTCTTTCTCAATAACTTTGGAATTGATTATGTGACATAGGAGACACTGGCACAGGACCATTCAACATGGCATGCCAATGTCAGAAAGGGTGCTGTGCTCTATGAGCAAAGCAGATTTGAAACAGCTCAAAGGAAATACAGGATGTGTAAATTTAGAGTAGCTACCCCAGATGTTCACATATACTATTTGTACCCAATCTGTGGTAGAGCATTCCAAGCTCATTCTGGTCTGATCAGCCACAGATGGACACATAAACTTGACTTTATCATAATGATGTCATTTTTGTCCTCTTCAAGAATGAAGGACAAAACCACAATTTGTTTAGCAATTCAGCAAGTAGCATGCCCTCTTAATTTTGAGTTTAGGGCTACGACGAAAGAGCTGCTATCAATAAATCAACAAGCATTTATTAAGCACATAGTATGTGCCAGGCACTGTGAAGCACTTGAGGATACATATATAAGGGGGAAAAGAGCAGGCATCTTTAGGTTTTTCTCCTTCCCCCACCCCTTTTCTCACATACCTTCTCCAAAGAATACTTTAATTCCTTCCAGTAAAGGAAGCGGGAAGTTGGGACTGACTCTCTAAGAGAAAGGGGGTATTAAGCTAGAAGTATAGTGATCTGCTCCTTAATTATTATTAATTTAAGGAATATGATCAGGTTCAAGCTAACTTTTTATCCCTTTGCCATTTTTTCAATGGGGGTGGGGCTGGGGTAGGGAAAGAAAACACCAAACTCTATATCTAAGGTTTGACCCCATTCTCATCCAATACCATTTCCAAAATGAACACACATAAAGAATAGCAAAGAAGCCCATTTATCCAAATAGTAGTAAAACAGATATCTGAGAAGACACACTTGGGAGAATATATGACAAAAAATACAGAGTGAAGGAGCTCTCCCTATTAGGAGCAAGATAACTCAGCTCAACTGAGAGAGAGTATACCGGGTCTCACCCAAGGGAAATACTACTGAAGTTGCTAGAGTAGCAAGTTGGGAATAAGGGCATGATGAAGACAGCAGTTCTTATGTCCTCCTGGAGTCTTTCCTTTCAGCAACATGAAGTGGGGTTGGCTTCTTTCATCTCCTCTCTCAAAGCTAGAAGCCAATAGTATCTTAAAGCCAATGTTTGAAGAGACAAGAAGGTTCAAAGCTTGATGAGTCTTCAAGGGGAACTAGGAGGGGAATGATAAAAGCCTGAGCTCTCTTACCTGTCACCAGTTCCACCCTACCACCCACACAGGATAGGACATTTATCTCTAAGGAGATAAGGAGAAAGTCCCATACCAATGGGCTTTGGGACAGAGGTTACACAAAGACAAACACAGTCCTTGCTCTCAGAGACACAGTCTAATGCGGAAGAAAACATTCAAATAACTATATACAAATAAAATATGTACAAGAGAGGGAGGAATCTCAGAAGGGAGGCAGTAAGGTTAGAGAGGACTAGAAAAGGCTCCTTTCCCACCCAAATATAATTATTTAGTTTATTAGCCAACATATATCTTAAATACAATATTAATTTTTTCTTTAAATTACGGTATGTGAGAGGCAGAGCCAAGATGGTGGAGTAGAAAGACACATATACTCTAATGCTTCCCCCACAGCCCATAGAATACTTGTAAAAAATGACTCTCAACAAATTCTAGAGAAGCAGAAGCTACAGAACAATAGAGTGAAAGAGGTTTCCAGCCAAGGGTAACCTGGAAGGCTGACAGGAAAGGTCTATCTCATGGGATGCTGAGTGGAGCAGAACCCAGCCCTGGCCATGCCACATTGGGAGGAACAGGACCTGAACAGACCTCTAGGGCAGAATTCCCAGTAGGGAGGGTCCCAGATCCCTCAACCCACAAACGACAAAAAAAGCTACAAAGGTCAGTGTGACAAGGTTTTCCCAGCTAGGAGAGAGGAGAACAGGGTTCCCCTAGCAGGCTTCCCTGGCCTCAGGCAGCAGCAGGCAATGGGTGACTCCACAGAAGCAGCCTGGGTCCATTGTCCAGGCAGCTCAGCTTAAAGCCTCTGGGGGAATAGAACAGCTGATCTGAACCTCAGCCTTGAGCACAGTACTGGGGAGAGGAGGAGCACTGGGACCCTCCTCTTGACAAAGGATTCAGAAGTCAAGTAGCTGGCTAGGAAAATGCCCAAAAAAGGGAAAAAATGAGACCACAGAAGGTTACTTTCTTGGTAAACAGGGGTCTCCTTCCATCCTTACAGATGAGGAAGAACAAGACTTACTGTCAGAGGAAGTCAAAGCCTCTGCCTCCAGTACCTCCAAAATGAATATGAAATGAGCTCAGGCTATAGAAGAGCTTGAAAAGCATGTCAGCAGCCTGCTAAAAGAGAGCCAAAAAAATGCTGAGGAAAATAACACTTTTAAAAAGAGGCTAACCCAATTGGAAAAAGAGATCCAAAAAGTCTATGAGGAGGAGACTTTAAAAAGCAGAATTAACCAAATGGAAAAGAAGGTTCAAAAACTCACTGAACAAAATAGTTCTTTGAAAGAGAGAATTGAATTCAGGGAAGCTAATGGCTTTGAGATAAACCAAGAAGTTAGAAAATAAAACCAAAAGTTTGAAATAATAGAAGATAATGTGAAACATCTCACCGGAAAAACAACTGACCTGGAAAATAGATCTGGGAAACACAGTTTAAAAATTATGGGACTACCTGAAAGCCATGACCAAAGAAAGAGCCTAGGCATCATCTTTCATGAAATTATCAAGGAAAACTGCCCTGATATTCTAGAACCAGAGGGCAAAATAAATACTGAAAGAATCCACCTATCACCTCCTGAAAGAGACCCGAAAAGACAAACTTCTAGGAATATTGTGGCCAAATTTCAGAGTTCCTGGGTCAAGGAGAAAATATTGCAAGCAACTAGAAAAAAGCAATTTGAGTATTGTGGAAATTCAATCAGGATGACACAGGATCTGGCAGCTTCTACATTAAGGGATCAAAGGGCTTGGAATAGGATATTCCAGAAGTCAAAGGAACTGGGATTAAAACCAAGAATTGCCTACCCAGCAAAACTGAGTATAATACTTCAAGAGAATAAATGGTCATTCAATGGTATAGAGGTCTTTCAAGCATTCATGATGAAAAGACCAGAACTGAAGAGAAAATTTGACTTTCAAACATAAGAATCAAGAGAAGCATGAAAAAGTAAACAGGAAAGAGAAATCATAAAAGACTTTCTAAAGCTAAACTGTTTACATTCCTACATGGAAAGATAATATTTGTAATTCTTGAGCCTTTTCTCAGTATTTGGATAGGTGGAGGGATTACACACACATACACACACACATACATACACACACACACACACACATACACATAGACAGAGAGTACAGGTTGAGTTGAATCATAAGAGATGATATCCATAAAAAAAAATTAAATTAAATTAAGGGGTGAGGGAGGACTATACTTTGAGGAGAGAGGGAGAAATGGAATAGGGCAGGCTAACACTCATAAAAGAGATAAGAAAAATCTTGTTCAATGGAAGAGAAAAGGGAGAAGGTAAGAGGGGAAATGTGAAGCTTTCCCTCTTCACATATCTCTTAAGAAGAGAATAACATGCTCACTAAATTTGGTATAAAAATCTATCTTACACTATAGAAAGTAGGGGAGGAGGGGACAAATTGGGTGAGGGGGATGATAGAAGGGAGGGCCAATGGAAGAAAGGAGTAACTGGAAGTAAACACTTTTGGGAAGGGACAAGGTCAAATGAGAGAATAAAAAAGGGGGAGACAGGGTAGGATAGGGGACAATATAGTTAGTATTACACAACATGATTATTTTGGAAGTCTTTTTTTATTTTTTATTTTGGAAGTCTTTTGCAAAATGACACATAGCCTGTATTGAATTGTTTGCCTTCTCAGTGGGGATGGGTAGGGAGGGAGGAAGGGAGAGAAGTTGGAATCTGAAACATTAGAAATAAAGTTGAGAATTATTATTGCATTGAGAAATAAGAAACACAGATAATGGGGTATAGAAATTTATCTTGCCCTACAAGAAAAAAGAGAAGATGGGGCTAAGGGAAGGGTGGAGTGTGATAGAAGGGAGGGTACATTGAGGGAAGGGGTAATCAGAATGCAAAGCATTATGGGGTGGGGGGAAGGGAGCAATGGGGAGAAAAATTGGAACTCAAAATTTTGTGGAAATGAATGTCAAAATCTAAAAATAAATAAATGCAATAAAAAATAAGTTATAGTGTATATTTTCTGAATGGAAATGTAATCTGTATTAAAACTATATAATGAAAATATTTTTACAGATAGTTCTTAATTAAAAATTCACAAAATATCATCCCTGTTTAAAGATTACATGGCTACAAACATAAGAATTTTTTAAAAATTATATTTCAGTATCTTAAATGTTAACATCTTGGAATCACTATTATTAATTCTGCCTTCCTATGCTTCATATTGATGCAGTTTAATCACTTACTAGAGACTTGTCTACAACTTTTCTGCTTTGCTATATTTGAAAAATAGCTTTTGGGTTTACAGCTCTAGGCAATCATGTGCCCTATTACATGGGGAGAAAGGAGCAATTCTACTATTCCCTATTATTGGTTCCTTGTCACAGAAAAAAGCATTGTTATTACCAAAGGTCAACATCACCTTGCCAAGCATTGCACATGGGTCTGCACTTGTAGGTTACTGAATTCACATATTAAGAATATTTTAATTTGGTCTACAACCTTTTTACATTTTATGAGAAAGAATATCAGGTACGGATAGAAAGAATTGAAACTAGTGGAGATGCTGCCAGTGTAGAGACTTATTTGTGCTCTGCTAAAGAGTGATTTCCCTCAGAAATCAACATTTGAAAGATTTAATTGTCCTGCCATATAGGTGCTGAATGAGACTGCAGTTGCACATCATGTTTCAAAGGTCTTTCACCAGCAGAAGTGGAGAAAAGCTCTAGAATTTCACTATCTGTTCATGGCTCACACAGATGTGCTCTTGTAAGACAATCTAGGTCACACATTCCAAGACAGGAAGAGTGATCAAGTAAGCCTGTATAGGTATGACTCAGGAAGAAGACAAATCAGGTTCAAGTCAGTGAAGACTTCATCTTCATCCTTTGTTCCAATTTTATTCAGAATGTCAATGATTTTCTGAAGTCTTGGTTTAGCATTTCCTACCTCTAAAAAGATCCAACAGCCAGTTCATCATCCTTGGTCACAGCAACCTTGAAACTCCTATTTTGTATTCTAATGAGCCAAGGAAAGCTCAGTTGCACATGGTTTTCCATTCACAATATGCTCAGAGCCCTGGTTTCTATTGCAGCACCAGCGAAAATGAAATTGGGTAAACCATTAGTTCCCAATCAGGGAACAATGATTTAACAGTGTAATCATCAAACTCAACACTGAAAGAGTGTTGATGATCCTCTTAGTAGTAGCAGGGTCATAGGAAAACTATAAAGGTTTCACAGTACTGTCATGCTGTATTTTAGAGAACTCATTTTCCACAGGAGACTGTCATTTTCCACAGGCAATAGGAAAAGCCTTATGCCAGCATTCTAGTTCATTCAAGCCTAGCTCAAATCCCCAGTGATGTTGGGACATGATCTTGCAAGGTGTTCAGAGTTTTCACCTCTGCACTGGTTATAAAAAGACTTTTAGGAAAGGTTTCTTGGAGAAGGTGAGACTTTAGCTGAGACTTAAAGGAAGCCAGGGGCATGATATAAAGAATGAGAGAATTCTTGACAATGAGGATAGTCTAGTTAAAGTTCCCAGAGTTGAGAGATGGAGTGTCTTGTCTTGTTCAGAGAATGGCAAGGAGTCCACAGTTGGTTCTGTTATTTTTATTATTTTAATCAGGTATGACTGATTCTCTGCTCCATTAAAAGTAAATTTTTTCTCTTTAGTTGTAAGGCAGGTTGTTTTTGTTTGTAAATCTTTATTTCTTGCCATTTGATATCTAATATTCCAACCTCTCCCTCACTTTCATCATAGCAGCTGCTAAGTTTTATATAATTCTTATTGTGACTCCCTGGTATGTGAATTCCTTCTTTTTGATTCTGTAATATATTTTTCTTTGGCCTGAGAGCTCTGGATTTTGTCTATGATATCCCTGCAAATTTTATTTTAAGGTTTCTTTCTGTAGGTAATTGGCAGAATCTTTCAACTTTCAACTTGCCCTCTGATTCTCAAATTTTAATTTTTTCTTCCAATTTTTTTTGGTTTGCTTTGGTATTTCCGGTTGTCTTGTTGAGTTATTGTTTTTTGTCTAACACATTCTAATTTTTAGGGCAACTAGTTCTTGACATAGGTTTTTCACTTTCTGCTTTAAGGTGTAAATTTTCCTCAGTATTCTTTCATCCCTCACATTTTCATTCTGTATTTCTGGTTTAATTTTTTTCAGATCCTCCTGCAGTCCCTGTGTCCAGGTATTTTTTTTTAATCTGAGGCATTAATTTGACTTGCTGTAGGGTCACTATTCTTTTCAGGGCTCATCCCCAGGGCATTGCTGAAATAAAAATATTTCCTTATGGTGTTCAGACTTTTTCTTGTTTTGTTCAGTGGGGGAAAATGGAGGGGTGGCTACTGGTTCAGATTCTAAATCTTAATGGTGCAGGCAGGACCTGCCAAGTCCTTGAATATGGTCAACCAGACTAGGTACCTCCTTCAAGAGACTCAATGGCTGTTCAGGTGTTTAGCACTGGCTGGAAGTTCTCTCTGTGACCATTAGTTGCTGCAGTCTCTACTTTTAACTAGGGCCTATCTTCAAGACCTCAACTTGGGCCACTGATGCTTCAGCATTCTCTTAGAATGGCTTAAAGCTTCTCTCTTTTCTAGTCAAGGAAATGCATTCAGTTGCTGTTGGAACTAGGTTAGTTTTAGGCACTGTTTTCAGTACCACAGCACTGGACCCAAGGAGAGTATCCTGAGGCTACTCTTTTATGCTCAGGCAAATAACTATAAGTTTGAAGAAGATTAAGGCTGAATTTCATCCTTCCTGGCTTGCACACTGAGTGCTGTCTCAGATCATCCCAAAATGATTCTCCTTCTGCTTCCTCTCAGGTTTGGCTTGCTCTAAGTGCTTATCTAGGAGTTCTGGAGTTGCCCCAGGACTTCAGGGGCCACTACCAGGCCTCTGTATTTCACTTTCAGCCTGCCACAGGAAGCTTATCTATTTCAGAATGCCTGCAGGACTCTAGGGGTACACCTGTGGATTCCTAGGTTGCAGGGAGGGAAATCTACATATGATTTTTTTGTTGCTTAGTAGAGGAGTGCCCTAAACCTCTAGGTCATATAATTTTTTGGAGAGAAGGGACTGGGATCCCCGTCACTGCAGCACAATTATCAATTATCCTGCACCACAATCTCCTCACTCTTGAATTTTAAAAACATATTTTGAAAAATGTATTTGGCAAGAGGTAGAGCCAAGAGGGAAGAATAGAGAAGCACTCAGCTAAGCTCTCCCAAATTAATTTCCAAGCAACTCTAAAATAACACCTCAAAATGAATTTTGGAGTGGCTGTACCAACAAAAGGTGAGGTGAAACAAATTTCCAGTCTAAGACAACTTAAGAAGTTGGCAGGAAAAGTATGCCTCAATGGGGTGGTGATTGGGACCATGTAGCACAGGCTGTGCCATGGCACTGGCACTGGGACTTGAAGATAGCTGCATTGGGAGCAACAACAGCTTTGAGAGCTCTCAGCCCATGGACTGTTGTGGGGTAGGGGATTGGACACCGATTGGAAAGAGATTCCAGGAAACCCTTTGCTGATGCTGAGTTTGGGACCCTGTTGCACTGAAAATAGGCAGTTTTGCATCACAGTCCTAGGGCCAAAAAAAGAGAGAGCACTTGTGGCCATAGGAGAACAGGGGTCCTGGTTATGGTGCCAGGGTGGAAAGGAGTGCCTGTGGTCTTTCACAGAAGAATAGGAACCCACATCTCAATTCCAAGACAGAGAGGAGAAGTAGTAACTGTAACTGCAGGAAAATGGGGGACCTAGTCACAGTCTTAGGGCTAGGAGGAGTGCCAGCATTGGTGGCTATAAGGAAAAAAGGTCCCTTCCTGGGTAAAACCAGAGAACAGGCCAGAAAAGCAATGGCCACAACCCTCCTTAGATCATATCATATTGCAAACACCATAAACCTACAGATCCCCAAGTCTAGCTCTGAAAACAGGCGTATGCAAGGCATGAAGCTTGAGACAGTCTCCTCTCCACCTGAGAGCAGAGCCCAGCTTTAACATAAAGTTAAAAGTCAAGAACTAGGCAGGGGAAATGAGCAAACAACAACAACAAAAAGAACCTGACCATAGAAAGTCACTGTGTAAACAGGGAAATTCAAGACACAAACTAAGAAGACAAATAAATTCAAACAGCTACATGCAAAGTCTTTAAGAAAAATGTGAATTGAAAAGAAATAAATAAATTGAGCTTTGTGTTATCACATGGTTCATCTTCTATTAAACCATGAGGAAAAAAATTGTGAATTGACCTGTGGCCAAGAGTAAAAAATGATTTTAAAAATTAAAAAAAATGAATGATGTAAGAAAATCATGAAAACAGAATCAATAGCCTGTTAAAGGAGGCATATGAAAAATGCTGAAGAAAATAACACCTTAAAAACAGGATAGGCCAAATGGTATAAGAAGCACAAAAATTCACTGAAGAAAAGAAATTCCTTAAGAAGTAAAATAGACCAAATAGAAAAAAAGGTAAAAAAGTTCACCAAAGAAAATAATTCCTTAAAACTTGGAATTAGGCAACTAGAAGTTAATGATTCCACGATACACCAAAAATCAATAAAACAGAATCAAAAGGATGAAAAAAATAGAAGAAAATAGGAAAAACAATTGACCTGGAAAATAGATTGAGGAGAGATGACTTAATAATTATTATATCACTGAAAACCATGATAAAAAAGAACCTACATATCATATTTCAGGAAATTACTGAGGAAAACTGGCCCTATATCCTAGAACCAGAGAATAAAATGGTAACTGAAAGAATTTACCAATCACCTCCTGAAAGAAATCTCAAAATGAAAACTCTCAGGAATATTATAGCCAAATTTCAGCATTCCCAGAAAGAAACCATTCAAATATCCTGGAGCCACAGACAGGATCACACAAAATTTTGCAGCTTCTATGTTAAAGTAGAAAAAGGCTTGGAATACGATATTGTGAAAAACAAGGAGCTAGGATTACAACCAAGAATAACTTATCCAGCAAAACTGATATATAATCCTTCAGGGAGAAAGGCATATTTAATGAAATTGAGGACTTTCAAGTATTCCTGATAAAAAGACCAGAGCTGAATAGGAAAAATCTGACTTTCAAGTACAAGACTCAAAGGAAGCATAAAAAGGTAAACATGAAAAAGAAATCATAAGGGACTTGATGTGGTTAGACAGTTTATATTCCTTTAGGGAAGATGATGTTTCTAACTCCTAAGAACTTTATCATTATCAGGTCAGTTAGAAGGAGCATACATAAAGAAAGAGAGAGCACATGGATGTGAGTTGCCTATGATGGGATGATTTCAAAATAATAAATTTAAGGCTTAAGAAAAAATTATGCACTGGGAAAAGGGGAAAGGGAAATGAGGAACATGGAAAATTATCTCACATAAAAGAGACATGAGAGGAAGAGTTTTTATAATGGAGAGGAAGATGGGGGTGGGGATGGGCAACACTTGAACCTTACTCTCATTGGAATTGACTCAAAAAGAGAATAATGAGAGAATAGTATCATTTTTCTGTTAATGACTAATTATTAAGTTAAAAAACTTTCTCATTCAAAGACCAACCAAGTTCTTGTAGGTCATTCAGCCAGTCCCTGAAGGATAGGACTGACTATGAGATTGGCCTCCTCATTCTCAGGTGAGACTCCACCCAACTAGGAAAGTTTGTATAAAGATAACCTAATCTAGGTGAGTTTCAGCCCTAAAAAAACATTAGTGAAACTAAAATAAAGGCATCTGAATTACTGTAAAAAGCTGAAAGTGGGAAGATCTGACTATATTGAAATCCTATTCCTTAAAACATCACAAATTGAAATATATTCTGAAACTAAATTAGAATGTGATCTAAGTGTGATAGCCCATTGGGATAATTGTGGTGAATTAGAACTCAAAACCAGACTTCCACTTTTAAATTCTTGGCAGCAGATTAGCTGGTAAACAAAATTTTAAAAATAAATGAAATTAAGTCTCCATATGATACCATTTGTAAGGATACATCCAGGTGTTATGGACTTTATTTTGATCTTATTTTAAGGAGGCTGTGTTCTCTCAGTAGGACGATTTTGGCAAGTCATAATTTACTGTATTATTTGGCAGTAAGACAAAATATTGGGGAAATACACAGGCCAGAAAAACTTGAGTTACATTCAGATATCATGAAATTTGATAACTATATGATCTAAAAACAAGTTGTATTACCTCAATTTACTAATATATATAATGTGGAGAAAGATAGTGCTTAACACAAATTTGATCATTCACTGTATTGGAAATATCATTAGAAAAGAAAACTTGTTTTTATTCTTTTGGGTTATAGATTAAAAGATTGAGTGATATTTGTTGGGAAACTATTTAGAAATATAGAAGATAGTGATAATGGTTTTCTGTGCAGTTGATATAGCAAAGGTCTTTTAAAATGTCTTCATTTCTCTGTGCATTGGAATCTACATTCTGTGATATGACCACTTCTGTTCTTTACTTGCATCACTTCTCAATCTCTGAATAGTCATCCGATTTCATCATCAGTCCCCCATAAACAACTGATCGCAAAAAGGTAGTTGAATGGAAAGTTAAAAAGGCTGTTGGTATGCTGTCTGGTGAACGTCTCAGAGTTTCAGCTGTATTAACATTTGCTTAGAACCCAGTTCCTTATGGGTCACATATACTCTTCACTCTTTTTTTAGGTAATGCCATAACTTGTATCATGTGACCTTCTAATCTACATCACTATCCCCAGTCCCTGGTTGGTAGTATCTGCTAAATTCATAGGTGGCTAGTGCTGCTAAATACATCCAGAAAACATCATATAAATTGATGCTAGTGAGTATATGTCAGTGTATGTGTCACTTTTCTAGCAATCCACACAAGCAATGTTAATCCATAGTCTTTAAATTTCTCAGTGACAATTCACTTCAAAGCTAAAAATTGCAGTATGTATATAAAGTAATGAGATCTGCTGACATTTAACTTTCTGTCGGCAAATTAAACAAGTCTCTATTTATTATCACTATCTTGGTACAAGAGAGCTTCCCACTGTTATCAGGCTAGCATCTACATGCAGTATAAAAATCTTGTTCACACCTACATAGGTGCATGTCTGAGACAATTGATCTTGTCTTCAATATGGTTCATAGTTGCATGTCACTCACTTTCCAAAGGATTTTAGGAGACTTAAGGGAATTTCTTATCTTTTTACTTCTGGGTCTCTTCAGTCACACATTCAGAACTGAATTCAGTCAATGGTTCAGCCATAGAAACATAGTTCTTAAATTTGAAATGATAACCTGCAAATCCTAGAAAAGTCCTCACATCTCAAAGGTTCTGTGGACATGAAAAATATCTGGAGCTCTCATAGACAGTTTACATTAATGACACACATATTTCAAATATAGTAAATAACCACAAAACTGGCACTTGTCAATTGAAAACTTCAGTACATTTTCCTCTAACTGATTTGACACTTTCATTAGTTTCTCCATATGTTCTTGCAAGATGTCCCCCAAACAAGGCACACCAAAACTTACAGGTAATTCATAAATTCAACTACTTTCTCCATTTATCTTTGGAAAGTGGTATCTGACTCTGGGAGACCTTGGGGAATTCATTTATATAGATAAAATCCAGCTGCATTTACTAAAACCATCTTCTTATTTTCTGCCATAGAATCTATACGTTGACTGAGAAAAACCAATGTTGAGAGTTATAAGTTGCCTAATAAAAAGTCCAGAACAACAAAAAAAAGTCTTTATCTGTGAAAAAAAAGAGTTCTAAGATTTTACCAGTCTTGCTAGTAGTATACATTACTATGGTAATTTACTTTTAGTAGAGAGTTAGAAATTACAAAGGGAAGCAATTTAATCAGCTTCCATACTCATTATTCCATACTGCCCTTAGAGTTTTTTAAACCTTAACTTTGTAGTTTACTATATACAAATGAAGTTAAATAAGTATCTGATAGTTGGTCCCATCCACTTTTCTGGGTGTTTGTAAGAAACTCTCCTTGGTAGAGTACCTAGCATCAAGTCATGCCCATTAAGCACTCTATAAATGTTAGCCACTTTGATTCTTAGTGCTCCATTCTGTTGTATATGTGACATATAATAGCTTAAGTGTTTCCTTATGTCCTACAAATTGGTAATCATTGTATTAATTCTTTTTGTATTCTGTAAAATTCTTAATGACTGTTCAGAGGAAGGCCAAATTACCAGAGCTCTGTACTGAATATTAGAGTGAGAAATTTTAATAGCAATGACATAATAAATATTTAGCCCAGCATGCTGTGAGCCAACCTAATCCTAATAGTTGTAAATTTAATCTGATAGAGCCTTATAGACATTTTCTAATACTGTTAATGTAAAATTAATTGTATGCTTATATATTGTGAAACTTAATAACAAACACTGTTAAAAAAATGAAATAATTTGGATACTATTAGGTTAAAAAAACTAGTTGTTAGAGTTGTCTAAAAGTTGTTATTTTATTGTATATTTTCTTTCATTAGGATTACAATAATGGTTTTAAAATTCCTTTGTTGATTTATCTGATAAGATATTTGAGACTTACTGCTTGGGCACAATAATAATTTTGTATCAGGTCTGCTGGTAATATGGCATAAGATTCCATAACGCCTAAACCTAAAAAGCTGCAAGATTCAGAGATCTAAGAATCAACTTCACATAGAATGAGAAAGTTTACAAATCAGCTCACATTAAGAAAGTAAGTTCTACTTAAGTTATTTAGCTGTTTAAAACCACATCTTAACTTGTTAGCAAAATCTCTCAACATCTGGAAATCTGAAGTATAACTGTAGCGGAGGGCCTGCATCCCTACATGGATCAATGATGTGGTGAAGAAGAAAGACAAAGGAGGAGGGAGAAGATAGACCAACTCCGTTTATTGCTCTGAGGATCTGGGTATTTATAGACAGAAACTGCAACCCTAGGTGACATTCTACTTGTCTCCTGCCCTAGTGATTTAATCAGTCTTATCTTAAAGACTGTGAGCCTAGAGGGCATCTATTTTACATATCCCTTGTTTTCTGTAATTCTCTTGTTTGTCTCACAGAGACAGCAACGTCTGGGGGGCATGGAGAGCCATTCTGGATGATAATGAGCACAGTCTCAAAGAACAGTTTCCCTGAAGGTCTATCCTGATCTTGTCAACTGCACTCCACCTGGCCCTCAACAATTTCCCCTTTCTTTTGTTGTAACCAGAGATAAGGTACTTGGGTTTGAAGAGCTTACCCCGGAGAGAGAAGGAGCCTATGAATAGGTGGCCATACAGAGAAACAAAGGGATAGCGGTAATATAGATATGAGCCAATGGAATGGAGATACAAAGGGATTTGTATTAGCAACTTAATCCCAAATCACTTGCAGCTTCCTTGGGGGTCAAGATTTCCCTTGGGGGCCTGATCTATAAATTATGTATAGTGATATTTAATGGACAGGAGTAACACATATAGAAATGAACCTATAATCACATCTTATGAACAATCTTGTTTCAAAAACATCAACTTTGTTTCCCACCACCACAATAGTTTCCCTTAAAGTATCCATTAAATTATGTGTACGGATAAACTAATTGATACAGAGGAAACCAATGCTGCTACAAAGCTTATAATGCCTAAAATAATGCAACTTATACATCTTTTCTGTCTTACTATCAACATTAACAGATTAAAAGTTTGATCAGATACAGACAGATACCAGCCTTTACTTTTGATAGGCATTAAAGCAAGCCTAGGACACATAATTACAGATATAATGCTAGTGTTATCTATAAAGCATGTTATTTCCCAATCATAAAAGCAAAAATTCTAGTTTATTTCCCCAAAACCTTAGACCCATATGCTACCATAATTACCTCCTCTATCTTCCCTCCCCATTTCACCACCTGTAACCCAAGGCGGATTATGTACAAAAAGTTCATCTATCTTCCTCTCAGTCAGTTCCTTCTGCTGCAGTGGTCACTCTGGAGGGTGCCTAGAAACAGAATGAGCGGCTTCATTGTCCTGTCAGTCCCACGATGGGTTCATTGTGGTCTTGGCTTTTGTTTTCTTTCTCTTTTCCTCGATCCTTATCTTCTCCAATGTATGGCAGAGGTTGAATGTTTCTTTCTGGTATCCAGATCATTTCTTCACCATTTCCTGTGGAAATACAAACATACCCTCGCCCCCATGTTAACGCAGGGCCTATCTTTGTGTTGTTCCATTTCACCTTCACTTTTTCCAATCAGTGAGATGTGTTTTGCCTTTTTGAAATTTTTGAGCAGGCATAAGCCACTCTCTATGAGGTATCAGGTATACAACACCATGTCAACTCTTCTCCTTATTCTTTTACCTTCTTCTGCCCATTTCTTTTGTTTTTTGAGGAGAGTTTTTATGTCTTGATTGTGATATTCTACAATGGCTTGACCAGTAGGATTATATGGGATGACAGTTCTATGCTGTATTCTGTATGACAGACAGAACTTAGTAAAGGCTTGACTAGTTTAAGTTGGATCATTTTCTGTGTGTAGAGTTGCAAAATACCTGAACAGATGATCAGTAACAAATTTTGATGATTCCCCAGTCAGTGGGTGGCAATAGTATGACCTGAATATGTGTCTAGTCACATGAAGGTATTTATTCCTTCCAAATTCTGGGACATGTGTGACATCCATTTGCCATATTTCAAGAGGATTGCACCCTTTAAAATTGATAGATGTATTTGATGGAGCTGGCAAAAACGGAATGCAACGTGGACAAGACGTTACTACAATGTTTCTTGCTTGCTCTCTAGTAATATGAAATTGCCTTCGAAGCATGGAAACTGACTGATGAAATTGGTTGTAGGAATGCTGTGCTTCTAAACCTGTCAGTGTGAGCAAGGTGTCTGCTTGTCTATTTCCCTCTGAAATAGGCCCTGGCAGTTATGTACAGGAGGGGAACCAAGATCTTTTAGGGTAAGGGATGAAGGTCTCAGCTTCTGAAATTGCTTCCTGCTGAGATTGGATGTAGAGCTGTCCCTGCCTCGATGGGTCCTGTTCAAGGGATACATACATAGCCTGAGCAGTTATCTGGAAGTTGATGGCTTGCACTCTGGAAAAGACAAAGCTGGCATGGAGGTTAGACAAAGACCAAATAGCCACAAAAGGAATATAAATAAAGGACAATTTCCCTGGCATGACAGACAAAGGAAGGCCAGGCTAGGCCAAGGGCAACAGATTTGAATATGAAAGGCCAGGTTAAGTGGCAAGATTACCACAGACTAGATAACTCACAAGTTATCACTCTTCACCAGCATAACTGTATTGTCTTAAACAAAAGAGATTTCAAACTTGAATCTTATAAATGAATAGATGTACATAATTGTTTCACAGGCTAGTTTCTCCTTCTGATTACATTTACTCTGGAAGAAAAACTTTTTAGAAATTAAGTTCTTAATAAGTTCAAACACTAATTTTAACTTTTGCTTAGACCATGGAATGACTACAAATTCAGATTAAAAGAGCAAGATCTTTTCTGCTTTATAGATAAAATATTTCTTCTAAAAGTGTTTTCTTGGCAGAGCCAAGATGGCGGAGTAGAAAGACTCACATTTGTTAGCTCCGAATCCACAGCCCATAGATTTCCTGTAAAAAGAACTCCTGACAAATTCTGGAACAGTGGAAGCCACGCAGCAACACAGTGAAGGAGATTTCTGCTGCAGAGAGCCCTGAAAAGCCGACCGCAAA
>CM053769.1:538565644-538611783 GCA_028658325.1 Potorous gilbertii
GGATGATAGAAGAGAGGGCAGATTGGTGATAGGGGAAATTAGAATGCTCAGTGTACTGGGGTAGGGGGAGGGGACAAATGGGGAGAAAATTTTGGAACCCAAAATTTTGTGAAAATGAATGTAAAAATAAAATTAAAAAAAAAGAAAAATATGAACTGATATAAATTATAAATACTTCTGAAGTAATATATGGCTCTCAGTTGTCTAGTTGACTATTCTTACCTGAAGCAAGGAAAATTATGTATTTACAGCATCTACAAAAACTATCACTGCAGGGACCTTGTTTCAATAAACAATAATTCAGCCTTCCCAACCCAAGCATTTCAGCATGATTTATTCAACTAGAATCAGTATTCCACAAACAGTCAGACTACTATAAACTTTGGACATCCTGCCCACTTGGAAATCAGACATAACAAATAAGGAAGCACTCCTCAAACCACTGAGGAAAAAGTGAACTCTTGACTTCAGGTAAGTAAGCACAGAATGTCGAGAAAATAATACACATTTTGAGAAGAAAGCACTAATAACTATGGAGAGAAATGAGAGAATCAGGAAAGATTTCCTATAGGAAGTGGCACCTATCATGACCTTTGAAGAAAGGGACTGACAGTCCAGAAATATGGAACCCCTGTTCCACAGAGGCACCAAGTAGAATTCCATGTGCTTGCAGCCTACTTTGGATTAGCGAATGTATGAAGAGAAGAATGGAATTAAGACTGGAAAGGTAAAAGGCAGTGGTATTGTGGAGAGCTGAAATATAGGATATTCAGCCTGGCATTTAATCTTAGAAACAAGTGGATGCCACTGAAAATTTTCAAGTGAGAGGAATGATATGGTCAGATCTGTATTTTAGGAATATCAATTCATCTGGTATATGGATGATAGATTGGAGAGGAAAGAGACTGAAAGCAGGGAATTCACTTGGGAGGTTATTGTAATTGTCTGAACTCACTTTAAAACCATTTTGATTGACAATTATAATTTCTGAAACCAGAAAACATTTTATCAAATTAGCATACTTACAGTAACCATATTTTCTGACCTAGAAATGGGGATCCACATTTTAACAATAGCTATCGATTTGCAAAGCTTCGTTGGATGTATGCTTTCCTTTTTTTAAAATGGGATTGCCCTACAAAATCTAGAACACATGGTTTCCATAAGTATAGCACAATTATTATAATGTGGATTAATTCTAAGGACTACTGAAAGCCCTACTCTGATGCCTCATCATGGTCTAGAGATGAATTGTGCCCTTAAAGTCTATGGAAAGCACAACACAAACTCTGGCAGCTTTTACAAAGACAGAGAAAACTGAGTACAGATCAGACATCTCTAACTCAACATGTGCAAACCAACCATTTTGCTCTCAAACCTAGCTTCCCTCCAAACTTCCCTATTTCTATGCCTAATTTTGCATTACTCCCCCCATCTAGAATGCTGGCTTCTAGACAAACTGGCCTACTAGCCATTCTGTCTCCTTCCACCATGCATTCACAGAAGTTATTCTTCATCCCTGCAATGCATTCCTTCTCTTTCTCTGCCTTTTAGGAGTTTTATCTTCCCTCAAGGCTCAGCTCAGATCTACCCCAACCAGAAGCCTTTCCTGAAAACACCAGCAGAAAATGCTCTCTGCCTCTTCCAATTGCCCTTTATCCTTTTTTTTGGTGTTTCTACTGAAACTCCAATCTCTCCCTGCAAATCTAAGTTTTTGAAGAACAGACATTAACTCTGGTTTTGCCTTGATTGCTTTAGCAGTCATTAAATTAGTTTCAATTAATGCCTGAGATAATGTTTACTTTAAAAGAAATTACTGTTAGCTCAAACGTTTCTCCAGTTGGTGGAATTTTAGTTTCTAGAAGGGGAGAGATTTTCTAGCATCTCTTCTATCATTCATCCTCTCTTCCCCAAATAAGTAAGTCTACCTCCAGTATGTTTCCTATCTTTTGCATAGCTGACAAAAAATCATCATCCTAATACACAGCTCTTCTTTCAGTGAATTTCTAATGCCCATAGAATAAAATGCATACCAGGACAGAAAAATGACTTTGGTACACCATGTATTCAGAGAACCCTATTCTATCTTATAAAAATGGTGCCAAGTGTAGTGGTGCCAATGGAACCTAGCTTCCTCTTGGTAACACAGTGGATAGAACAATAAGTCTGGAGTCATGAAAACCTGTTCAAATCTGACCTCAGACTGTTACAAGTTGCATGACCCTGGGCATGTCACTTATTCTCTGTCTCAATTTCCTCAATCATAAAATGAGGATCATTGTACTAAGGATCCTGTTCTATTTTTTCTGGTATAAAGAAGCAACTTGGTATCTCCAGTGGATAGAGAGTTAGACTTGGAGTTAAAAAGATCTGAGTTCAAATCCTCCTCAGACATTTACTAGTTATGGACAAATTATTTATCCTGTCCATGCTTAAATTTCTTCATTTGTAAAATGGGGAAATAATTGCATTTACCTCACAGCATGCCTGTGAAATCAAATGAGCTGTATAAAGTGCTTTGCAAACATGGAAACACTATCTAAAGGCTAGGTCTTGTTATTAATTCCCCTCCGCATCTAGTAAAGATTACATTCGAAATCTTGATGTTCTCTTTGGCTTTGCCCTCTTCACTCCATTTCTCACATCTGATGTGTTACCAAATCCCATCAATCCCACATCAACCTCATCTCTGGCATCTACCTTGTCTCTAATCTTACTACTACTACCCTTTTATAGACAGCCTTCGTTAATACCTCAGTCTCCAAAAAGATGTGATTGCCTCTGCTTTTCCTCTAAAACTTTCCCATTTCCAAATAGTTTCTTATACTTAAATTGCATTGTGTCACTTTTCTGCACAAAAAGTATTTAGTGGTTCACTATTGCCTTCTGAGTAAAGTTGGAGATCTTTCGCCAGCATTCAAAGCCCTTCATGATCACAGTACCCTACATAACATACAGTCATAGATTTAGAGAAGACAGGATTTTTGAGTCCACTTAATACCAGGGTGGTTAATCTGACTCCCACAGATAAAAAGTCTGTGGATAGATTTTTCAGGCGATCTATGAACTTAAATGAGGAAAAAAATTCGTTTTTATTTTGACTAACTTCTATCTAAAATTTAACATGTCATTAAATCATTTAAAAACATATTATTCTGGGAAGAGGTCCATGATTGGTTGGTTGGTTGTCATCCTTCATTCTTGAAGAGGACATTAAAAATGACATCACTATGATAAAGTCAAGGTTCAGTGTGTCTGACTGTGGCTGATTAGACCAGTATGATCTCACAATGCTCTACCACAGGTCAGTTGGGCACAAATAGTCTGTGTGTTCATTTGGGGTGGCCACTCTAAATTTGCACATCCTGCATTTCCTTTGAGCTGTTTCAATTCTGTTTTGCTTGAGCACGAAGGACAAACACAACAACAACAATTCTGCTTTGCTCATGGGAGCACAGCACCTTCTCTGATGTGTGCATGCCATGCTGAGCAGTCCTGTGCCAGTGTCTTCCATGTCACACAATCAATCCCAAAGTTCTTGAGAGAGACTTTAAGAGTGTAACTGTATCACTTATTCTGGCCATCATGTGATCGGTTGCCCTGTGTGAGTTTCCCATAAAAGCCTTTTTGGCAAGCATACATTTTGCATTTGAACAACATAGCCAGCCCATCAGAGTTGCACTCTTTAAAGTGGAGTTCGAATGCTTGTCAGTTTAGTTCTAGTAAAGACTTCAGGGTCTGGTACCTTATCCTGTCAGGTGATTCTCAGAATCTTCCTAAGACAATTCAAATGGAAGTGATTTAGTTCCTGGGATAGCGCTGGTAGACTGTCCATGTTTCACAGGTATACATCAATGAGGTCAGCACAACGGCTCTGTAGACCTTCAGTTTGATATTCAGTCTAATACCTCTTCTCTCCCATACTTTCCTTTGGAGCCTCCCACCATTGAGCTAGCTCTGGCGATGTGTGTGTCAACTTCATTTTCAATGTGTACATCCCTGGACAGTACACTACCAAGGTAAGTAAACTTACTCACAACATTAAAACTTCTCCAATTGTTGTAACTGATGGTTCCACATATGGATGGTGTGGTGGTAGCAGATGGAGCACTTGTGTTTTCTTGGTGTTGTTAGGCCAAAAGTAGCATAAGCAGCAGAGAGCTGATCCATACTTTGTTGCATCTCAGCTTCAGAGGCTGCAGTGAGTGCACAATCATCCACAAACAGAATATCATGCACCAACACTCCCTCCACTTTGGTCTTGGCTTGTAACCTTTTCACGTTGAAGAACTGACCATCAGTGCAGTAGCTGACTTTGATTCTGTGTTCATTCTCACTGAGAAAGCATTTGACAACATGGCTGAAAATATCATGCTAAAAAGCATGGGAGCAAGCACACATCCATGTTTCACTCCATTGGTGATTGGGAAGGCACGAGAGCTTTGTCCATTATCTAGAACCTGGGCAAACATGCTATCATGAAATTGACATACAATTCTGATGAATTTCTCTGAGCATCCAAATTTTGACATAATTTTCCATAAGCTTTCATGACTAATAGTATCAAAGGCCTTGGTCAGATCTACAAATGTTGTATGCAGATGTCTGCTCTGCTCCAGGCATTGCTCCTGGAGTTGTCAGGCAGCAAATACCATATTGACTGTTCCTCAACCCTTTCTGAAGCTACGCTGGCTCTCAAGTAGATGACCATCTTCTAGGTGAAGGATTATCCTATTAAGGAAGACTCTGGCAAGAATCTTGCCAGCAATCACTAAGAAATGGGACACCCCTCAAACCCCAACCTCCGTGATTGTCACAGGACAATCTATTCCCTTTACCTTTATAGAGATGGACTGTGTGTTCATCCTTCGTTGCTGAAGAAGACCATTCCATCAGAGAAATAATGACATGACTTGCACTTGACTTTTGTTTTTTTAAGTGGGGGAGGGCTGTGCAGGTCACCAGCCTCATTTCTCTTCCAGAGTCATCTGAATCCAGTGACCAGATATTCCACAGTTAGTGAGTATCAAGTATCTGAGGTGAAATTTGAACTCAGGTCCTCCTGACTCCTGTACTGGTACTCTATCCACTGCAACACCTAGCTGCATAGAAATAGGCTATGAACTCTTGGGGGATAACCTCCTCTTGCCATATAACCTGGAACATTTCATTCAGGTTTTGTATGAGCAATGGACCATCCTACCTTTATTTCACTAGACTGCTAAAGGGGTCCATGAATAAAAAAAATAGTTAATCCCTCTGATTTAATACAACTTCTTCATTGTGTAGATGAGGAAACTGAAAATTAGAAATCAAGAGTGGCTTGCCCAGGGGAAACAAAGGTAAGTAGCAAAGGCAGGCAGAATTCGAAGCCAGGTTCTCAGACTCCAAATCCAACACTTTCCATTATTCCATAACGTCTCTCCTGTGCTTCAGCCTTTTCTCAAATTACACTTCTCCATGTACTGTACACTCCACGGAAACTGTGCCATTCTTCGCTTGGTCCCTCTCCTCATGTGCCTGACATGCTCCCACTTTTGTATCTTCTTTGCTCAGGCTAGGAATGTCTTCCCTTACTTGCTTTGCCTGGGGAATATGCATAAAGGCAACAAAGGTCCTTGCCCACCCTGATCTCTATAGTTGGAGACAATCTTTTCCTTCAGAGGTCTTATAGAATGCAATCCCTTATGCTCTAATCATGTCATATTGTGTATTATATTCATCAGTGTGGATGTCATCTCCCTACCAAATTCCAAGACGACAAATAATGTCTTCATCTAAACAATGTCCTTACCTAAAGTTTATATCTTAATCATCACCTAGAACATTATGCATGTGATAGTATTTAATTTGGGACAATCCATTTGATCTTCAGAAGATAGCAAAAGAAAATTAAATATTTTTACTGTCCATGCCTACTAGAGATTTTAAAATATTTAAACAAGACAGGAGAAGGTACAGATAAAATTCAAATCCCTTAATCTGGGATTGAATTACTCGCACTTCAATGGGAGTCATAAACAGGGTCAGGAGAATTGGGTTAAATTCATTTTCAAGTATCATTCATCTTTATTAGTGATTCTGGGTGCTTAAAGAGATTTCTTGGTACTACATAAACATCAAATTTAGTAGTACTCCTAAACAAACATAAAATTATACACAGCCTCTGCTTAACCAGTTTACAATATGTAATCTACAAAAACAACCCAGAAGGGTAAAAGTACAAGTTCTTTCCGTAGTAATACTTCTGTTGTCAGATATACTGAGATAAGAAAAAAACAATGAAAGCACTTTTGGTCTGCATATTTCAATGCAATTTCTGGCCCTTCTGGAGTTTTATCCCTGGGTGTGCCTGCTCTGCCACTCAGTTCCATGTGGACTCATGTCTGGGAACTTAATCTCCCTCATTTCCATTCTGTCTGCATAAAAAAAAAATCAGAACATTCTGGCTACACATTATGGAAAACCAAGCTAGGATGCTTAGTTTTGAACAGCACTCATGCTGTCTTGTAGGGAGCCTCACAGGGCACCTGGCTGTACCACAATTAACATGTTAAAATTCAGAATACTCCCTGCCCCCTTCTTCAGCCCCATGAAAATGATATGTGCACCTCTTCAAAACATGTAATTACTGAGACTAAAAATCCATTGATTTACTACCACAGACCTACAAAGACATCTTGTTTTCTAAGCCTGGTCACACCCTTCTCAGAGGACGTTATCTACTTCTACAGCCTTTCCTTTCTGAGAGTACAGAAGGAAGAGGTTTGCCTTCCTCTAGGTTTTAGTCTTCTGGATCTTATTATTAATTGTGCTCAGCCAAATATGAGGCAACAACTGTGCATCCCCCTTGACTACATTGCTGTCTTTCTTTCCCCAACAATACATATGATCTAAGCTAGCTCCAAAATTCAATAGCAGCAAAAATCAAGATTTATTCAACCAGTTAGTAACTGAGCAGTGAGAACCATATCCCTTGCCCAATTTTTTCAAAATTAAGAGGTCAAAAGGAAATCAAAAGTCACAAAATATTAAAAAAAAAAAGCCACAAGTGATAGCGTTTTGAATCTGAGCTGGAAGGCATCTTAGAGGTCATCTAGCCCAAACTCTTATGCAGGTCCTCAGTACAGTGTACCCTATGTGGAAAAATAAGGACACTAAGTATTGTTAGTGCAGCTGTGAACTGAGCAAACTAGTCTGGAAAACAGTTTGGAACTATGCCCAAAGGGCAATAAAACCATGCATACTCTCTGACCCCTCCAATACCACTATAAGGTCTGTATCTCAGAGAGATAAAAGAAAAAGGATAAAGACCTGTGTGTGTACAAAAATATCAATAGCAACTTTCTTCTGTGGTGGCAAATAATTGAAAATTGAGGGGATACCCATCAAGTGGGGTTAAACAAACTGTGGTATATGGGCTGGAATAATGTGGTTCTATAAGAGATGGCAAAGGAGATGATTTCCTGGGAAGACCTATTTGAACTGATGCAGGAAGGAAAGTGAGCAGAACCAGGAGATCATTGTGCACCATAATATTTTATAATGATAATCAATGGTTCTGATCAATATAATGATCCAAGAGAATTCAGAAAGACTTTTTAAAAATGCCATCTCTCTTCAGAGGGAGAACTGAGGAATTCTGAGTGCAAATTGAAGTATAATTATTTTTACTTCATTTTTCTTGCTTTTTTGCAACAAGGTTAAAATGGATAAGCTCTGCATGAATTCACGTTTTTGTGGTTGTTCAGTCATTCTGTCATGTCCAACTCTTTGTGATCCCATTTTGCATTTCCTTCTCCAATTCATTTTACAAATGAGGAAATTGAGGCAAACAGTCAAGTGACTTGCCCAGGGCCACCCAGTTTATTATTTATATTAATTAATTATGCAGGTGAAGGGCAGCTCGGTGGTGCAGTGGATGGTACACCAGCCCTGGAGTCAGGAGGAACTGAATTCAAATCCAGCCTCAGATATTTACTAGCTGGGTAATTCTAGGCAAGTCACTTAACCCCATATGCCTCAATTCCCTTATCTCTAAAATGAGCTGGAGAAGGACATGGCAAACTTCTCCAGTGTCTTTTCCAAGAAAACCCCAAATGAGGTCATAAAGACTTACACATCACTGAAGCAAACAGTCTCTGCTTAACCAGTTTACAATATGTAATCTACAAAAACAACCCAAAAGGGTTGTTTTAAATGCTGTAGCATTTAAACCTTATTTCTAACTACTGGAAACATAGGCATAACTTACTCAGAATAGAAAGAACAAAAACACAAAAAGAAATTAGGAATAATTTCTCCCATTCATTTTAATTCTTCTATGTAACATAATTAAGGTGAAAATGTATTTCATAGGAATGTACGTGTAGAACCCATATAAAATTGTATGCCATCTCAGGGAGGGAGTGCAGAGGTAGAGGGGAAAGGGGGAAGGAGGAGGAGGGAGACAAAAAAATCTAAGATACATGGAAGTGACTGTAGAACACTGAAAACAAACAATATAATTTAAGAAAAAAAAAGAAATGAGAAAATACATTTGATGTGAGACAAGTGGGTAAATCAACATTTTGTTGATAATTTTCTCAACAAAGCTAAAGGGGAAGAAAGGACATCCTTTCTACCATTACCCTCATTCAATATTTCTCAACGTGCTCAACTGAATTTGTAAAGTATATTACATTTGACAGTTTTATCTGGTAAAATTTCTGCTTTCCAGCCTTCCACAAATGAAATACATTTCCACTAAATGTCATTGCTTCTTTATGGTCTAGTCCAACAGTAAGTCAGCAAATGTAATTTTTAAAAAGGACTTCACCCTAATGGGCTTTTACTCCATGTTTTTATGATATTCACTCAGCATCCTGACATCAGCTTCATAATTTTTTCCCCCTGTAATGCATGAAACAAGCAGTTATATTTAACATGCACACTATGAGCATAGTCAATGAAATGTTTATTAAGAGGCCCTGTTTCCCTGGTCTTTGTAAATCAGTATTTCCTCCTCTTAAATGAGTGGAAAGTTGTATAATATTGCCATCCTGATTCTGAATATGCAGTCATCTAATGAAGGACCCGACTCAAGTACCTTACACATCTAGGGAAAGAGCAAGGAGGTTTCCAGAATTCCTGAGGCATTTATAGAGCTTCAAAGATCAACTCTTTTTTACTGTGAGGTAATTAAATAAGTATTTCTCAGAGTCAAGGACTCAAATAAGCAAAATCAGGTTTCCTAATGAGCTTAGGCCCTCTCTAAGTTACAGATAATCTCATTTAGCTCTAACCATTTTTTTTTTTTACCAAATAAACTCTCAAAGAAAGGAAAAATGACATAGTGGAGTAGTCCATTAGAGGGCTAGACTTGGTATGAGCTTGGTATGAGTATATGTCTGCCCGACCATGAAGAAGTCAGTTCTGTGTTTAGTACCCTAATCAACTAGGAGAAAATCACAGACAAGCTACCGAACTTGAAGAGTTGTATTGTTCCAAGGAATTTCCACAATATTTGGATCAAATTACTCAAGTCTGAAGAGCTGGGTAAATTTGTTAATAGTTCTTGCCACTAGAGAGCTTTGGATGGGAAAGGGCTTATGCAAACTGGTTCATCTTCTATGATACAACTAGGAGACTTGGCATCCAGAAATAATAAGAAAAAATAATTTCTTTACTAATTATGCACTGTAGATTGACAGCTTCTCTAATTTGAGGCAGCTAGGTGTCACAAGGGAAAGAATGCAAGACCTGGACTATGAAAGACCTGAGTTCAAATCTGGCCTCTGGTACCTACTAGTTGTGTCATCCTTAAGCAAGGACTTCACCTCTGATTCAGTTTCTTCACCTGTAAAATGCGAATAATAAAAGCACCTGTCAACCAGGTAGGTGATCTAGTAAGGATCAAATGAGATGATATATGTTGTATATGTCATATATATATATATATATATATATATATATATATATGTATATGTTGAATGTTATACTATATAACAGTGCCTGGCATATAGTAGCACTTGATAAATGTTTGTTACTTCTCCCCATTCCCAAAGCATTTTGTAGATCTTAAAGCACTATAAAAATGTTAGTTATTATTACAATTTATAATCATTAACTATACTTAGAGGAATATTAAAAGGACACTAAGAAGTTAAGTAATGTGCCCAGGTTAACAAAGATCAAAGACGAGACTTGTAAATCTGTAGTTTAAACTTTCCCTCTTTGTAGGAAGGTAAGCATCTAAAGCAACAATTTAGGTAAGCAGCCCGCTAATAAGTTCTTTTGGTCACTTCCTTCATAAATCACAGGATTCTAGGAATGGAATAGGTCTTAAAGAGGATCTACTCCAACATTTGCATTTTGCAGATGAGAAACCTAAGTTTCAGAGAAATGACTTAATCATTTATTTAGTAACATAACTGGAAACAAAGTCTAAGTTTCTTGACTTCCTAGTCCAAGGCAACATGTTGTAAACTAATTCTCATCACCTATTTCCTTTATGAAGATGTGCTTCAATTTAAAATATATGCATAAGTTTAAATTACAATATACTTATATTGTGTATATACACAAACATATGCACACAGATGCAACACATGTAAGTTGAAATACGTAAAAAAAACAAAGAGTTACTTTTGTAACAGTTACTAAAGAAGACCTTTCCACTTTTAACAGAATCCATGCAGAAAACTTCTTAGCTCCGTTTAGAAACTTCATCCACCTTCTTGGTACATTAGGGTATCATATTATTCTGAAACCAAAATGTACTATATAACCTTAAGAGTTAGTATATGTGGTAAGGATGAAGGATATCTTGGATCTATGATTGCATTCATATTAGGAACTCCTAATGTGGTAACTCCTGGGGGTACACTAGTCAAGGGCTGATCTCAGAGTCAGAAAGACCGAGGTTCAAGTCTTGATTCTCATACACTTCAGCTTTGTGACCACCAGCATCTCACTTAACCTTTCAGGGTCCCTGGGAATACTCTAAGACTACATTTTACAGATGACTATAAAGAAGAGGTATAAATAAGAATGCATGATTAGTCAACAACAACAAAAAAAGATTTTCCTATGAATTTTGTTCACTAAGTCTGTTAGTGACATCACACAGATGAACCAATTTATATATGCCCCTCCTCACCCAAAGTTATATCTAGAGTCAAGGACCATAACAATTTACACAGCCTATTAAACTTGCTTCTAGTAGATACCAGTCCCAGCAGTGGTGACATACGTAGCAACAAGGCCCACCATTTCTTGTCCAATAGGAAAACCAGGGTCATGGAAAAGCAAATATGAGGAAATCAGTTTCTTATTTAGCTCACAGTTAGTAGAGACACAATCTTTAATGCCATTTCTGGTAGAAGTGTTAATTGCAGAAATTATCTAATAAACTAAAAGGTAAAATCATTCTTCACATGAATAGTAATCATACTCAAGACTTGTTCTAATGAAGATATAGTCATTAAGATAAAGATATTAGGCACATTTAAATTATTACTATGACCTGAAAGTACCATAAAGTTACATATTTAAAAGATACATAAGCTATTTCAATACTGATCATTTTAAAACAGTGAATGTAAATTTAGTTCACTGGTTCCATATTTACTGGTGATAGTAGTAGTTTGTGTGTATGTGTGTATATGCATTTTCCTACAAAATAACAAATAATAATCAATTCTTATCTTAGGCTGTCCACTTTCCCTAAACATTTAAAGACAGATGAAAGTGAGGGTTGAGTCAGAGCCAAGAGGGCAGGTTAAAAGCAGGGGCTCACCTGAACTCTCTCAAATTCCCCTCCCAACAACTTTAAAATAATGCCTCAAAACAAATTCTGGAGAAGCAGAATGAAAAAAAGAAGAGAGTGAAACCATTTTCCACCAGAAACAACTTAGAAGATCTACAAGAAAATTCTGTCTCACTGGGGGTGAGAATAGAGCACAGTCCAATGCAGCTGTACCCCAGCAAGCCCAAAAGGCCTTGGGAGGGTGATAGAATTAGCAGTAATTTCCAGAACTCTCAGACCACAGATGGTAAAGGGTCTAGACAACTCAGAAGGTGGTTATTGTGGACACTGCTCGCACTGGGTGCAGGACTACTGCATTACTCACATCGGGATCTGGATCACATGTCCAGGTCTCAGTGCCAGGGCAAGAAGAAGCACTAGCACCCTGGAGCTCACCTTGGGGGAGTACGGACCTTGGTCATAATTATAAGGCAAAAAAAGAGTGCTTGTGGTTGCTCACAGACCAGAGAATAGGCCAAGAGAACAGTGACCACACCTTTCCTTAGATCATACCACTTTAGAGGAACTGAACACTTATAACTCTCCAGAATTAGCTCTAAAAACTGGCACGAAAAACCTGAAGCTTGGGACAGTTTCCCCCTCACTCAAGAAAGCAAAACCCAACTTTAACATAAACTTAAGTCAAGAAATAGGCTGGAAAATGAGTAAACAACAACAAAAAGAACCTGACCATAGAAAGGTACTAGGGTAACAGGGAAGATCAAAATACAAACTCAGAAGAAGACAACAATGTAAAAATGGCTACATTCAAAATCTCAAAGGAAAATGTGAACTGTTAGATCCAAAAAGAATTCCAGGAAAAAAGTCAAAAAGGATTTTAAAACACACATAAGAGATGCAGAGGGAAAATTGGGAGAAGAAATGAGAGTGATTCAGGAGAATCACGAGAAAAAAAGAGTCAACAGCTTGGTAAAGAAGGGACTGAAAAAAATGGGAAAAGATGTACAAAATTCACTGAAGAAAACAATGCCTTAAAAAGTGGCAGTATCCAAATGGAAAAGAAAGAAGAAAAGCTCACTAAAGAAAATAACTCCTTAAAAATTAGAATTGGGCAAGTAGAAACTAACGATTCCATGAGACCTCAAGAAACAGTAAGACAAAATCAAAGAAGAAAAAAATAGAAGAAAATGTGAAATATCTCATCAGAAAAACAACTGACCTGGAAAATAAATCAAGGAAAGATAATTTAAGAATTCCTGTCCCACAAAAAGGCCTAATGGAGAATACTCACAATTTATTTTTACTTTTGAATGTACTTTCCTGAGGAATCAAGTTCATATCAGCTAACACGGACAGTGTTGCCCCAAGGGATTCATTTATGGCCAGGCTTTGGGAAGGGATTTAAGGCACCTGAAACTAGCAGGTAGTAGCTTAATTCAAAATGTGCATGATATTCGTATTTGTAGCCCCACCCACTTTGGCTGCTGCCGCAGAAGCCCTTAATTTCTTGGTCATTTGAGGCTACAGGGTTCTCTTGGAACAAGGTCCAGATGGCATGCCAGTCCATAAAGTATCTGGGCCATGAACTCATGCCCACCTCTCTCTCCTTAACCTCTGAGAGGACAATCCTATCTATAGCCCTGGTCCAGCCAGTAAGAAACAAGTTCGAGTGTTTTTAGGCATGACTGGATTTTGTAGACTCTGGAATCCTGATTTTGGTTTTACTGCTAAACCCCTTTATGACCCTACTCAGGGCACTAACTCAGACCAGGCTAAAGCTTTTGAGACTCTGAAAACTAATTTGACCACCAAACCATCACTAGACCTACCCAATCTGGGAAAACCTTTCACTCTGTATGTTGACGAAAGGAGAGGACAAGCTTTGATAGTCTTAACCCATTCCTTAGGACCTGATCCCAGGCCAGCTGATGTTTTTATTTACTCAAAGTATGCTTTCCTTGCTCTACATGCCCACTGAGCCATCTGGAAAAAAGGGGATATCTGACAGCAAACAACTCCCCTATCAAACATGCCCTTCTATGTTTCGGCCTTGCCATAGTCATCTTTGATTCTGTCCGGAAAAATTATCTTTTATGCCAGGGAAATTGTCTTTTCTTTATACTCCTTTTGTGCCTGTTTGGTGTGTGCATGCCTAACCTCCTTGCCAGGTTTGTCTTTTCCAGGGTGCAAGCCATCAACTTCCAGATGACAGCCCAGGCTATATACCAACCTCTATCTGAATCCTAGGTCTCCAGCCCACTGTACCTGGCACCATCCAGGTTCTAAAGTCTGACCCCTTGAACAGGACCCATCAAGGCAGAGACAGCTCTACGTCCCTTGCCAGCAGGAATAAGTTTCAGAAGCTGAGACCTTCACCCTTTACCCCAAAAGAATTTGGGTTCAATCTGTTTGAGGGGGAAAATGATGGGGTCCAGACTCTGGGAGCCTCCTTGAGCTTCCCTTGAATCTTCCCATTTAATCTGGCCTTTCTTACTCAAATCTAATCTTCCCATTTGTTCGGCAGTCTCAGGAAGCCCATGGGCTTTTCATTATCATTCTACTCAGGTCTCTGTTGCGACTGAGACCCTTGATCCCATCAAAACCCCATTCCACAGGTTGCTGACCACTCCCATCAAGATCTGTATCCATCCACTTACTGCCCCTATCAAGGTCCCTGGATTGCCCCACTTGTTTCCCACCCAAACCCTCCACTGTCTGATATCTCCTGATAGCCCCCAGCTGTTCCCAGCCTTTGACCCTCCTTGGATTCCCTCCTTGGACTTTTCCTCAAGACCCTTCCTAAATCCCTCCTCCCATCACCCTGGACTACCAGACCACCCCCCAGATCCCTCCTATGCTCTTTTCTGTATTTAAGTTCCATCTGGCCTCCATGAAGGCACTCAGATTCAATCCAGCTCAGACTCTGTCTAGCTGAGATTCTATCTGGCCTGCTTATGAATACAAGCATCACAAATACTTAGGCTCCTTAAGAGGCAACCCAATTTGGCAAATCTTTAATAAACTTTGTTTTCTTTGGCTTTAAAAAAAAAAAAAAGAATTCCTGGACTAACTGAAAGTCTTGATCAAAAAATGAGCCTAGGCATCATATTTTAAGAAATTATTAAAGAAAACTGCTCTGATACAGGAGAACATGGGGACAGAGTGGGGGGAATTGAAAAATTCTACCAATCACCTCCCCAAAAAGGATTCCCAAATTGAAAACTCTCAGGAATATTGTAACCAAATTTCAGAACTCCCAGGCCAAGGAGAAAGTGCTACAAGTAGCCAGAAAGAAACAATTCACATATTGTAGAACCAAAGTCTGGTATAGCATCCAAATTCTTAAAGGAAAAGTTAAATGAGTTACAAAAGGAGATACACAATAAAATTACACTAGTGGGGACCTCAACTTTCCCCTCTCGGAATGAGATAACTCTAACCATACAATAAATAAGAAAGAAGTTAAGGAGATGAACAGAATTTTGAAAAGTTAGATCTCATAAACCTCTGGAAAAAAAATTGAATGGAAAGAGAAAAGAACATATCTTTTCAGAGCATTACATGGCACCTCCAGAATATTGACCATGTAAAAGGGTATAAAAACCTCAAAACCAAATGCAGAAAAACAGAAATACCAAATGCACCCTTTTCAGATCATAATGCAATAAAAATTATATTTAAGTAGAAAGACAGAAGAAAAAGTAATTGGAAACTAAATAATCAATTCCTAAAGAACTAATCTTAGAAACAATCAATAATTTCATTAAAAAAGAATGACAATGAGACAATATACCAAAATTTATGGGATGCAAAGAAGTACTTAGGGGAAATTTTATATTTCTAAATGTTTACATCAATAAAATAAAGAGTAGATGAATTAATTGGGTATGCAACTGAAAAAAATACTAGAGGAAAAAAAATTTAAAATCCCCAACTAAACGCCAAATTGGAAATCCTGAAAATCAAAGGAGAGATCAATGAAACTGAGAGTAAGAAACCCATTGAACATATCAATAAAACTAGAAACTGATTTTATGGGGAAAAAAACACAGATAAACCATTGGCTAATTTAATTTATAAAAAGAAAGAAGAAAACCAAATTACCAACATAAAAATTGAAAAAGGAGAATTCACCAGTGATGAAAAAGAAATTAAGCAATTATTAGGAGCTACTTTGCTCAATTATATGCTAATAAATCTGACAATCTAAGTGAAATTGACAAATAGCTATAAAAATATAAATTGTCCGTATTAACAGAAGATGAAATAGAATACTTAAATAACCCTACCTTAGAAAAAGAAATTGAACAAGTCATCAGTGATCTCCCCAAGAAACAATCCTCATGGCCAGATGGAATCACTAGTGAATTCTACTAAACATTTAAAGAACAATTAATTCCAGTACTGCATAAACTATTTGGCAAAATAGGCAAAGAAGAAATCCACCAAATTCCTTTTTATAAAACAAATATGGTGCTGTTATCTAAACCAGAAAGAGCAAAAACAAAGGAAGATATAAGCAAATTATCCTAATGAATATTGATGCAAAAATAAATTAAATAAAATGCTAGCAAGGATCAATATATCAATATACAGCAATATATCACAAAATAATCATACACTATGACCAGATGGGATTTACACCAGGAATTCAGAGGTAGTTCACTATTAGGAAAACTATCAGTATAATTGACCATATTAATAACAAAACCACAAAAATAAAATGATTATCTCAAATGATGCAGAAAAAGCTCTTGACAAAATACAACTCTTATGCCTATTAAAAAACATTAGAAAGTATAGGAATAAATGGAGCTTTTCTTAAAATGATAAGGAGTATTTATCTAAATTCATCAGCAAGCATCATCTGTAATGAAGATAACCCAGAGGCCTTCCCAAAAAGATCAAGGATGAATCAAGCATGACCATTATCACCACTGTTATTCAATAGCGTACTAGATGTGCTAGCTATAGCAGTAAGAGAACAAAAAGAAATTGAGGGAATTAGAATAGACAAAGAAGAAACAAAACTATTGCTTTTTGCAGATGATATGATGATATATTTAGATCATCCTAGTGAATCAACTACAACACTGGTTAAAATATTACCAACTTTCGCAAAGTTATAGGATATAAAATAAAATAAACTTGCATAATATCATCAGTATTTCTAGGCATTAACAATAAAGTCCAACAGCAAGAAATATAAAGAGAAGTTCCATTAAAAAATAACTTTAAACAACATAAAATAATCTAGGTATCTATCTACCAAGACAAATTAGGAACTATATGAATATAATCACAAAACATTTTTCACACTAATAAAGTCAGATCTGAACATCTAGAAAAATACTAAGTGATCATGGGTAGGCTGAGCCAATATAATGAAAAAGATAATTCTGCCTAAATTAATTTACTTATTCAGTGCCATAACAATCAAACCATTAAAAATTATGAAAATTCATGTGGAAGAACAAAAGGTCAAGAATATCAAGGGAATTAATGAAAAAGAATGTGAAGGAAGGTGGCTTAGTCATACCAGATCTCAAAATGTATTATATAGCAGCGATCATCAAAACAATCTGGTGCTAGCTAAGAAACAGGGTGGTAAATCAGTGGAATAGACTAGGTACACAAAACACGGTTAGTGATGATCAGAGTAGTCTAGTGTTTGATAAATACAAACATCCCAGTTTTGGGGACAAGAACTCACTATCTGACAAAAACTGCTGGGAATACTGGAAAGCAGTTGGACAAAAACTAGGCACAGACCAACATCTGACACTATATACCAAGATAAAGTCAAAATGGGTGTAGGATATAGACATAAAAAGTGCTATCATAAGTAAATTAGGGAAGCATAGAATAATTTACCTGTCAGATCTATGGATAAGAAAAGAATTTATGATCATAAGAGATAGGGAGCATTAAGAGACGTAAAATGGAATATTTTTTTTATTTTATTAAATTAAGAAGGTTTTGCACAAACAAAATGCAGCCAAGATTAGAAGGAAAGCAGAAAACTGGGGAGTGGAGGAGGGGGTGGGAATTTTACAGCAAACTGCTCTGATAAAAGCTTCATTTCTCAAATATATGGAGAACTGGGTCAAATTTATAAAAATATTAGGCAATCCTTAATTGATAAATGATTAAAGGATATGAACAGTTTTCAAGAAATCAAAGTTCCTATAGTCACATGAAAAAATGTTCCAAATTATTATTCATTAGAGAAATGCAGATTAAAACAATTCTGAGGTACCACCTCACATTTATCAAATTTGCTAATATGACAGAAAAGGAAAATGATGAATATTAGAGGAGATATGGGAAAATTAGGACACTGATGCACTGTCGGTGGAGTTGTAAACTGATCCAATCATTCTGGAAAACAATTTGGGACTATGCCCAAAAGGGCTATAAAACTGCGTATCCTTTGACCCAGTAATACACTACTATGTCTACATCCAAAAGGGATTTTAGAAAAAATGAAAAAGACTTATATGTACAAAAAATGTAGAAGCTCTTTTGTGATGGCAAAACAGTTGAAAATTGAAATTGAAAATCTCCCTTCAACTGAAGAGTGACTAAACAAATTGGCTGTGATTGTGATGGGTTACTATTGTACTATAAGAAATTATTACCAAGATGCTTTCAGAAAAACCTGGGTTGACTTACATGAACTGATGTAAATGAAGTGAGCAGAATCAGAACATTGTACAGTGTAACAACAATATTATGCTAATGATCAACTGTGAATGACTTAGCTATTCTTAGCAATACAAAGATCCAAAACAACTCCAAAGGACTTATAATGAAAAATGCTATCCACCTCCAAAAGGAAGAATTGATGAAGTCTGAATGCAGATTAAAGCATACTATTTTTTACTGTCTTTATTTTTTCATGGTTTTTATTGTGATCCATGTTTTCTTTCACAACATGACTAATACGGAAATGTTTTGCATGATTGCACATGTATAACCTATATCAAATTGCTTGCCATCTCGGAAGAGAAGAAAGAAGAAGGGAGGGAGAGAATTTAGAACTCAAAATTTTAAAAAATGAATATTTAAAATTGTTTTACAAGTAGTTGGAAAAATAAAATATTAAAAGATGTGGTATGGGCAGAAGAAAAATACAATGGATCAGAATTTTTTTTAAAAAAGAGTGGTTTAGTCATACCTTGTAATAGTATGTAATCAATATAGGCTTCCTAAACCAGACTGATTAGTTAGACACAAAGAAAAGGAATAAGGAGCCTTGTTACACATGTTATCTCCATAAAATAATAATATAGATAGCCTGTGAATTCACACTTACTTTTTTTTTAAGAAGAATTTATTAAGTTTGTATTATGTGTAAGGCACTGGAAATACAAAAGAACAATGAAACTGTCCCTCATTTCAAGCAACTTATCTTCTACTGGGGAAGAAAAGGGGAGGCATTTAACATGTATGTAGAATGGTAGGCACAAGATATATACAAAGTAAGAAATAATGAGCTCATTTCATTATTCTATAGCCACATCGTATGAATAGCTAAGCAATGGGAAAATGTCAGGACTAACAATGAAGATAGTCTTCATAGTAAAGACAGATGAAAATGTCATTAAAAGGCAAAATCAAGTTGAAGACCTTTAAACAACTGCAAGCTATTTGCCCTCTATATAAAAAATAAAATGGAAAAGCGCTAAGACACGTATAGGAAAAAGATAATGAAAACTGAAAAAGAGGTTTTTCAATTAAACCTTTTGGATTGCAAAACAAAGAAATATGCCCTCATACTAGAAAAAGACAGTAAGTCTTTTTTAAAAATTAAGCACTCAGTTTTTACATTGCATTGTGCTGGCCACATTTGCAAAGGTAAAATCGGACATCATACCTATTGTTTCTTCATGGAGTGTGTGAAACTAGAGCCAAGCCTTGAAAGAAGAACAGGACTTAGATATATGGGAAGAAATCAATCAATCAATATTTATTTAATGCCTACTTTGTGCAAAGATACCAGTGCTGATAACTCTAACAGACAATATATTACATGATAAAGATACATGATTTAAAAAACAGTTCTGCATAGGGTCTGAAGGGAAGGTGTAGAAGGAAGGCTATATGAAGGAGTAAGCACTTGAACTAGGATTTAAAGGATGGATAGGAATTAGAGAAATAAATGGAAAGAGGATATTTGAGGGATTGGAAAGAGCCTGAGCAAAAACAAAGAAATGAGAGGGCAGTGAGTGCAGGGAGGGGCAGAAAGCTGTTTGGTTTGGCTAGAGTAATGAGAGATTGAAACTGGAAAGGCAGGGTAATAGTGGGTTATAGAGAGCCTGGAATGCCAGGGAAATGTGTTTGAACTTTATTTAGAAAACAGTAGGGAACCAGCGAAAGTTTTCAAGTAGAAGAATAACATGACCAAATCTACCTTATAAGACAAGATCATTCTGGTAGTGGTAGTAGAATAAACTAGAGGGAAGAAGGGTGGTAACAAGGGCCTTGTAACAATGGAAAGAGAGAAGGTATGAATGCAAGATGTGTTACACAGATGGAATCAATGAGACTCTTAAATGGCATGAAGAAAGCATCAGTCAATAAGCATTTTAAGCACCTACTATGTACAACAACTGTGCTAAGTATCAGGGACAAAAAAAGAGGAAAAGTTTACAATCTAACAGGGGAGATAAACAAGCAAATAATTATGCACAAATAAACTACATACAGGATAAATAGGAAATAATTAACCAAGGGAAGGTACTAGAATTGAGAGGAATTGGGAAAGGTTTCTTGTAGATGAGATTTTAGTTGGCATTTGAAGGAGGCTGGGGAAGACAGCAGGCAGAGATGAGAAGGAGGGAGAGCATTCCAGACATAGAGGACAGCCAGAGAGAATGCCCAGAGGTAAAAGATGGAAGGTCTTACTGGAGGAATGGGAAGGAGATGAGTATCACTGGACAAAAGAGTATATGATAGGGAGTAAGATACCTGGAAAGGTTTTGGGCAGAGAGAGAATAGATTATGAAGAGTTTTTAACGCCAAGCAGAAGATTTTGAATTTAATCCTGGAAGTGATCAGGAATCACTGGAATTTACTGAGTAGAGGAGTGATGTGGTAGGACCTACACATTAGGAAAATTAACTTGGTAGCTGTATGGAGGGTGAATTGGAGTGGGGATAGAACACAGGTGTTCCTAAGAATAAGCTATCGCAATAGTCCATACATAAAGTGATAAGAGTGGAAGCAGCATCCAAGAAGAGAAGGGAGCAAAGATAAGTCAATAGGCCTTGGCAACAGATTGGATAGGATGATGAGAAATAAGGATGTGAGCATGACATCTAGGTTGTAAGCCTTAGCACAGCACCTGGTATAGCAGGGGCTTAAAAAATGTTTACTCCCTCTCTGGAAATTCTACCCTCTTTTGTGGGATACTCAACATTTGTTATTGTCAAATACATTTAATAATGTTCAACTCTTTATGACCCCATTTGGGGTTTTCTTGGCAGAGATACTGGAGTAGTTTGCCATTTCTTTCTCCAGCTTATTTTACAGATGAAGAAACTAAAGCAAACAGGGTTAAGTGACTTTTCCTAGGGTCTGGGAAATGTCTGAGGCCAGATTTGAATGCAGGAAGATGCATCTTAAGCTGACTCCAGGTCCAGTGTATTTTATCCATTGCACCATCTAGCTGCCCTCAACTTTAGGAGAGCATTATATAAAGCCTGGAAGATTGTGTAGGTGATTACGAAAGATAAAAGGTGAGAGATCAACCCTTGATCAGTCTTAAGTGATATCTTTTTAGGGAATCCTCAAGCACAGGAAAATACTCTTAAGTCAAGATGTCAATGTTGGTTCCTGGTAGAGGTGGAACTTTCCCCATAAAAGAAAACCACTGTGAATGTGAAAGGGCTTATGTGCAAGTTCTTTGTGTTTTTCATTTTCTATAAAATTAACTAAATCCTGCCTTGTATCTAGTATGCATTACTCCATGTTAGCATAAAAGCTGAAGACCCTTACCATTTCTGTACAGATCCAGGAATGAGACATATTCTGTTGTGTTCTGGGAGACATTATGTGTGGACAAATTGATCTAAAAAGAGTGATTTTTGGAAATTTCCCCAAAATTGAATCTGCTATGTGTAAGTGAAGAATCTAGGGTTCTGGGCCACAGGTTACCTAAATTGTTATATACAGTGGCCAAACACATGACAGAAAATTCCTGGGCAGGGGTTCACAAGAAAACAATGGGCAGATGTCCTATGGCCAAGTTCAGGGAGATTGCCGCTATTGTTAAAGAAGGGGAAAGAAATGCCTCTTAGGGAGAATAAAAAGTAGAGAATCTGAAGCAGCTGAGGCCAAGAAAAGTTACTTAAAGTGATCTGAATACTAACAGTTTTTCTTGTCTTAGTGTTCAGCAGTGTTTCATCCTCCTTGCAATGACAGGAGAAGATGCTGGGATAACTGGGTTAATTACCTTGTCTCTTCTAACACTGACTCAAACATTATTTTACATTTCCTTTAAGCAGCTTCTCTGAGTAAATTACCACAGTTTTTCAAACATATTCCATTAGGCTGAGAAGGCACTGCCTGTTTTCTCTAAGGTAAAAGTGTTAATGTAATACATGATCGCTGACTCTCAGCGTCCGAAGGGATCTCAGCGGTTCTCCAGTCCAAACGATATCAAAAAAAATTTTTTTCTCAATTACAAACTTGACAATCAGTAGTTATCCAGTCTTTGCTTCAACACCTCCAAGGTAGGAGAACCTCTTGAGCAGCCCATTCCAGTTTTGTTTTTTGTATAGTCTCTAGTGCTAAGTTTTTCTTTATACCAAGTATCGATTTGCTTCTTTGCAACTCTCCACCCATAGTGTCCAGTTCTTTCTTCTGGGGCCAAGGAGAGCAAGCCTAATCTATCTTTTTCAGGTGACAATCCTTTAAATACTTGCAGACAGCAATTAAACTATCAAATCCTTCTAAGTCTTTTTTTTCTCCAGGCTAAAATATCTTCACTTCCTTCCAAAGAGGGCTGAAGAGTAGAAAGTAAGGTCAGGCAATTAATAGCCATGGTCATCTAATACAATAGTCTGCCTGGCTTCACATTCCCATGTCGCTCTAATCTTAGGAGTTGGAGCCTACTAGCTATTTATTTCTACCCCAGGTTCTAGGGCCATTCTTGGCACCAGGCAAAAATAACCCAATAAGTCTCAGTAGCTCATGGCCTACATATACATAGTAAGTCTGTCTTGCTAGTGGTCTTGGCCTAAGCTTAATATTCCAGTTCCCTGGAAACTGGATCCCTCACTGATCTCCAATTTCCTTAGCGAAAACCAAAAGGTCCACTTTGCTGCTGGGCTTGATGTGATCCATGGGTTTTAATGACAGAAATTGCCTGCAGAGAAAAATCTAATAATTCTTGGAGAATATCATTTCATCTATGTGGGAACACTCAAGTGCAAAAGAGTTTCTTTCATGCCCTAGACTATCTAAGCCACTTTTATTTTCTTATTCTTTCAATGCACACAATAGATCAGTGAACAAAAGTCTATTTTAAAGTGGACATAATTTCACTATTAAAGTTTTCTGATTATAAATGGTGTGCCAGATGCCAACTACCTGACTTGATGGACTTCTGCTACTTGTCAATTAAGTTTTCCTTTGATAGTCTATGCTGAAGGACATCCTGGATCTTGGGCTCAGTTTGAACTTTAGGTCTGCATCCTCCTAGACATTTCCCCTCTCCTCCACATTTCACAGACATTGACTGATCTCATAGCTTGAATCTTTGAAGCCACATAATTATCTCTAAAGCAACTTGGCCTTTGAATGATTCTGAAGTATTCTCAGGTTTTTTTTCCCCCATCTTCATTCTTCTATATCCTACTGTAATCAAAACCCGAGTTCTGTTAACCAGATCAAAACTATGATCTCTTCCAACTGTCCTGAAAATGGATAAATCCTAAAGTTAGACTGTCCTAGAGTGTGTGTGTGTGTGTGTGTGTGTGTGTGTGTGTGTGTGTGTATTTGTGCGTGTGTGTGTGTGTTCGCTGTTGGCAAAGAAGACCATGCTATCAAAGAAATAATGACATGACTTGCACTTGATTTTATTTTGAGTGAGGCAATGGGGGTTAAGCGGCTTGGCCAAGGTCACACAGCTAGTGAGTGTCAAGTGTCTGAGGTGATATTTGAACTCAGGTCCTCCTGACTCCTGCACTGGTGCTGTATCCACTGCACCACCTAGTTGCCCCCAATTGCTTCATCCTGTGTCATCTCCAGTCATCCTGATGAATATCTGGTCACTGTATTCAGATGGCTCTGGAGGATCAGTGAGGCTGGTGACCTACACAGCCCTCCCTCACTCAAAAACAAAGTCAAGTGCATGTCACATCCTAGAGTGGGTATGTGATAGAAGAAAGAGGAGGAGGGTGGTAACAAGAGCCTACAAAACTTGAGTAACTCTGCTACATTAATCTGACATCATCAGAATTTATCACTTTGTAGAGGAAATTCAATCTTGATAAAAGCTCTTGACTGATACACTGCAGAGAACTTGCTGAACTTCTGTAACAAGAAAAGGGAGGAAAAAACAGAACCTGAGCAGATCATAAAATAATAGCTTTAGAGCTGGTAAGGACTTGGGTGTTCAATGATGAGAAACAACCATTCAGTTCATTCACAATGTTAATGTCAGTGCTGAACTGCTAGTGACAAGCTTTTATAGCAGTGGTGGGGGTCTGGGACCAAGGAATAAGGAGCTAAAATTAAAGATTGCTAATTATACCAATTATAGCTAAATGGAACAATTATCAAAGCATAGGACCTAGAATCAGGAAGACTCTTCTTCCGAAGTTCAAATCTGGCCTCAGATACTTCCAACTGTGTGACCCTAGGCAAATCATCTAATTCTGTTTGCCTCAGTTTCTCTGTCTGTAAAATGAGCTGGAGAAGGAAATGGCAAGTTATTCTCTCTACCAAGAAAACCCAAAATGGGATCATAAAGAGTTGGACATGACCAAAAAACAACTGAAAAATTATACCAAAAACCTCTTTCAGACAGTTATGCATCAGGAGTTAGGATGGTCTGACAAAGTTTAAATAATAAGACAGGCCTCACAAATTGTAGCCAGGTCATAGGCATATGTTAGGCAGCATAAACTGGAATCCCAATGAGAAAGCTGGGGAATGATGATCAGAATACAGAGAGGAAACCTGGGCAAGTGGTGTAGAGGATGAGCAATGAGTTAGTGGAAATATACTTTACCAAAGGTTATCTAAGTTCCAAGTAACAAGGAATACATACAGATGGATCTTAGCCCTCAAGTATGGGCAAATGGGAAGACATAAGTGAAGGAAGAAATAAGAAGGAAAATGATCTAGCAATTCCCGAAAATACTAAGTATAAATTTTCCAAAATATATTTCAGAATAAGATACCTAGTTATCTTATTACATTTGACTATTGGTAGAATTTTTTCAAACGAAAAGAAACCCAACAACCCCTAAACCTAACCAAACTAAGCCATTTCATCAGTGTGGACTCTTCTTTCACCAATGCAAGTTACAACTACTCCAAGCCTTAAAGGATGGTTTCATGTTTCATGAGGTCTACCTAGTGACTGACCTTCTGAGGATGGTCTAAAAGAGCTGGTCTACTCTTTCAACGATTGACATAATCTGTCACAAAAGTCTGGAAAACCTTTCCATCTTGTTAAAGCCTATCATAGTTTGTTCCCTGCTGGCACAGCCTTTGAGAACTCCTCAGGGTCACCTTTACATCACAGCAAGTCATTAACAGGAGGCATTCTTGGGGCAATGTTTAGGTAATATTGCAGAGTTAGGGGGGTTCCCTCAAAACAAGTAAAGGCACGTGCAGTTAGATATACAGAAAATTATCCCATAAAGGAAAGTAATTATGAGCATTTAGGAAATGAAAACAAGATAAATTATTTTTCCAGCATTCATCAGAGTCACATGTAGAAATCTCATGAAAGCAGAGGGGGACCAAGGACACAGCATTAGCAGGAAATGTTCCCAACCCACATTAATTATTTACAGATATGACTGAATGATAAAATAAATTAAGGCTTACTTTACTCACAATGAAAGCAAGTCAAAAGATTTTTTAAAGCTAGCAACCTCATACTACTTTTCAGTATTTTTCACTTTTGTAGCTAAAAAATAGGAGTTTGCCTGCCTTCCTAGCCAAAGGTTTGGGCTTGTTTTCCTTCTGTTCATCTCTATTCAGAGCTGGGAGTCTAAAATAGATTTTTTACCTCATTGTCCCTATTTCCTTTCATTGTTGCTATTTAGTTCTCTGCGGGTTTTTCAGTTCTTTAATGGCTTCGGTTTCTAACAAGCTAAGAAAGCTAAGCACCAGTGAAACTCACAGATATAGTCAAAAGTAAAACCATACTGCTGTATTTACGAGAAAGGAGAAAACACTGATCAAGGGAAATAGTAACATTCAAAGATCTGACCCAATTCTCGTCTCTAGCTCCACATGTTCTCACATTTGAATGAAAGGGCTTCTCTTCTCTGTTTATTTATTTAGAAAACAATCAGTATTCACGTAACACCAAACTTAAGCAGTCTGGATGGCAAAGACAAACCAACTAACCATAGGTCTTCTAATCGATCAACAAGCAATCTGCGGACGGCTGATGAAAATTGACTCCTCCTGTAAAAAAATGTAGCATGAGATTTTATAACTTTATTTGATATGGTGATGGCAAAAATATCTATTAAAAATAATGTCTGGCCATCTACTTGTTAGAAAGTCTAGAAGTTATGTGTTTGCAAGAGAGAGAGAAAGACAGAGAGAGAGAGAGAGAGAGAGAGAGAGAGTGTTTTGTTTTGAAAGCTTGGGGCTTCCTATCTTGCCCAGGCTGTGAGTGCAGGGGCTACTATAATGAGCCTGGTTCCACTCTGATAAGCACAAGACCTTTGACTTACTCCATTTCTGTCCCAGGCGTATTCCATCCTCATTAGGCAACCTGGTATAAACACACTACATTAATGCCACACTTAGTGAAGACACTTGATTAAGCTCAGCCCAATAACCTTACAAGTCCCAAACTCAAGAGATGAGCCAGTCTCAGGCAGCAGGGATCACCATCCTGTGCCTCCACAGCTGGCTAATACCCTTTTGCTTTAAAGTACTTTTTGTTGAAGCCTTTTGTTTTAATATCACAGTCATTTCCAGATAAACTGTTCTCATGATGGGCCCATACCTGGAACTAAGAAAATCCATTAAGTAAACCTAATTAACACAGCACATCAGTCAGTTTGTGCAGTATTCCTGAATCGTAGCTCCTTACCTCTGTAACAAAAGGAGGAAGGTTCTTTCTTATCTCTTCTCTGAGGCCGCTACTTATCATGACAATTACAAAGTGTTCAATTTTTTTTTATTGTATTCTTTGTGTATTGTATTCTGCTTATTTACAATCCTTACTCTGTCACATATGATCCTGGATAACTCAGTTAATCTCTCTATGCTCTAGGTGCATGTCCATGACGATAAATGACAGAAAGTGCAGATCCACATTGCTAGAGAAAGTTTCCTCATTGGGAGTTCCCTATACCAAGGAAGTCACAGATTGGTCCCATAACTCCTTCCACTTACATCACTGTGGTCATTGATTAAAAAGTTAGATCTTTTTAAAATCAGCACATTGTTAATTATTTAGACCTCAGACCCCAGAACATTGAATCTGCTATCAGAAAACCTGGGTTCAAATAGTGCTTCTATCACTGTTTGTGTGACCTTAGGCAAGGTCTCTAACTTTTCCTGGTCTCAGTTTCCTCTTCTATAAATTGTGGGATTTGGACTAGATGCCTTCTGAAGTCCCTTCCAATTCTATATTCTCTTGGAATGAGAAAATACATCTTGCCAGCCTCACAGAAATCTGGATATAAGATAGTGTTTATAATAACTTTCTATTAGTGACACAATGAATAATTGATCACTGGGCCTGGAGTCAGGAAGATCTGAGTACCAATATGGCCCCAAACATTCACTAGCTGTAATGACCCTGGGCAAATCACTTCAACTCAATTTGCCTCAGTTTCCTCATATGTAAAATGGGATAACAACAGCACCTACCTCACATGGTTGTTATGAGGATCAAATGAGACAGTATTTGCAAAGTCCTTAGCATAGTGCCTGGCACAAAGTAAATGCTAGCTATCATCATCATCTTCTTCATCATTGTTATGTTACAAGTGAGGTTGTATAATAAATCCCTGATTGAGCACCTGCTTTAATGAGTGTTATTATTATGTAAAATAAAATACAAGAGGGACAGATCCCACATCATTTCTAACATGAATCTTCAGATGAGAAGAAAGAAGAAGAAGAGAAAGGAAGACAATGTAACAAGAGAAAAGCAGCTAGGCAAAGAACACTGAACTGGAAATCAGGTAAGTTGTGGTCTGGGATCATAGGAGCATAGAGTTAGAACTGGGAGAGATCTCAGAGGCCAAATAGTCCAACTCCTTCATTTTACATACGACAAAACCAAGCCTGGAAAAGTTAAATGACTTGTCCCACACATATTAAGTGATAGAGCTGAGATTTGAACTCAAGTCCTGGTCCCAGGTCGGCTGTTAACTAGCTGTGAGACCCTGAGTAAATATATTTGGCTCTCAGGTCTCATTTCTATCACCTGTAAAATGGGGGATGAAGGGGTAGGGTGGATGGGATGACTGCTGAGTTTTCATCTAGCTCTAAAATTCTGATACTTGGGATTCCAAGAAGCCTCTCAGAAGCAAAAAAAGGAAAAGCTCTTGATGGCTCAGGGGAAGCATAACCTTCCTCAGAGCAGGCATGAAACAGTTCCTTCCCTTTATCCTCCAGTTTTAGGAAATCATGTAAATAGCTTCAGCCTCCCTGCCAAAGAATCTTATGACAAAATAACCCACTGCAGCAAAACCTTTTCTTTTTTTTTTTTTAATATAACAAAGTACAATCATTGTTTGTATTGTTTCAGGGTTGTCCTTACTTTAAAAAAAAAAAAGGCCAGGATAGGAGGGAAAGGAGAATAATTCTGACACCTTCCAATTCAATTAGGAATCTGTATTTCTTCACGCTGGATACAGAGTAACAAAGTCATCTGGGACTAAATGGAGCTTAGACAAAAGGCAAACTGAGCTACAGAAATAATCTGATCTTTGAGTTTACTCATAGAAGAAATGTAGCCACCTGTACAAAATGTGCAAGGACAAAAATAAACTAAACATTTTGCCTCCCCCGTCTTCGTTCAATTATCTCTCTACTATTTGGGGAAGGGAAAGAAAAACATGGTATAGATTACTATCCCCTCTTCTTGCCCATATCAAATAATTCAAAAAGTTTTCCCCCCTTTGGAATGCACATAATGTTTGTAGCATGTCTACCTCCCTAATGATATATTGCTTACTCTACATTAATGTTGATTTCCTATTTTAATGATATTTGACACATGCTGCATTCTGGTAAAAAGAAGTAGTCCAAAAGTCTTTCTTAATGGTAAGGGGAAGTTAGCTTTGTATTCAAGATTTGCTGTAGATGCGAAGTAGAAAATAAGCAGATAATCAATACTAGCCTGATGGGGAAAAAGTCATTGGAAACCAAGGAACACATCAACCCCAGATGTGTCTATGGGCTAGAGTCACTACTGATTCACTGACACACAAATTTGAGCAATAAGCAAATTTTACCTTCTCGTAGAAAGAGAAGATGGAACCAAGCTCAGATTCTACACTTTAAAAAAGAAAATATTTCTACTCCTGTTAATATCTCCCTTGACCCTTGGGGTAAGAAATTTCTTCCTCATTTCTAGCCTAAGTTAAAAACTAAATCCCTTCCATTCAATTCTCAATGAGCATGGAAAACGTATGTTCTTTATAAATAAGATTTATGATCATGCTCAAATCCAGTTTGTCTTTCTGTTACAGATTTCCAAATTCAGAGTTCATACTGTTGTTTTATCCACAGTAATCATCCTACTGCTCCAATGAATTCTCTTTGTTATGAATTTATAAAGCTCACTTCCCAATTAATGCATGAACTGTCTTTAGCCTCAAGCTGTCATCTGTGACAAAATGTGGACATTTGTCCTCTAGATTATGAGGCAATGCATGACAGACAGCAAAGAACACTGTGTCTGATCCTTTTGATAAACAGAGTTTACAATCTAGAGAAATTCTCTACCTCTGAATATTTTCTGATAAGGGAGAAAGCTGGAGGAAAAGAAAAAACCATGAGGATAGCTTTTAGAAAATTCAGGGACTTGTGTCCATGGGGACAAATTCATAACATTAGTTACTGGAATTGCGTGGACATAGATTTAGTAGTGAGGTACTGACAGGTCCTACTTTTAGAAAGACTGTATTGCTGAAGATCACTTCTTAAAGCAGAGCCAACAATACATGAAGTATTTGCTCAGTTCAGACATTAGCAGAAATCAACAAATAAATGATTAAAAATGTTCTTTGTTGTTGTTACATCTTTTTAGTCATGTCCAAATCTTTGTGACCCCATTTGTGATTTTAGTGGAGTGGCTTCCTTCTCCAGCTCATTTGACAGATGAGGAAACTGAGGCAAACAGGGTTAAGTGACGTGCTCAGATAGTAAATTCCTGAGGCCAGATTTGAACTCAGGTCTTCCTGACTCCAGGATAGAGTGGACGCTCTATCAATCAATTGGACCACTTAGCTGACCCAAATGAGTGAGGATCCTAAGAAATAAAGTTTATTAAATATCATGGAATGCATGCATGGGAAAAATGACTACATATGTACTTCATGTTAACATGGATTAAATTAGAATTGAACCTGAAACAAGAAAGGGGAGGAATGGAAATATTAGTAAAAAGGAAAGAAAAAATTGTAAGCACAAATTCTCCTATAAGTAAGGTATTTGCCATCACCAGGAAAATATTCCCTAAAGTTTACAAATTTTTTATATAAGATTTTTCCACTAACTGTATCACACAAGTTACTTAACCTCTTAGTGCTCTAGGCAACTGTAGAATTATAAATTAGTTAATTTAATTATTATAAATTGCTGATTCGAATGACTAGATAGTGTTTCTACTCTGGGAGTCCTCCACACTATAAAAGCACAGGTCTAGATCTTTTCCTCCCAACTCTCCTTCCCACCCCAAAACAAAAACAAACCAAACTTCAACTAAGACAACACTTTTGGTTTCTTTGTACTGTCACTCTCAGTGCTGGAGAAGTAGATAACCTAAGAGCAAGCATCTTGCAAATTAGTAAGAAAAAATAATTCATTGTAGAAGTAAAGTATATTAGAGCTGGGAGGCCAAATTTTATTATTATTCCTATTTTGCAGACAAGGAAACTGAGACAGAGAGAGGTTAGATGATTTGTCCAGGGTCACGCAGCTAGTACATGTCAGACATTGGATTTGAACTCAGATCTACTTACTCTATTCATGGTGCCACCTAGCTGCCTTTAGTATACATATACAGACCTTTAACATGTGTGTATGTGTGTACTTCCTTGACTCAAAGTGCCATTTGCACAAGCTACATTGGTTGAAATTAATTAATTACTCAGTGCTCCAAATCTGCATCAGGAGAGCCAGATATAAAAAAAAAAACCCCCAAAAAACCTGATCTTCTGACTTTCAGTTTTGAGAAAGAAGTCAAGTTGTTCCAGATTCTCTCCAGGTCTCTGAAGGGAAAAAGACTCTAGGAAGAAGCTGACATGATAAAAGTGCATACAACATGTATATTACATGTATGTTTACATGCCTATATATCCAGTATATACTTATATATGTATATGTGTATGCGTATTGCTTTCATATGTTTGTATATGTATTAAATTAGTTTACACAGGAAATTGTAAAGGAACCTACACTTGGAAGTAAAAATAAATATCTATTCAAATCCCTACTTTTCCAAGCAAGATTTTATTAATCTATAAGCAAGAGGAAATTTATATCAGAGATGATCTGAAAGCCTTTCTAGCTGAAAAGAATTGGTAATATCAAAAATAGTGTGTATTTCACCTAAACTTTTCATAAATTCTCTTAGGGCAAATATACATGCATACAGAACAGATAGTCACATAGTCAAAGTACCTAAATTGAAATCTATTTCTGTCATTAAAAACTAAGAAACAACTTCTTTTCTGAGGGTTGATGGCATGTCCTGAGTGGCAAATTAAGGGGAGATGTCTGAAGTGAAAATGCTTACTCCACCTTACCCATCTCCATCATACTTAAAAGGACAAAGAAGCTGATGTCATGAGCTAGAGTAGGTCAGAAGTGGGAGAAAGCTCCCTTTGGCCAAACTCAGCAGTCATTCTCCTTACTCTGTGCCTTGGAACAGATTTTATCTCCCTGAAGCTGGCATGTAATCTCTCTTCTCTTCAACCATTTAGAATCCTTCCCCACTCATCTCAGGTACCAATTTTCCCCAAGATGCCTTGCCTGATGTTTTGGTTATTACTGTTCTCTCCCTCCTCAATTATTCTTCTACTTACTCAAGTTTCTAGGTTCTATTGTCCAGTAGAATGTACGTTCCCTGATGGCAAAGACTGTTTTTAATTTTTGTCTTCACACTCCCCAGAGCCTTGCATAGAATTACTTCATAAATGTTGGTCATACTGAATTATTGACATAGGAATCTATTTTATGAACAACAAGAAAAAGACTTCCAGCATGTGCACTGTATTGGGAGGGAGCATGATGTAAGAGAAACAGTACTGGCTGGGTCTGGGGTCATGAGACTCCCATGAAGAGGGGTCCCTCTCTTGACTAAGGGTAACTCCTATACATGCACAAGTGATTCCATTCCATCCTATATTCTCTAACAATCTTCCCTATCACCCACACTTTCTCACTTATCTTCAATCACTCGCCTATCTGCTGCTTTCAAACTGCCTATAAACATGGCTATGTCTCCCTCATCTTCAAAAAACTCTCTCGCTATCGATCCTCTTAATTTTTGTCCCATCTCTCTCCTTCCTTTTGTGTCAAAATCCCTTAAAAAGGCCATCCGCAATTGATGCCCCCACTTCCTTTCTACTCACTTTCTTCTGAATTCTCTAAATCTAACTTCCAATCTCATCAAACAAAACTACTCTCTCCAAAATTACCAACGATCTCTTAATTGCCAAATCGAATGGTCTTTTCTTAGTTCTCATCCTTCTTAAAGGTTCATGCAGCCTATGACACTGCTGATCTCTCTTCTCTCCTGATCATTTTTTCTCTCTAGGTTTCCAGGACACATCTCTCCCAGGTCTCCTCCTACCTACCTAACAGCTGCCACTCAGTTTCCTTTGCTTGTTCTACCTTCAGGAGATGCCTGCTAAATGTGGGTGTTCCACTGGGCTCTGCCCTGGGTCGTCTTTTCTATACTATTTCCCTTGATGATCTCATCAGCTTTCATGAATTTAATTATCATCTCTATGTTAAGGATTCTCATATCTACATATCTAGTCCTAAACTCTAGTCATTTTTCTCCAACTGACTATTAGATATCTCCAACTGGATATCCCACAGACATCTTAAACTCAACATATTCAAAACTGAACTCGTTATCTTTCTCCTAGATTTCCTATTATTGTTCCTATTATGCTCTCAGACACACAGATTTGTAACTTAGGGGTCATCCTTGTCTCCTCATTTTCTCTGACCTTCCCCAATAGCCAATCTGTTGTCAAGTCCTGTCAATTTCATTCCTGTAACATCTCTCTTCTGACACTGTCATCACCCAAGTACATCATCTTAAATCTATATCTGGACTATTGCAATAGCCTGCTAGTTGGTCTGCCTGCCCCAAATATCCCCCCCTCTACAATCCACTCATCTGTCAAATTGATTTTCTTAAAGCACATGCCTGACCAGGTCATCCCTACCTTCCATTCAATAAATTCTAGTGGCTTCCTGTCACCTCCAGGGTTAAAGATAAAATCCTCTATTTAACACTGAAAACCCTTCATAAGTTGGTTCACCACCGCCATCTTTTCAGTCTTCTTACACCATACTTTTCCTCACATATTTTGCAATTCAATGATCCTGGCCTCATTGCTATCTTTTTTATAAGATATTCCACCTCAACTCTAGGCATTTTCATTGGCTATCTCTCATCCCTGGAATTTTCTCTGCCTCCTGGCTTTCCTCAAATCCCAGGTACAATCCTATCTTCTAAAAGAATGCTTTCCCAATTGTTTTTAATGCGAGTTCCTTCCCTTTGTTGATCATGTCCAAATAATGTGTGTGCAGGTATGTGTGTGTGTATATATACATACACATATGTACATATATATTTGTACACATAACTGTTTTAATATTTTCTCCCCCATTAGACATTAGAGTTCCTACAGATCACAGACTTATTTTTTTTATTTGTGGCACATGACAGGTGCTTAACAATTGCTTATTGATTGACTAAGAGAAGGAGTTTCAAGTTCCACTTACTAATTATGTGACTATATGTAAATTGCGCACTCTGAACCTCAGTTTCCTCTTATGTAAAGATAACAACACCTGTTACTGTTCAGCTCTTCTCAGAATCCAACATTTCACCTCTCACCTCCCTGGTTTTGCACAGCCTTTCTGCCAAGCCTAGATAGAATGTATAGCCTCCTCAGTTTCATGTCTTCCAATCTCTAACTTTTTTCAAGGCTCAGCTCATGTTCCCGAGTCCCTCTCTTTACTTTTTCTCCCTCAAATTATCTCGCATTTTTTTATATATTGCATCACCAGCAGAATAGAAGCTCCTTAGAAATAGGTAGTTTTTCACTTTGGCCTCTGAGTCTCCAGGACCTTGCACTATGCCAAACACAAAACAGGTGGTTAATAAATACAAGCTAACTGAAATCACACAACCTAGATCACAAAGATGTCGGGAGGTTCAAATGAGATAACGAATGCAGAATGCTCTGCAAATCACCAAATAAATGTCAATGGCTACTATTATGATTGGTGTTCAATTGCCCCAATCGAGACTTAAAGAGAGGCCAAGTAACTTACAGTCACACAGTTGGAGTCAGAGCCAGCCTTAGTTCCACTATATTATGTGGAATACAAAGTAGAAGAAAGGAAATCTTCTCTTGACCAATCAATCAATCATCACTTTTTAAGCTTCTACTTTGGTGATATGTGGGCAGCTAGGTGGCACAGTTAATAGAGTGCTAGCCCTGGAATCAGAGACCTGAGTTGAAATCTGACCTTAGACACTTACTACCTGTGTGACCCTGGGCAAGTCACTTAACTCTACCTCAATTTCCTCACCTGTAAAATGAGCTAGAGAAGGAAATGGCAAACTACTCCAGCATCGCTGCCAAGAAAATCCTAAAGTGGGCCACAAAGAATCGGACATGAATGAAATGAATGAGCAATCACATGTGTAACAGATGATATTGGGCACTGCAAGGGAAAGAAATACAAGCATCTTGCCCTGCATTCATGTACCTGAGATGAACTTACATGCACCCCAGCTTTTTTACCCTTAAACCCATCAGGAGAGACAGTATAGTATAGTGGAAAGAGCACAACATTTAGTCTGCTCTGGGGAGAAGGTCTTACTAGTTGTACTATCCTGGGCAAATTAGTCAATCTCTCTGATCTTGTTTCCTCTGCAAAATGAGGATAATGATAAAGTATATTGCTTAGAATTTTTGTGAAGATCATATGAAACAATATGTGTAAAATGCATCCAAAACAGAAACAATCAGGAATTTCAAAGCTGAAAGGAAACTTAGAGATCTATCTTCCTGAACTCAATATTACCAAATGTGTGCTCAGAGAGTAAATACTAGATCTTAATCAGGGCTTTTTTTTTTTTTTTTGAGGAGGGTTAGGGATTACTATTGTTCAATACAAAGATAGCTCCGGTGAGTCCACATCAACGTTCTTTGAAGTTTTTCATTAATAACAATGGACTTACACTTTTCCACATACTTGCTCACCTTGTCCTTCTCCAAACAAACAAACAAAAAAAAAGGTTTGTCTTTGTTCAAAGCTTACAGTAGACACAAGAAGGGCTCTCTATGCAAAATTACTGGGCTAGTGCATACTCTCTCCCATCGATGAAAATCTGCCACACCCAAGGCTCTGTCTTAATTCATCAGGTCGGTAGGCTAATCTACTTAGTAAGTCATAATAAATGAAATCCCGTGTGGAGTTAAGATATTTCTAGTACTCGACAATGAAACAGAAAAAAAAAGCAGCAGCAGAGAACGAATTTAAAAACATAGTTAGAGGAGCTTCCCATCGCCCACCTTCAATTATTTGCCATTACTAAATGATCATCAAGAGGATTCTAAATGCAATAACCTTTAATAAGTGGTCATAGTAAATCTACTTTCTCTATTTCCCAGGTGATCTTGGGCAAATCTTAAGTCTTGAGATTCTCTGGGCCTCAATTTCCTCACTTGTAAAATGAAGGGCTAGGAATAAATGATCTCTAAGGTCCTCACCAGGTCTAAATCCTAAGAATGCAAGGGGTTGAAAGACCTATGGCCTTTCCTCAAAATCATCATGCCCATTTCTAGTCCATAGTGGGGGTAAGTTCCCAACCCCAAACCAGGCAAGAAGGGCACAATTCCATTGAGTCGATAAAGGGATTTTGATTCTACTTCCCACGTTTTGGAAAAATTCTTAGAACTTCACACTTTCATATTGTGGTGGGGTGAAGCTAATTCAAGCAACTTGAAACTTCTTGAGCCTATATTTGTACTCCCATGAATTTCCTAATACAACTTTCTCACCCAGGTGCAGAGTATTGAGGGAAGGCAAAGCAGCACAAGTAATTTGGTCCTTAGGAAAAGTAGGTGTGGACAATAGATCATTTTGTACCCTCTCTTGAGATTAGAAGTCTCAGTGTGGATGTCAATGACCCTGTATTCAGATCTTTACTACACTATTTACAATTTCTTTCTATACACATAGGAACGTGGGAACTGATTTCCTAAAGGCACACAAAAATCCTTGAAGATTCCCATTATCATCCACACCCACCACATAGTCTACAAAGTAACTACATCTTGGTCATTTTCCCTAGTGTCCAAATTCTGTACCTCCTTCAACTCAAATATATTATAACCAATTAACACAAAACTGAAGTGACCCCAAAATCAATGACAATATAGAAATGGGAGGCAAAATATTCTGTCCTTACATTAGAATGGGGATCTCTTAATCTACTACACCACCTGGGACAAACTCTGAAACATAGCACTGAAGTACTTACAGTCAAGCTATTTTCCCCCAAAGTAGGATTAAAGTTTAGGTTCTTTAAAAATCATACTGTAATTCTTTATACAAATCCCTTCCATCGTGTCCAAAGAAGATGCACTTATGGAAGCATTTTTCAAATTCACTTTCTAAAAATAATCAATATTTTCCTTAAATGATTACGACAAAATAACCAAACCATTTCATTACAACTGCTCACAAGCTGCAGAATTACTTGATCTCTTCAATATTTCACTCATAGTAACAGTCACTGAGCTATGACTAACCCACTCTACCCAGCATCATCTCTGGCTCCAGATGGCAAGAAATACAGTCATTTTGCCCTTGCTGAAAAGCAGAGGAATGCTAATGCTGATTTCTTTCCCTTGTATCTAATTCTACCCGCACTGACTACCTTCATTCCAGAAAGAAGTGAGTGGAGGAAGAAGGGGAAAAAAATGGAAAGACGAACCCAAACGGGAAATTTACTTGGAAAAAGAGGAAAGGGGGAATGGGATGGGGAGACAGATACACTGCAGCTTTAAATCTTGCTGCATCAAGCCTTGGATTCTTTCCATTACCCAGCAAAATGGTAACAAGAAGGGAGGGAAAAAAAATCTCTTTCCCCGCTGCCGGCCAACCTTCGGGCAGCTCCACAGTGAATCACGCAGCGGTAAACCCATCCCCCATCCCCCTCCGCCCCAGCCGCCAGGTTACTCAGGTGCACGGTGCTCCGACCTTGGCCCCGAAGCTTAGCCCAGACGTACCGGGCTCAAGGTCAAGGGGGACGGCTTCCCTCTCCGTCCAGAGCCCTGAATTCTGCTGCCAAAGTTTCGGGTAGAGCAAGGGGCCTTCAAGGTAAGTCTGGCTGCAAGTAAACCCTTCTGCACCTGCCCCGGTCCTCCCCTCCCCCGCCCCGCACGGAGCCTCCGCTCCAGACCCCCCTGGCCAGGGGGCAGGGGTCCCCTTCCCCTCACCCAGACTCACCTCTCGCAGACATGGTTCACTCGGCAGCAGCCCAGGCGGAAAGGCAGAGGAAGCAAAGGCGAGTGTGTGGTAGAGTGAGGGGGTGGGGGGCAAACACCCGAAATACACACACGCGCACTACTACCACCACCGCCACCGCCACCGCCACCACACCCCCTCAGGCGACCAAGTCTTCCAGTAGTAGGCACCCTGGGCACCCCCTGCGGCAGTGCGGCGGCTGCTGGCCGAGCTGGCGCGGCGCCTGGCGTGGACCCCCGGCTGAAGGATCGCCGCGATCGGGGGGAGCCGCGCGAGCCGGAATACCTGGACGCCGCGGGTCGGCGAGCAAAGCCCCGGTCAGGGGGAGAGGAAGCAGCTCCATGTACACATCGTGCAACAACGGGCTCCGGGCGGGAGGGAGGCGGCGGCCGTAGCCAATGCTAACCAGGAGCGCCCGGAGCTGGGCGGGTCCGTGCTTCCCCCACTCGCCCTGTCTGTGTGTGTCTGTGTCTCCCACTCCCTTTTCCTTCTTTGGCTCGTCCTGGCCTGGACACCTGCATACGCCCACCAGCTCCCGCCACCTCTGACCCAAAGGAAGAGGGGCTCACAGGAGGACCCAGGGGTGGGGGAGGGCTCGGATAAGAGGGGAGAGGTGGCTGGGTTTACCCCACTCACACCCAACCCACGGACTCTGGTGCAGCGTGGGCCGCGGCTTCCTTAAACCCCAAACCAACCTGTCCTAAAGGGGCGGAGGGGCTGGGACCCCCTAACTCGGGTCTTTCCAAGCGACTACAGTAAAGAATTTACAGGATAGCCCTCTCCTGGATCTGGATTCTTAATCTAACAGAAGAATCAAGCGGTCTCCTGGGTTTCCAGCCTTAATCCTAAAGAAAGCAAAAGTAGCCATTGTTCTCTCCCTTCAGAGAAGACCTTTTAGAAGAGACAAAGCGTGGCTGATGACCCAGGGTACTTGGTCCTAGGTTGGAAGGAGGCAATCTAGGGGCAACTGAGACAGGATCCTCAGTATTGGAAGAGGAAACATCACTTAATAGCAGGAAAGGCCATCATAGGCCTGGCACTCTACATGTCTTCCTAGCAAGCTCATTGAGGACAGGTTTTTTTTTGATTCTTTATATATCCCAGACACTGTGCTTTACAGAGCAGACACTAGATGTATTCATTTGATTTAGTTCATAGATCTAAGTTGGCAAAGTTAGTAGGTACCTTTTTCTTTTGTAATAAGAGACAATTCACAAACTTAACTTTTCCCTTTTGACAGCCACGGGGGCCCGGCATTTCAGAGTACCTGTCGCTAGGGGGCAATATAAACCCTAAACCCACCAGACCCCAAATGCTTGGTTCTATGGAGAGTAAACTATGGAAAGTCTTACTAAATTGTGAAGGTTCTGAATACTAACAAAATAGTCTGTCATTTGAAGACTTCCTAGCTAAAGGAAAGCAGTGTGGTACAGTAGATAATGCCCTGGATGTATAGTCAAAGCACTTAGGCTCAATTCTAGGCTTTTCCAGTGGCTTCCCCTGTCCAAGCCCGTTTCAACATCTGTAAAAATAAAGTGGTGGGGTTAGGTGGATTAAATGGTGACTAAAGTAATTTTCAGGTCTAAATGGATAAACCAAAATTCAGAAAAACTTATCACCAAGGAAATTGTATATTACATGATCAATCTTTTGCCTAAAACAAGGTCTTCTGAAGTATAGAGTATTGTGGCTGAGGATTTTGTGCTGGATCTCTAAAAAGAGTACCTGTTTTTTTAAAAAATGTGAACCTAATTATCAATTCAAATATAAACATTTCAGCATACAGAGATATGTATTTTCATGAACCATAGGTCCTTGAGAAGTATGGACATAGTTTCATCAGAGGAAGAGAATGCACAGATCTGCCTGTTACTCAAGTTTGCATCCCATTGGATTAAGTCTCCAAATATTAGGAAGATACTTCCATCAGATCCAGTTCTAAACTGAATTTTTCTAAATAGGCAATTTCAAAATGGGTTAGTCCCCATATTTTAGTAATGTTGGTTTTAAAAAATTTGACCTCATCAGATTTTTTTCCAATAAAGAATTATTTCATCATTAGTTCTGGGGAGTCAGAAAAAGAAGACTGAAAGAAAAGGAAAACAGGAAGAAACAAAAAGGAAAGGAGAAGAAATGAACAGATTTACAAAATGAGAAAAAAGAAAAAGATAATAAAGTTAATTCAGTACGTTAGCTCAATGGATCTATGATCTCATCCATGTGTGTGCTCTCTCCATTGGTGCAATCTAGCCACACATCCTCATCCTGTGTAGTTCTTAGGATCATAGTATAATGGAAGTGTGGGACAGAGCTGAAATCCCCATCTTAGTTGATGAAATCACAGAAAGTTAGGGCAGATAACAGATAATGAGGTATTAATATGTTCAAGTGCAAAGAGGTATCTAAGTCTTACTATACATTTATGAAATGGGAAAGAGTACTCCCTGATGGAATTAGTTGACTAGCAAAAACTTGACCACACCCCTGCCTTTATGGAGCAAAGTCTACCAGCTGCCCAAGCAGGGTAGTTCGATGTCTAAGTCTCTACCAGAAGGGAAAAGAGAAAGGTATTTTCCTTTCATCTTCTCACCCCCAATGGTCATAGCATCTTGCAGCACTGTTTTACCTAGTAGAAAATACTGAATCCTGGAAGGATCAGAAAAAGACATAGAGATGGGGGCAGGAAGCAGTTTTAAAGAACACGTTTTGTTCTTGGACAACAGAGAAGAAAGCCAATCAAGGATTCAAGAGAAAATTGTTTATAAAGGTTGGGATCTAAAGCTCAGGATGGAGCAGCATGAAAATACCCCAAGGAAATAAAGGACATTGGGGTCTTATACTACAAGAGACATATGCCTTATCCACGTGTTCCTTACCCGTGTGTCTCACTAACATTGTGCTCTAAATTTATGTCTACACTGGTGGGGATTTGTGTGAGATCTACAGAGTACCTTAAACTCTGGAGTAAGTAATCACCTTTTTCAACCTCCAAGTGCCAAATTGGGTAGGTAGCTCCAGAAGGAATGCTAGAGATCATCTAAGTCAAACTCAGGTCCTTTTCTCATAAATCCTCTCTTGAAGATTTTCTTAATATTCCAGATACATTCTCTAGGTCTCATTATTTCATGGATGTTATGATACTGAAATAGACATATAATTCAGCATTATTCGCTTTCAATTTTATTAATGATTTTTTTTGTTACTTACACCACAGTCATACCATCCCTTACTCTCACCTTCTAACAAAGAAAAGCCATTTAACATAGTAACCATGACTGAGGTTGCACAATATTTCAAACCCATATCTTCTGTTTGCCAAGAGAAGTGTGTTTCATTCTCTGTCCACTAGAACCAAAATTATTCATTGTATATAATCAGTGTTCAACTTCCTTTTTATCATTATTTTCATTTACATTATTGTAGTTAGAGTTTATTGGAAGGTAATGTGGGAAAATGAATTGAGGAATAGCTAGGTACAAGTCTTGTCTCTGACACATAACAGATGTGTGACCTTGGACAAGTCACTTGACTTCTGAGTGCTCCAGGCAATTCCCAAAAACCATAAGTGGCATAGAAGTTGCTAACCTTAATTGTTAGAAGGAGCTTCCTCAACTCACAGTTCCTTCCACCAGTAAAATCACAGGTCTGGTTCCTAGCCCTTGCCATTATAGTGTTTATTGTTCTACTGGTTCTGCATTCTTTGAGTTATATCAATTCATATAACTCTTCTGATGCTTCTCTGAGTTATAGCATATTTTAAAACAGTCATCCTATAACACAGAACCACATAGAATTTCAGTGTTAGTAGGAACCTCAATGGCCACCTAATACAACCTATATCTGAAAAAATTCCTCTCTGCAACATACCTAGCACATGTCCACCATCATGGCAGTGGGAAAATGAGCTGTCAGATATGGCCAGTGTATTGATTCTTTCACTCAATTGCCTTTCTTTAGAAGGAGGGGCTGTTAAACCTTGGGGAAAGAAGAGCAATAGAATATATTTTAAAACGAACATAGTACTCTCTCCTTATGACTCTGACCAAGACAGGTTTCAAAAGGATTAGGACCTTCTTATTCTGGATGGTCTCTTAATGGAAAATAACAGTACTTGTTTACTAGTAACTATATCATACTATTGACTCAAATGGAATTTGCAATCTACTAAAACTCCCCAATTTTTTTTAGAAAATCTTCCCCTTAGTCACTCCCTCCTAAATCTTTTACATATGAAATTTATTTTTAACCCAAGTATAACACTTTATTTAAATTGTTTTTTATTAAATTTCATTTTATTACATTTAATCCAGTAGTTTATCCTAGGGGTAGGGAACTTGCTGCCTTGAGGCCATTTGTGGCCTTCTAGGTCCTTTTGACTAAATCCAAGTTTTATGGAACAAATCCTTTTATTAAAGGGATTTATTTTGTGAAATTTGGATTCAATCAAAGGGCCACCACACTTGAGGACCTAGAGGGCCACATGTGGCCTTGAGACTACAGGTTCCCCACCCCTGGTTTACCCTATTTAGATTTTTTAAAATCCAGACTCTGTCTTCCCACTATATGTCATTAACATTCTTGATAAACACTCCATCTGTCTTCCTTTAATAACTGGTTAAAAAACAATTAACCAATATCAAATTAAGAAAAATCCCTGACTATTCCACTGGAAACCTTTCAAACTGACAACCAATCATTAGTGACTACATTTTCACTCTGGCCATTCAACCAGTTGCAAATAAACAAACATACAAAGGAACAGGTTTATACATACACACACACATAAATACACACACACACATATATATACACACACATATTTATGTGTATACATATATTTTAAAATTTATGTGTGTATACACATACATATACATGCATATCCTATTATCCAGCCCATATCTCTTTACCCTTGCCATGAGAATGAGAGATTTTATAAATGTTTTGCTAAAATCTAAGTAAACTATTTCTACAATGTTCCCCTAATCCTCCTATTTCATCACCTTGTCAAAAAGAGAATAAGGTTCATTTAGCATGGCTTGTTCTTGACAAAACTGTGCTGGCTCTGTCTTCACTCTTTCCTTTTTCAAACATTCAATAACCATCTCTTTAATTATGTGTTCTAGTATTTTGCCAATTAACAAGTCAAATTTACTGACCTAAAGTTTGAAAACTCATTTTTTTTGAACTGGGACATTTGCCCTATGGTACTTATTTTGTCTTCTTCATTGTCTTTTTTATATTTTATTGATACTTTTTTTAAAAGGACTTCATAATTTCTTAATGACTCTATCCTCTTTCTCCCTCCTCCCTACATCCTCCCTTATAACAAATAAGTACAGTGAAGCAAATCAAACCATTCATTTGGCCATCCCTGAAAATATATGCCTCACTCCATGTATATATATTGTCCTCTGAGGAAGCAGAGACCTCAGGGCCTGAGATCTTCAACAGCAGTTCATCCATTTTTAATAAGTCTTCCTGGATGCTGGATCCAAGAAACAATGGACTAGGCTATCTTTCTCCTTTCTAGGGTGGCATCATTTCATCTTGTATATGGCTTCTGAAAGAAGGTTCTGCTTCAATGTTCCCTACATCCCTTTGGCATGATTTAAGTCATATTTGAAGGACTCAATCCCAAACAACAACTTTGCTAAACAGTATTTTTCACAGAACCTTGCACTCTTATACACAGAGCCTTCCTTAGTTATTTTCAACTTCCGAAATCAATAAGCATTTATTGAACACTGGTTAGCTAGCCTGTAGGGGCAAAAGGAAAAGGAATCAGGAAATAAAGGAAGACACCAAACCTCCCTTTAAGGAGATCTTATTAGAAAATCTTATTGCTATCTTGTTAAGGAAACAAAACTTACAACAGATTTGGAGAATCAAGACGATTAATTAAATGCTAAAAAGAAAATTGACATCTGCCCTAAAATTTAGAGGGCTGTCCCCTCTACCAAGAGGCAGGTGATATGCTTCATCCTCAGTCCTTTGAAGTAATGATAGGTCACTACATTGATTAGATTTCTGAAGTCTTTCAATATTGTTTTCCTTTACATTATTGTGGTCATTGTATAAATTGTTTTCCTTATTTTATTTTATTCTTCATGAGTTCATCTAAACATTCCCAAATGTCTCTGAATCCTTCCTGTTTATTATTTCTTATGATACACTAATAATCCATTATATTTATTTGACAGTTTCTACAGTTTCTTGACCAATTAATATACATCCACTTTCCTTCCAGTCCTTTACAACTAACAAAAAGTGTTATAAAATATTTTTGTATCTGTACTATCTTTTTTGTATCTCCACTATCTTTTCAGGATTACCAACAGTGGGTTAGTAAGCATATGTACCAGTTCTTTCAAGAGCCAGTTCAACTGGGTCAGGTGACTTGAACTAATCAAGGACAGTTAGAGATTTTACTATATCCTTGTTCCTCTTTGGTTTCAGCTTCCTATTAGGTATTTTTGTTCTGTCCTTTCCAGTTTAAAGATCGTGGCAGATCTTCTGGGCAGAGAAATAGAAGCAAAATCAAAATTGAGAAGCTCTGTTGTCTCTATTATCAATTATGTTCCCACCCACCACAATTTTTTGATCTTTTCATCCTTCCTCCCACCAAAATATGTTTTTAAAAAGCTTTCTCTTCAGCTTTCTTTGCCAACATCAATTCCTTCTGAACTTCAGCACTACTAACACTACTTTTATAGGACTGTGCCACATTTATGTATCCATCTATATGACATAGGATAAAATATGATATAAAAAGGAAAAGAGTCATTCCTCCTAAAACATGGCATACTGCTTAAACATTTTATTTTGCATAAATTAGAGAAGCTTTGAAGGATTTTTTTAACCTATCTTTCCCAATTTTTAGACTAGGTTCATGGATACCAATTATGTATTCTAGCTAGACTAGACTAATTCAAGTCTCCAGAACAGAACTTACTATCTCCTTTCCCATACCTTCCTTTCAAACCTTCCTCATTACTGTCAAGTATATCATCATCCTTTTAGTCACCCAGTTTGAAACTCCACTGTCATCGTTGACTCTCATAGATTATATAGAAACTCCACATCTATATATCATATCTTCTTTAACAAATGAATTTAAGACATTGGACATGGTGAGCACCAAACAACAGTACAAAAACTGAAATTGATTGTATTTTTCCCAAATTTATTAATTTATTTTCAGTTTTCAACAATCACTTTCATAGGTTCCAAATTTCCTCTCCCTCCCTCCCTTGAACAACATGCAGTCTTACATGGGCTCTTCACATACATTCCTATTAAACACATTTTCACATCAGTCATGCTGCATAGCATTCTGACATACATAGTGGGGTCTACTGTCATAGGTTCTTAAATCTGCATTTATAAAAGGAAAGGCAACTTTTGAGGGGTCAATAATTACTTTAATTAATTCAACCCAAAGCTTCCAGACACACCTTTCCATCTTTTACATTTCCAAAGCTACCAAGACTCCTATCTATTAACAAATAGAGAAAATACAGAGAAATAACATCCAACAGACAGGACTCTACTGCCTGAATCAAAGCAATATTGCTATGTACTTTACATACATCCCAGGATCAAGAGAGTCTTTACATTTAATAGCAATCTGGAAGTCTGAACATATGGCCACTCACAGTCTAGACCAGGTAATCACAAGATCCTTTTCATAAGCAAATCCCCAAAGTAAAATACTAACCTCCCAGTATAAATAATGAAGACACGACTCCTGACTGGCTCAGAGTCATTAGGCATGAAACCTGCATAACTCAGCACAGTTGTGAACTATCAGAGTTCAAAGGGGTTTGAACCTTCAGGTGCTCACAATTTAGCCTGAGCCCGGAAAACAACTCCAAAGAAACAAATCCCACTTTGCTTGCAATTAAAATGAATGGGAGAAACCATGAGACAAATAAAACAAAACATAACAAAAGAGAAAATAGTCTGCTTTATTCTGCATTCTGACTCCATAGTTCTTTCTCTGAATGTGGATGTTATTTTGCATTATGAGTCCATGTTTTAGGTCCTTGCATTGCTGTGAAGGGCTAAGTCTATCAGAAACATTCCTCACACACTGTGGCTGTTACTGTGTACAATGTTCTCCTGGTTCTGCTCATTTCACTCTGCATCAGTTAATATCAGTTTTTCCAGGTTTTTCTGAAGTCTACCTGCTTGTCATTTCTTATAGCACAGT
>CM053769.1:538612283-538686482 GCA_028658325.1 Potorous gilbertii
AGAGTTTTTTCTGGTAGACTTGGAACTTTGTAATAACACAAGAACTTACTGGAAAAAAAAAATCCCAATGATGATTTTCTAAGGCAAAATGCCTTCCACACTCAGAGAAAGAAATATGGAAGTAATTCGCAGAATGTAGCAGATCATGTTTGTGTGTGGGAGGGTTTTAGTGTATTATGTTTTGATTTGTTATATGATTTCTTCCATTTATTTTAGTGCGACTACATAACATCACTATAGTGAAAAAATGCTCAATAGGAAAGTATATGTAGAACCTATACAGAATTGTATGCTGTCATGGGGAGGGAGAGGTGTAGCGGGGGGAAAGTGTGAGGGGGATAAAAATCTTAATTTTAAGGAAGTGATTGTAGAACATTTATAAATAAATAAAATTAAAAATTAAAAAAAAGTATAATTACTTGTTTTATGGAAGATTTCCTGCCTTTAAGAGCATTGCTGACCATGAATAAATTAAAAGATATTTGAGTTCTACAATTAAAAAAAAAAGTAGGTATTTCAGATGGAATTTTACTTTCTGTATCTTGTGAATGTTGTGTAATATGTAGAAAGTTGTATTACTTTTAAACTTAATCCTAAAATTTTCATTGAATCTCTATGTAAACTATCGTATTATCTACAAATAAAGGTAATTTTGCCTCTTCTTTTGGTCTATGTTTTTTTTTTTTTGGTCTTTCTGCTATGCCTAGTAACTTTAGAAATCTATTAAATAATGCCATAAGTAAAGTGCATTAAAATTGATCTTATTTGGAAAGTTCTGATTGTTTCTCCATTATCAATACTGCTACCTTAGGTATTGTTTGTAGTGCAAGGATGTCCTTTTTTTGTGTTTTTAAAAATGTAAACAAGGTCTTTTCTGCTTCTATTGAAATTATGTAAAATGAAGGGGTTGGATTAGATTGACTCTTTTAACTCTACATATATGATTCTGTAGGATTTTTATGATTTGTGTCACTAATATGATCTATTATATTCATAGTTTTCCTAATGTTGATTGTTCCTTTTATTCCTGGAAGAAATCCAATCAGTTTTAAAAATATTACTAAATCAAATCCCTAAAGTTACTAAAAAGTGAGTACTCTTTGACTCAGCTGTGCTTATTAGGCCTGTCCCCCCAAAGAAACCCAAAAAAAGAGGAAAAAGATTTGTATGTAAAAACATATTTATAACAACTCTTCATGGTAGCCAAAAAGTCGAAACTGATCAGGTGTCCCATTGGGGAATAATTAAATTGTAGTATATTAATATAATGGAATATTATTATGCCACAAGGAATGATGAAATAGTTTCATAGGAAATTGAGATGACCTCTGTGAACTAATGCAGAAAGAAACCAACAGAACTAGAAGAACAATTTGTATAATGATGATATTGTAGAAAAACCAACTTTGAAAGACTTTAGAATTCTGATCAATGAAATGGCAAAACACAAGTCCAAAAGAATGATGATGAAACATACCATTCATCTCCTACCAAAGAGGTGAGAAAATTAAAATGCGGGAAGAATACCTCTTTGAATGTGACCAATGTGGGAATTTGTTTTGTCAGACTGTGCAGATAGTCCCTGACTGAAGGCTTTATTTTTTGTTTTTGTTTTAATTTACTCTATCAGGGGAGCATCGTGGGAGGGACAGAATAAAAAATAATTTTTAAAAAAGATAAAACCAGTACAGTCACAGTAAATATTTTTTTAAATATAATACCATAGATCATGGAGTCTTAGCTTTTTTTTTTTTTTTGTGGTATGAAGTCCTTTGCAATCTGCTGAAGCCTATGTATTCCCCAGAATAATGTTTTTAAATGCATAAAATACATATGATTATAAAGGAAATAAATTATATTGAAATTCACTTATCAAAATGTGCTTTTAAAAACTTCATAGACCCCAAGTTAAGAAGTTTCAATACATATAATAGATATTTTACTAATATTTTATTCAAGAGTTTTGCATACTATTATTGAGTTTTGTCTCTCTCTGAACTGAGTATTGTAGCTATTTGTCTCATAAAAGAAGTATGATAAAATATCTTTTTTTTTTTTACAGTTTATGTCCATGTAAAGGTTAGTTATATTGATTGATTTATAATTTTCAACATTTACTTTGATAAGATTTTTGTTCTAAATTTCTCCCTCTCTTCCCTCCCCAGGATGGCAAGGAATCTGATACAGGCTATACATGTACCAATCGTATTAAACATATTTCTATATTAGTCATGTTATAAAGAAGAATCAGAACTAAAGGGAAATACTATGAGAAAGAAAAAAAAAGAGAAAATAGTAGGCCTTGATCTGCATTCAGACTCCATAGTTTTTTCTCTGGTTATGGATAGCATTTTCCATTATTAGTCTTTTGGAATTGTCTTTCAGGGATGGGGAACTTGTGGCCCTCTAGATCCTCAAGTGTGGCTCTGTGACTGAATCCAGACTTCACAGAAATGCAGCCCTTTAACTGAATCCAAACTGAATCCACATTTGTTCTGTGTAGTTTGGATTTAGTCGAAGTGCCAGACTTCAGGACCTAGAGGGCCACTTGTGGCCTCAAAGCCACACAGGTTCTCCACCCATTTGCATTTCTAAGAAGAGTCTAGGCTATCAAGAGTTAGTTGTTTTTTAAGTGATAGAATTCATTGTAATTCAGTGTAAATCCATCTGGTTCCAGATTTGGGGGGTGGGATTTATTTGGGAATTCATTTAGTTTTGCCCAATTTCTCTTTCTCGGATCTAGTGGCACAGATTCTTTACTTCCTATACTGTTAATCTAGGTATTTTATAGTTTTTGTAACATAAATTGCTCTTGATGAACTCCTGCTGGTTAGTAGTAATTATTCTTCCCTAAATATTCAGAAACAACACCTTTAGTAAGGCAGCATAATATTTTCTGGCCTGAAGAAGAGAGCAGCCATTCAAATGGAACAGGTCTGTTTTTCTAATTGTGGAATGCTAAGACCAAGGTTTTAAGAGGACTGGTCCTTGCTCTTGTCACTGCTGTTATCTCATGTCCATTATCACTCGGCAGCATATGTGCCTTCTTTTCTACAATGTTGCCTTCCTAGACAAAGGGTAGGGATGATCTATTGAGTTGTGAAGCAAGGATAGTGAGTGTGATGTGAAAAATTTACTGTTGCCACCACCTTTTTCTTACAATTTTCAAAGGATTTAAGAATTTCTGTACAATTTCAAATGAAATTGTACAGAAAGTGTAAGGAAATGTGACAGATTGGGCGGTAGGACCAGTAAGCCCCAACACTGTATATCTAGATCTGTTGTCTATGTTCGAATTGTTTGATAGCATTTCTTTTTCTCCTGTAAATTATTCGGAAATAGCAGTGTGAATCAGATATTTGGCAACCACTGAAACCTTTTATTTCATTGTTATTAGCCCATTTATTCTGTGCTGTAGGGTGAGACTTCTAACCCTTACAAAACGAGGGCAATGATTAGTTAGAGGAAAAAACCAAGAGATCAAGTGATAACAGATTTCTTAAAGTAATTTCTGTTGTCAAACTCTTTCAGACTTTAATATTTATATTTCATTAGCCCTAACCATAACACAATTTCTCTTCAATAATCTTACTTCTTCAGTTCTATCTGTGGTTTATTAACTAGAGGTTTACTACAATATTCCCACAAAGCATTATTCTCAATGGAAAATATCACTAAAGAGAGTGTCCACACTGATTCAGGCTAAAGTGGAAAAGTCGATTTAGACTCATGGAAAATAACTATAGCTATAGTGTATTCCTCTTATTCTCCCTCTCTCCCCCTCCCTCTCTCTCTCTCTCTTTGCCTCTCTTTCCCTCTCTCTCTCTCATACACACACACACACACACACACACAACATATTGACTGTTCAAAAATATCTCATTCTGCATATTAATCTATCACTATAATATATTTCTAAAGAAATGCAATTTTATTGCTTTTCAGTGTACATCTTCTTTAGGGTAACAAAATGTTTGCCTTAGTAACTATTTTAATGAATAGATAGTAATTTTAACCGATCTGGCAACTATAAATGACAATTTCTCAAGTAATACAAAATTAAAATTTAATATTTATCCTTTCCCAATTTTATTTAATATTAACTTGCTTAGCAAAAATATATCCATAGGTCAGAAGTGAAAACATCTAAATTATTATAAATTTCTAATGGAAGGTCCTGATTGCTTTTGTAATTTTAAACTTTTGGTTTCAGTCACTTCCTCTCTGAACCCATGTTTCCATTTTAATGAGTCCCGTAGGAGGCTAAGTAGGAGGCAAGATTTCCTAAGGGCCAGACTGTACTCTTAAATAGTGTTAGGAATAGTTTTTCAAGGAAAGGTTGTAAAGTTCCTTAGGTTTAATTGTTTCTAAACAATATAAATAGAGTAGTAGAGAATGTAAGGAAGGTAATAAATAAGTGTAATAAAGCTTCTGTTAAGAAAATGAATGACTTTAGCTATCTACCTTAGCATATATAGACAGGTTTAGGTCTCACCTGAAAGAAAATTTGGAAAACCAACCTTTTTTGTGAGTATAAGTTATCATTATTTTGATCTCATCCCTTGTCATCCAGATGCCCTCTCCCTTCTGCCTAAGTTAGTGCTGATTTTATATCTCTTGTGAATAATTTGTTAGTTCCCACCTCTGGAGGCTTTTCCAATGCCATGTTCCATAGCTTTCGTCCTTTCATTACTAGTTCCTATTTATTATTTTGTTATGATTCAGTTCAGAAGCCACTTTCTCCTGCGAGCCTTTGTGCCTAATCCTGCCCATTTTGATTCTCTCTTTCTCTTCTCTCTCTCTTTCTCTCCATATGTGTATGTGAGTGTGTGTGTTTGTGTGTGTGCATATATATGTATATATATGTATGTATGTATTTGATGAGGCAATGGGAGTTAAGTGACTTGCTCTAGGTCACACAACTACTAAGTGTCAAGTGTCTGAGGCTGGGTTTGAACTCAGGTCCTCCTGACACCTGGGTCCATGCTCTTATATACTGTGCAACCTAGCTGCCTCTCTTTATATATATTTTCCCTTTTATTATGAGCATTCCTAACTCAATATCTCTATGTTTGAATCAGATCAATATATTAGGCTTGAAAAAACCTAAACATAGAAAGTAAATTCTTTGAGGAAAAGAACTGGTTTTTATTTTGATGTGTTTTGTTTTTTATTCTGTTTTCATATTCACTGTGCCTAGCACAATGACTTGGCAAACCCTAGGCATTTAAGAAATGCCTGTTGGATTGGATGATATTGTATTAGAGCTCCCACCTTCTCGTTTCTCAGATAAGGAAATTGCCCTACTTGTATAGTTGGGCAAAGATTGAATTTTCCATTTTTTTTTAAACTTCCCATAACTTTGCACACAGTAGGCATTGCATAAATGTTTCCCTGATCATAGCAATGATATTGCACTTCTTTCTTTCTATCAATTATGTTATTACTTTGACTTTTGGAAAGTTGAAGAAGTCTTCTAAAACCAGTTCAAAGCCTCCTGTTCCTGACAGAGTTGCACAAGTTCTGTGACTAGTTTATTTTGAGAATTTAACAAATAAAAGGGGTGCTTGAAGTAAGTTGGTTGGTAAAACAAATTTCTTTAAATTGTGAATTCTTCTTGGTGTATTTAGCATGTCATTATTTGGGAGGAAAGAATTCTGGAGTCAGAAAACTTGTGTTCAATTTCTAGTTATCAGTTCAGCCCATGAACTGAACTATCTGATTTCCACCCTCTTTGTCTGCTGTCCATATCAGACAAGGAGGTCAAAAAGCTTATGAATCTATGACAGAATGTCAGAAAACACCCCTAATGCACAAAATGTTTGGTATAAATTTCTTAAGGCACATACCTCATTCTGTCATGTTTGCTTTAATAGTATTTCAAGAATGCACTAAAATATGTACTTTATTTTAAGTCTTTATGCCTATAAACCTTGAATCATTCTGGTCTTTTCTCTGGGTCCTGTTATTATTATACATTATGTGTTTAGATTTAAGACTTGAAAATTGGCATTAACTATTTTGTTGCTGTTTAAGAAACAGTTAACTTTTTTGTTAATTATGAAAACCAGAAAGGAGAGCCCATCAGTTTTAGTTGCCTTGTAGGCCATTAAATTTATTACTTTTAAATTGGGTCTAGCAAAAATATGGTTCAGCTTTTTTTTTCTTAAATAGTTGTGGCTATTAACATGGATTCAACTTAGGTTCAAGTTTTGTAGTAGTGGAGTAACATTGCTTGAATGCCAGTTTTAGCTAACATTTGGCATCTGGATCCAAGTAGATCTTTGGTCTAAGAAAAGAGGTCTATGTATTGCATAGCTGAGTGGGGTAAGGGTGGTAGGGAGTTTTCGATGTACTATGTCTTTTATGTAAATTGTTTTATTTTTTGAATTCTGTTTCAAAATTAGAGCTCATTGTTGGATTCTTTTTCTGGTAAAAATCAAAAACTCTCATTTGGGAGGGCTCTCCTGTTAATGTCTAATATATGGATGATTGTGTTGTTCTTGGGGGTATAGCAAATGATGTGTAATTTGTAAATTTAAAACCCTTTATAAAAATAGAGAATTAAAATGTGTCTATGATTATCTTTAATATAGCAACTAGGCTTACCTCTTTTGAACATTCAAACCCAGAGATATGCTTTATACATAGTAGGGAAGCAAGTTTGTTTTAGTATCATTTCCCCAAACCTTTGGATCCCAAAGTCTGGACAAAATACTTCTTGGAGTTTGAATTATTTTTTTTCTTTCTTCCAGAGTAAGACTGATATATGGGAAAGTTGAACAAGAGGAAACCGTGTGCCTAATTGATAACTTCCCTTATTAGTCTATAAAATGAAAAATGTTTTTTTCAGAATGTGTCCACTTCTTTTGTTTTTTAACTCAATATAATAAATCTCTCGGGAATGCGTTTGACACTGCAGTTGGTAATGAGGCCCTGATAAGCATTTTGAAGGATGTTATAGAATCAGCTGGGGGTCTAAATTAATTTTTTTCGCAATACATTTATGGAGTTATATATGAAAGTGTATTCCAGTTTGTTAGGGGAAGGTCGAAGGGATTGGGAGTCACACTCAAGGTACACATTTGATTACAGGGGATGTGGGTGGATTGTTATAAAAGTCCTCTGGAGAATTCTGGAGTCTTTTGAACAAATGACTTTAATAATAGAAGGTTAGAGTTAGGATAGCCCCAGAAATCTAGTTCAATCCTCTCTCATTTTAGAGATGGAAATAGTTTTTCCTGTTCCTCTCTGGGAAGAATTATCTGTTCTTCTAGGTAGGTTCTAAGGTTCACCTAGCATTTGTGAAATAATCAAAATTTGAAAAGAAGAAAAACTTCAATTAATACCAAGTATTTACCCTACCTCTCTTCTTTTTAATGTGTTAATTCTCTGCAAAGCTGGCAAAGTATATAAGTATCCTGGGGAACAGGAGCCAATATACCTTTACATTCTTTGCACCATTCCACAATAAAGGTTGAGCTTTATAGCCCCATAAACAGTTTTAACACTGTAATTCCCCTTTAAACTATCTTTGATTTATGAGCGATAATGCCCTTAAAAAAACCTAGGTAATTTATTTAGTTATTTATATGCTAATGTGGAACATTCCTTCCACTGGGAGAGTGTCATGGCCCATGAGACACACTTGGAAGTCAGGCAGAACTGGAAGTCTGGAGATGCTGACAAGCTGGAAGGTTGGACAGCTGTATGAGGTCAGAGTAGACACCAAAGTTAGGCAGGGCTTGAAGGATTAGACAGATCTTGCAGGTCAAAGAAAGCTAGCATCTGCTGTCCCACAAGTAATGGCATTAACCTGAATCATCAGTATTATTACATTGTTTCTAGGGTATAGGCTGTTTGCCAACTCCTCCCTCTCTTAGAGAAGCAGTGTGGTGCATTGAAAAGAACATGAGAGTCAGAAGGTCTAGGCTTCTGTCTCAGCAGGGCCACTTACCAGCTGTGTGATCATAAGAAAGTCCCTTTACCTCCTTGAGCCCTAGTTCCCTCATCTGTGAATGAGGAGTTTGGCCAAGATAACCCCTTTAGGCCCTTTCTAACAATAACTTCCAATGATTCTACATCATTAAGTTTATTTCCTACCATATGTAGGTGGTTCTGGACTTATTATATGTCAGAGTAGGACTCAACTTATTCCAGAGTAGCCGTCTACCTCTCATTGCCCACATTATGTCTTAGGCAATAGTATAATTTAATCTCTTTCAAACAAGCCACCTTTAAAACTGTATTGTGTTAAGTGGGCCTGTTCTTCAGTGCCAAGCCTGTAAAGTAGTATCCTTATTTATGGATGTGGCAATAGGATTAAGTGTATTTCATATTTTTAGAATGCTGTGTCATATGTACCTTGTGTTCTCTTTGGAGCCATGCTTAGATAGCTATCACTGGATTTACTAATTGTTTTTGGTAAGGGCGTCTTTTATTTTTAACAGTTGTTAATGAATATATGTAGGTCTTAGGCTGTGTTAATCTTTGAAGATTTGATCTTATATATCAGCTTGGCGTACTCTGGTAATTAGATTCCAAAGAGCAAGAATGATTGCATTACAGAAGCCCAGTGATCACTTTCTCATTTTATGATACCATTGCTTGACCCAAGTTACCAGGATCTGACTACTCCTAGCAGACCCATGTTTTTTTAAACTGTTGCCTTCTTGTTCTCAGAGATGGGATATAACTGTGCATATTAGAATGATAGAAATTAGTGTAGGAAATTGTGCCGCTTGTATGAAATCTACCTTATTTATATAAGAAAATAGACTGCCTAGCCACATAAAATATGATACTGCCCCATAATGAGTGGAGCAGGGAGATCCATCTTAACAATGTGAAGAAGTCTCAGTTGCTGAAAATGACTTTTAGTCAGACCTACACATGCATAATCTAAAAAATATAAACCATTATCCTATCTTTCACAACTAAATGTGATGCTACTGACCCATCAATAATTGCTTTTATTTTTAAGTTAATAATTAATGGTTTCAGACATGTAATTATATCTCATCCAGACTCTTTTGAGACCAACTATGTATACTTTTGGTTTTTCAGATACTATTTTAATTTGACCAAAATGTTATTCATGAAAAAAATATTTTCAGTCCTTGTCCAGGAATTAATTTTTCAAGTCATGGGAATTCAGGATCATTCAAGTCTCTGGAACTTATCAGAAGTTATTAGTAATTTGTGAATGTCCAAAAATACTAGTAGGGAGAAATAGAGAACAGATTATAAGAATGGAGTCTTGGGAGATTTTAGACTCAGTAGGATGTCATAGGTTTTCTAGAGCAGTGGTGATTTCTCAATAATAGTGTTAGGGTTATCTAAAAGAAAATTAATGTCCTTCTATATATCCTAACAAATGAGTAGGATTTGTATAGAGGGAAGGAAAAGAGAGAAGGTGATTCTGCATGAGGAGGTGGTATGAACAAAAACATGATGGGAAAAAAGGGTGAGATGGGTTCGATGGATATTGGTTATCCACTTTTAGTGGATTGAAGAGTTTAGGAGATTGAGTAATGCTCAGAGAAAAACCTCAAGCTTTGGTTGGAATCAGATTCTTAGAGGAACCTTGAATGCAAAATCACTAAGTTTGAACTGTATCCTGAAAGCCCTGGGGAGCCATAGATTTTCAAGTAGAGGAATGGCATGAGAATGTTTTTTGTTGTTGTTTATTCTCAAAGAGAACCAATGATATTAGGAAGGCAAAGTCTTGATTTGCAATGAATTGGATTTAAATGAGGCAGGGCTTTACTCGCCTCTAGTCATTGGAGTCCATTGACAAGATATAAGTCAAGATCAATGAGTATGCTAGTATTTGGGCAATATAGTCACAGTATAAAGTACAGTTGGTTGAGTTGGCGTGGGGAACAGATTTTTAAAGCCAAAAAATTATAGGGCATTTTTCACCTAGGGCTTGAAATAGGCCATAAATGTTACAGTAGAAAGGAAAGGGCAGAGATGCAAGAGAAATTTTGACAGGAGAGAAGGAAGGCATCATGGTACATTGAAAAAAAGCACTGGCCCTGAAGTCAGAGATTTTAGATTCAAATTATATCTCTGACATTTATTACCTGTAACTTTGTCACTCTCAACCATCTTTCTGCTGTGCTGCTGTGCTCCATTTATCCTCTAACTATGGCCCTGTGCTACTAAAGGCTGAGAGTTAACCATGTCCAGACTCGCTTAGACTCAGGAGAATGCATTCTGGTGATCTGATTGCCTGCCTTCTCCTCTACCTTTTGCCTCTGATTTTCCACCTATGACTATGGAGACTGTAATATACTATTCCTAGGCAATAGTATATCCTATAGTATTTAGTTCTATGACTAAAACTCACCTTTTCTATGATTTCCAGGACAAAATACTTCTTTTGTAAGTATTGTCTTTCCTATTAGAATGTAAGTTCTTTGAAGGCAGGGACCTCTTGTGTGTGTGTGTGTGTGTGTGTGTGTGTGTGTGTGTGTGTGTTTGTGTGTTTGTATATCTGATGCTTAGCACAGTACCTGGTCCATAGCAGGTATTTAATAAATGCTTTTTATTCATTCATTTGTTCACTTGTCCAGTACAAGTATTCTTCCTCTTCACTAAAATGATGGAGGTAGACTAAATGGCCTCTGTGATCCTATTATATAAATTCTCAGTAATGGAGTGTTACATGTACCACTGATGATGTTTGTTAAGTCTACTAAGTCCATAGTTGTTGGGAACAAAGGAATCTATTATCTAATAGTCAAAGGCCAGAATTTGGATACTAGAAATTAATTTTTTTTTCAGTTCTCAAGATAACCTGTAGAAGGCTTCACTTATGTTCCTAGGATACCAAGGAAAACGAGTAGTGACATCTCTTGGGCTTTGTCCCAGCAGGTTCCAGTTCACTGCATAAATAAATAACTAAGCTCAGCATGCTACAAGAAGGCTGACTTTTGAATTGCTTAGTATTGCCTGATGAAATTAATTCCACAGACTAAACTTCAGATCTTCAAAGAGCTTGTTTTTGCTTAAAGTACAGAACTGCAGTAGCTAAAGTACAGATGATCAAACCACATGAGCAATGGGGGTCACAAAAATTACTTCCAAAGGACATATTTTTATTTGCCCTACATTTGAATTGCTCAGCACTGTCATGGTAGTTGCTTCTTAATTCACATTGTGTAGATTCAATGAATCTAGTTATAATTCTGTGGTTAGCATACTTCCCTATATTTCAGGAATAAACACACACATTCAAATTTAGCAAATGTAAGGTACACATATTCTTGAATAGATATAAAGTCATATTCTGTTATCAAAGGGACCACCTTAAATGAAAAAGGAAAATCTGCTCAAACAAGTTATTTAAGTTTCCTCACCTATAAAATTAAGGGTATAAAATTATATAAATTTAAATATATGTAATATAAATACAAAAGTCATATATATATTATGAATTTTATAAAACTATGTATATATATTTATATAAAATTAAGTGTATATCTAATACTTAGCGCAATGTTATCCAAAAAAATGGGACCATAGAAAGAATCTCCTCATTTATAGAAACTCTTTCATTCAGACTCTTCACTAGACATCGTTCCTGACAGTGACAAATACCTATGACGAGTTGTTTTGTTTTACCAGCCTCACTTGACATTGTTTTCTTGCACCTCTCAGGGAATTTTTTTGTGATTTATTTTCACAAATATGAGAGACATTTTGTTGAAAGAGAGATTTTATGATTATTATTTACTATACTGAATTCATTGCTTTTCTTAGAAACAGTGAACAATAAGCCCAGCAGGAAATTGTATTTTCTATGCTTTTCAGTCAACTGTGAGATTGTCAGGATGTTATAAACTTCAGGAAATAATTTGTAAACGCCTGCTTGTTCAGCACTTAATATGTGTACTGTATTGAATGCGTAGGCAACAAAACAAATAAAACAGTCACTGTTTACATTCTATTGGGTGGGTACAGTGTATGTAGATAGGTAAATAAAAATTTACACAAAGTAATTTCATAAGACAGAACTCTTAATTGGGGGAAAACAAAAAGACCTTTAGGAAAGAGGTGTCACCTCAACTGTGGTTGTTTCAATGCACGGATAAATCATTCTTAAAAAGAATTTATACAGATATTTTTAAAATAGCCAAAACAGTTGGTAGGTTTTTATTTCCCTTAAATCACCTTTTTCTAATAACACTATTCATCATTTTTTTTAGTTATACTGTATACATTGCTCTTTCAAATCGTTTTAAAAACTGTCACCTCCATGGTAGATTTTATCTATGGTGTACTCCACCTGCTCTAATAGACATCATTTTTAGTGCCATTTCTATGTCCTCAATACTGAACACATCAAAGACAAAGGTGTGAGAATGTAAACATTGTATTTACACTATGAATGATGACGAAATTTTGTTATAGAAATGTTGACAGGTTTCCATTTTGTCATCATCTTTCCAGTTTCAATACTTGGGATTTGCTTAGGTGAGTCATCAAGCTTTTAGCAAACTCATTTTTTCCTTCCACTTATCTTCTGTTTTGTTAGAAAATGATCCTTGTAATCCTCCACCATTCTACTCTATGATGTTTTATAAATTAGTTTATGTTCTAAATATGTTATGCCTGATTGGAATATTTCTTCACTGTGCAGGGGTCAGCCATTTTATGGTGTTTCTTGCTCTTTTGGCCTCTCTGTTGTGGCAATGATTAGGAATGCTTAAGTTGTTGTAGGAAATGATAATTTTCCATATTAGTTTTTTTCTCCTTTAGTTCATACTTTGGGATATCAAAATCTTGTGTTTCACAGGATCATTTTATCATCTCTAGCTTGTCTTTTAATTTGCTTTATTTTCTTGTTATATAACCAAGAAGATTCTGATTAGTCTATAACCTTTGCTTTCTTTCATTTCTTAAACATGAATCATAGTTACATGATTTTTTCTTTTTGCTAACTTCTTCATTACATACTTCTGCATCAAAGTCCCTAATGTATAAATGTATGTTTTACCTTGGTCTTGTCAATGTACTCAGATTTTCTCTACATTACCCTTTGTAGCTGATGATCAAGCAAAAACTTCAATTTTATTCTAGTGGACTTTTTCCTATAATAAGCACTCTAAGATATGATGACCAAAGGTCCTATAAAATGATGATTCTTATTGCTTAGACACTCCATCTCTTAGCTTTTGGCATTTTTTCTGTCTATCCCTCATGCTAGAAATGCCCTCCCTCATTATCTCTGCTTACAGCCTTCCTTCAAGTCCCAACTAAAAAGGAAGCCTTTCTCACCCCATCTTAATGCTTCTCGTGCCATCCCTCCCAATTATATTTTCCATTTATATTGTATATACTGCTTTATTGTAGATATTTGTCTGCATGAGGGAAGGGACTATCTTTTGTCTCTTTTTCTATCCCCAGCATTTAACACATTGCCTGGCGCATAGTAAGCACTTAAAAAGTGCTTATTGATTGATTGATTGATTGACTGAGATGCATGAAGAATCAACTGTGTCAACTCTTTTATGTATCGATCCATTGAAAACCTGTGAGCCATCTTTCATTGAGCTACAATGTAGAAAGAAACAATTTAAATTTTGTGGAGCTACAGTCGTTATAACACAAGATTTAGCAGCTTCTATATTCCAAAGAACAAAGGAGCTGAGTTTGCAATGAAGAATAATTTATCCAGCAAAATTGAGTATAGTCCTACATGGGGGAGAAAATATTTAATTTAAAGTACTTTGAGGTATTCTTGAGGAAAAGACCAGAACTGAGTAGAAAATTTGACCTATAAAAATCAGGAGAAACATAAGAAGGTAAGCGTGAAAAACCAATTATAAAGGATTTAATAATATTAATAATAACAGACTTCTTATATGGGAAAATGTTATCTGTAAGTCTTAAGGATGTTATCACTATTTTAGGGTAGTTTGAAAATTAAGCTCTATGCATTTATAGAGAGAAAGCTTGGGGTTGAATTGAATATGATGAGATGATCCAAAAAAATAAAATTGGGTAGAGAGAGGTAAAATGGAGCAACTATCTCATTTAACAAGGCGTGAATGGAAGAACTGTTATAGTGGAAGGCAGGAAGGGGTGAAGGACTGGTAGTGCTAGAACCTTATTCTCATCAGAACTGGGTTAAAGAGGGAATAACCTATACATCTAGAAAAATTTTCTTAATTTACAGAGAAATAAGGGCAAGGGGATAGGAAAAGGGAAGGGCTTTTACAGTGAGGGATAGGTTAAGGAATAGGTGGGCAAGCAGAATGGATAAGGGAGTAATTCTTAAGACAGTACAGATCGGTAGTCAGAAGTAAATTAGACATCTGAGGAAGAATAGGGTAAAAGGAGAAGAAAAGAAGGATAAACAATGAGGAAAATAGTTTGGAGGGAAATACACAACTAATAATAACTTGGAATGTGAATAGGATTCTATAAAATGGAAATGTATGGTAGAATGGATTAAAAACCAGAATCCGACAATATGCTGTTTATAAGAAATACATCTGAAAATGAGAGATACACATAGAATAAAAATAAAGGGCTGGAATAGAATTTATTGTGCTTCAGCTGATGCAAAAAAATGGGGAGGTAGCAATGATGATCTCAGATAAAGTTAAAGATAAAATAAATTTAATTAAAAGAGATAAAGGGGAAATTTCATTATGTTAAAAGGTACCATAGATTATGAAGTAATATCAATACTAAATGTGAATGTACTAAATGTTATAGCATCCAGATTTTTAAAGGAAAAGGTAAATCAGGCTTGTACAACATATGGCCTGTGAGCCATGGGCAGTATATTGTGAAGGCCTATTTAATATGCTGTACATTTTTCACAAGCCACATGAAATCCTTTAGTGGGTGGCAAGCAGCACTCATGTTGAATGTTGTACAGGTCTGAGCTAAATGAATCACAGGTGAAAATAGATAGCAAAGCTACAATAGCGGGGGACTTCAACCTTCCCCTTTCAGAATTATGTAAATCTAACCAAAAAGTAAATAAGAAAGAAATCAAAGAGATGAACAGAATCTTAGATAAGCTAGACCTGAAAGATACCTGGAGAGAATTGAATGGGAATAGAAAGAAATATATCTTTTTCTAAATGGTATATGAAACTTTTTTTTAAAAAATTGACTATTAGAGCATTAAAAGTTTATAATTAAAGGCAGAAAAGCAGAAACATTAACTGTTTTATGTAATATAATAATGCAATAAAAATGATATTTGATAAGGAACCATGGAAACACAGATTTAAAATTAGAGACTAAAACTAATCTTAAAAGAATGAGTGAGTCAAAGAACAAGTTGTAGAAGCAATGAATAAAGTTATTAAATAGAATGATAATAGTGAGATAAAAATGCCAGAACTTATGGGATGCAGCAAGAGCAGTAATCAGAGGGAAATTTACATCTCTGAATGTTTACATCAATAAAATAGAGAAAGAACAGATCAATGAGTTGCATATGCAATTAAAAAAATGAAAAAAAATTAAAAATCCCCAGTTAAGTATTGAATTGGAAATCCTAAAAATTGAAGGTGAGATGAATAAAACTGAATGTAAGAAAACACTTAAATTGATAAAGAAAACTAGGAGTTGGTTTTGTAGGGAAAAACAATAAAATAGGAAAACCAAAAGAAGAAAAACAAATTACTCATCAAAAATGAAAAAGGTGAATATACCACTGATGAAGATGAAATTGAAGCAATTATTAGGAGTTATTTTACCCAATAATTTTAACAATCTAAGTTAAATAAAAGAATACTTACAAAAATATAAACTGCCTAGATTAACAGAAGAGGAAACAGAATATCTAAACCTGTTTTATAAAAAAGAAATCAAATATTCCATAAATGAACTTCTTAAGAAAAAAGCATGAGAAGCAGATAGATTTACAAGTCTTCCATACATTTAAAGATCAGTTAATTGCACTATTAAATAAATTATTTGGAATAATGAGCAAAGGAGTCTTCTGAAATAAACATGGCCCTAAACCAGGAAAAGAAAAAAACAGGAAAAAGATAACTATGGACTAATTTCACTAATGAATATGGATGCAAAAATCCTAACTAGGCAACTATAACAATATACCTCAAAGATGATGCATTGTGAACAAGTGGAATTTGTATCAGGAATGCAGAGATGGTTTAACCCAAGGAAAACTAACTGTTAACATAATTTACTATATCAACAGTAAAAATAACAAAAATCATATGATTGTATCAATAGATGCATAAAAAGCTTTTGACAAAAATACAACACAAATTCCTATGGAAAAAAAAACCACTTGAAAGCATGAGTATAAATGGATTTTTCTTTAAAATGAAAGCATCTACCTAAAGCCATCAGAAACATTACTTGTCCTGGAGATAAGCTAGAAGCCTTCCCAGTAAGATCAGTAGTGAAACAAAGGTGCCCATTATCATCGATATTATTTAGTATTTTATTAGAAATGTTAGCAATAGCAATAGGAAAAGAAAAGAAACTGAAGAAATCAGAATGGGCAATAAGGTAATGAAGCTATCTCTTCTGGCAGATGATATGATGATATAGTTAGAAAGTCCTAGAGATTCAACTGAAAAGCTCATTGAAACAATGAATAATTTTAGCAAAGTCCAGGATATAAAATAAAACCTGTATAAATCATCAGTCTTTCTATGTATCACCAACAAAATCCTGCAAGAAGAGATAGTAAGAGATACCTCATTTAAGGTTATCACAAAATATAAAATACCTGGATGTATTCCCGACAAGACAAACTGAGGAACTACATGAACATGGTTATGGAACACTTTTATACAAATAAAGTCAGATTTAAATAAATGGAGAAATATTAATTGTTCATGAGTGGGCAGAGTCAATACAATAAAAATGACAATTCTACCTAAATTAATCTACTTATTCAATGCCACCCCAATTAAATTACCAAAAAATCATTTTATTGAACTAGAAAAAATAATTTAAAAATTTATTGGGAAGAACAAAAGGTTGACTATTAATGAAAAAATATAAAGAAAGAAAATTTAGTAATATCAGATCTTAAGATGTATTTTAAGGTGGTAGTTATTAAAACTACCTGATATTGGCTAAGAAATAGAAAGGTGGATCAGTGGAACAGAGTTGTCATACAATGCATAGTAGTAAATGATTATAGTAACCTTTTATTGGACAAATATAAAGATTTAAATTTGCATGATAAGATTTCACTATTTGGTCATTTGGTAAAAAATTGTTGAGAAAACTGCAAAACAGTCTAGTAGAAACTAGGTAGAGATCAATAACTAAACACCATTTAACAAGATAAGGTCAAAATGGATATATTACCTAGATATAAAAGAATCTATCATAAGTAAATTAGAAGAACATGGAACTTATCCTATTCATACTGATGAATAAAAGTATTCACATATAAACAAGAGATAGAAAGCACTGTGAAATGTAAAATGGATAATTTTGATTACATTAAATTAAACAATTGTGTATGAATAAAATTAAAATAGCCAAGATTAGGAGGAAAGCTAAAATTGGGGAAAAGTTTTATAGACAGTTTCTTGGATGAAAGTGTCATATCTCAAATTTATATTTTGCTAAATTTATAAGAATGAGTCATTCCCAATTGATAAATGGTCAAAGGATATGAAGAGGCAGGTTTCTTGTGAAAAAACAAAGCTAGTCATATAAAATGCTTTAAATAATGGCTAATTAGAGAAATGTAAATTAAAACAACTTTGAAATATCTCATATCTTTCAGATTGGCTAAAGTTGTAGAGAAGAAAAATGACAAATGTTGGAGGGGATTGGAATAATTGTGACACTAATACACTATTGGTGGAACTATGAATTGATCCAACCATTTCTGGACAACAGTCTGGAATCATGCCCAGTAATAAAATTGTGTTTACCGTTTGACCTAGCAATACCACTATTAGGTCCTTTTTCTGAGGTGATCCTACCCACATGTTCTAAAAGTATTTATAGCAACCCTTCTGTAGTGGTAAAGGACTGGAAATTGAGGGGATACTAATCAATTGAGGAATGGCTAAACAAGTTGTAGTTTATGATTGTGATGGGATACTACTGTAATGTAAGAAATGATGAGCAGGTTGACTTTAGAAAAACTTGCATGAAATTAGGAAGAGTGAAATGAGAAGAACCAAGATAATGTTGTATACAGTAACAGCAATATTATTCAAAGAATAACTAAATAACAAAGCTATTCTGCATATTACAAATATCCAAACCATCTATGAAGCACCTATGAAAGATGCTATCCACCTCCAGGGTATAGTGTGATTTTACATATAAATGAAACAACAAACAAATAACTAAGGTGTCTTTCTCTACTACCAGGTGAGGAAGGAGGGAGTTCAAAACTTAAAATGTAACAAAATAAATTAAATTTTAAAAATTGAATCATGAGGTGGGCTATAATAGTCACTGACCAATAAAAAAGTTGAATAAAAGGAAGAGTTCACAGCATTTTTGTTCTACTGTTCCGTTCTTAAAGGTTTGAGGTCATAAAGGACCAATAATAAAGGTTTTGATTAGAGGAGGGGAAGCCAACATTTTTAGGCAAGGGGAAAATTTAAAGTAAGGTCCCATCAGACTTGGGGATGGTGGAATCTATAGTTGGTGGCAGCAATTGAAATGTGATCTGCCAATCCTAGTCTACCATTGAGGTACCTTGTTTTGTTACATATATAATCAGATGAGATATGATACGTACAGTGGTTTATAAACCTTAAAGCTCTATCTAGCTATTGTTATCATCATAATAATTTTTGAATGATAGAATTAAATCCATAGTTTCAGGTTAGAAGGAGGAAGCATCCTATCTTGCTTTAAGGATATAGGATCAAGTGAAAGCATATATTTTAAAAATTTATTTATGAAAACATAAATTTTCCCAAAGCAATAAACAGAGTTTTTCTTGATATAAAACCTTTTTTTTCATATTCTCCAAGATGCTTTTTGGGAGGTGGCACTATGAGCATATTAAAATTAGGGGATAACCCCATTTTAAGAAGTTAGAAAAAATTGAAAGGGCTGCTGATTTGCATATGCCCTAGTGCACTCTAGGTTTTGGATTTTTTTTTTTTTTTTGGCTAATGGTGAAGACCAGGGTGGTACTATTTTAAGATTCTATAGAACTCTTCAGTTGTCTTCTAGTTGTTCTTCAACACTAACTCATCCTTCCAGTATCCCCATGAAGTAGATCAGTAACATAGCTGAAAATCCCTCAGTAACTCACTGAAAATCACAAAATTTTTTATTCATAGGCAAAATTAAACATATTTGAGAAAACTTAAGAGCATATTTTGCTTTCTACAAGGTCACAACAGTTTGGGTTTTTTTCCTTTTCACAATAACAACAAAATCTATTTCCTCAAAGATTTGATTTTTTTTTTCATAAATACAAGGAATCCTTTGTTAACATAGATTTTGGAGGTGAGATGGGAGGACTAATAATTTCTCCATTTGTATTTGCTTTTGCTCTATGAAGTTGGTCTGTCGGGGTGCATAATTTGTTTTGGAATCTGTTATAAAAAAACCAACCTTGTTCCACTATGACATGCTTCACTTGGCCAGCTATTCAGTAATGCTAGTTTTCCACTGGCAAAGCCAAGGAACACTAAAGCTGACCTTGGTCCATTAATAAATATTCTTTGGGTCTTGCCATTTAGCCAATTCCAAATCCACCTAACCCTGCTGTCATCCAGCTTATCCACAAAGATATCATGGAGACATTGACTATTGTGATCAAATCCACGCATACCATGATCTCATCTGCCACTCATAACCCTGTCAAAAATTCCTCACTACTTAGCAGGTAAATGAGAATACCATGTGTGTTTGTCAGAGGAGAGAGGTGATTTACAAGTAATAACATTAAAATCTGAGATTTATATAGTACTTTGAGTTTTGCCAAGAACTCTATATGTAGCCTCTGATTTGAGCTAGATAACCATGCAAGTCAACCTCTCTGAGTGTCAGGCAGCTAAGATGTATCTACTAAATTATAGACTGTATGTAGTGGTAGAGGGAGTTCCCAAGATGACAGTGCCATGGGGTCTTTCTTCAAATTTATAGATAGGGAACTAAGGCTCAGTTACAGTTACGCAGTCAAGAAATAACAAAGGTAGGATTCAGTAATAGGTCTTACTTGACTCAAAGGTCAACACAATTTCTTCTTTACCATGCCACCTTTCCAAGTGATGAAAATTTATGATTTCTTTTCTTTTCAAGTTTTCCATTTGAACTTCAGGTCCCTTTGGTCCAAGGGGGAAAGGACAAAGCAGTGGCGTTAGGATATTTTACTCTATGCCATCAGTGTACCAGGAGGGAGAGGAGTGGTTGCTTACTAGGTTTTCCCCCTGCCTAGACAAGGACTCTTTAAACTTAATTCTGTCTGCCTACTAAAAATAATAAGTTGTTTCTGTTTAGGGAAGATAATGTTGACAGCAGTGGGGTAAGTTCATGTTTCACATTAGAAAAACAGGGGAGGCAATATCTGTGGAGTGGTTATACCATGCTAACATTTTTCTTGTTTCTTTTCTCAAAATAAATATGAACTGAGGAATTGTAATTCATACAAATATTTTTATTCCTTAACAATTGCTAGTAGTGGGTTAATTAGTAAGTTTTGTTCTCTGGCATTTCATCAGAAATCATGGAGACTATGTTTCAAGTTTGATTGATTGAGTTTTATTATTATGTCATCGATATTACTAGTAATGCCCAGGGACCCCTTGCCCATTCATCATGATCCTTTTTGAGTGAGCCTGCCTGTCTGAGAATAGTAAAAGGAAGCAATCTGTTGTGGAGCTCCTTGGATGTTCTGAGTGGTCTCTCCATTAGGCAGGCTGGGAGTAACTTTCAGCACGTAAACAATCGGCAGCGCAGCTTACAAAAACAACCCACTTGGCTATTTTGGCAGGGGAAGCAGATTTCCTTGAGCTGCTCCCACTCCCCAGGGGCTCATGTAGCCACTGAAGCCCCACCTGCGACAGTCACAGCTAATGAGGCCACCAACCCAGAAGAGATTGGGGAAGTAGCATTGTTATTATTTTGTATGGTGAAAAATAAAATACATTTAATTCTCCCTCCCTCCCTCCCTTCCCTTCTCTGCCAAGTCTTGAAAAGCAGGTTAATCTATTGAGGAGAGTAAGCAACAGGAGGAGACTATAGTTGAAATGAAATTTTTGATAAATTCACAGGCCAGATTTTTATTGGATAATCAATGATATTTGGAGTTTGATATTGACCAAGTTTATCAGCTGGGCCAGGTATTGGCTCTGACTATTACAGGAGCCCATTTGGTAATAACAAAGTAGAAATTAGGAGCAGGTAGGTGGTAGAGTGGATAGGGTGCCAGGCCTGAAATCAGAAAGACCTGAGTTGAAATCTGGCCCCTGACACTTACCAGCTCTGTGACCTTGAGCAAATCACGTAACCTTGTTTGCCTCAGCTTCCTCCTTGATAAAATGAGCTGTAGAACAAAGTAGCAAACCATTCTGGTGTCTTTGCCAAGAAAACTCCTAATGGGGTCACAAAGAGTCAGATATAACTTAAACAACTGAACAACAGCAAAAAAAGTAGAAATTGGGATATCCAGACTGCTTTATGCCTTGTCTTAATCCGCCCCTGGAAACAAGTAGGCTTTTCATTGAGACATATCATTTAGCATCTTTTTTTAAAAGTATTTGAAGTCGTAGGGATGAAAGGGTAGGTGGCAGACAGATGTCAGACAGTAGTAAAGGCAGCATTTTAATGTTTCTGGTTGGGAGCAAAATAGAATTGTTAACTCTTAATTCTTTAATAGCAGTTCTAGGGTTTTCAGGTTTGCCTTCTTCATCCTGAATGCAATGTAGTCCTATCTACATCTCAGAATGTATCCCTGACAGACCTAACCTACTCATAGGTGGTAACTTACATCATGAGGGACTTAATGAGCTCAAGGATGTCTATTAGTCAAAAGATAACAATATACTAAAGACTTAAGGATGGACCAACTTCTGACTCAACATCACACTCTCACTACAACATAATGCCTCTTAGAACCAAGTGTTTTCATTTTAATTGTCATACTGTGTGAGGAAATTGAGACATTTTTTACTGAATCACTGCTCTACATACTTTCTACTGCACTCTCAGGGCTTCTTTGCTAGGTTAGTGTGATGTCTTTTGAACCCTGCCAAATAAGGAAGGTCTTAGATGAAGATAGTAAGGGAAGTGAAAGCCAAGGGGAAGAGTGGATTTGGATAAGAGACATGAAGAATTCTGGACTGGAGCACCTATTAAGAATGTGAGAGATTTGATGATTATATTTCTGAAAACCTGATTCCCACTGGAAGTCCTTTGAGTTAATTATGGATCCGAGGGAGGCTTGGCAGATACAGCTGCAGCATTGGTACCTCTCAGAGGTAATTAATCATCCACTCTGAATCAGGAGAGAACACTTTATTCTTTGTCCTCATTTCCAGTAGTTTCAGGAAAATGGCAAGTTTGTTATGAAATGGAGCCTCATGTGATTCATTTTAGAATTACTATGGTAGGTGGTAGGGAGGAATTCTTAATCTTGAAGCTGAAGGTAAAATTGCATGGAAAATTACGCTTTCAAAATAGAATTTAGGAATCATCTAGTTCAGTCCCTCATTTTACATATGAGGAAATTGAGGCCGACAGAGGGAGAAAGATTTCCCCAGGATTTTGTATCTCATTAGTAACAAACCAGGCACCATGTCTCCTTTGTTCTCTGGATCCCCCATTCAATCATTAATAAATGTCCCTTCCTCTCGTAATCAGTTAGTCTTCTTGCACCCATGGAAAGATAGGCTTTGTCCTAAGTGCTTTGCAAATGCTACCTTATCTGATCTCCTGGCAAAACTGGGAGGTAGCTACTGTTATTACCCCCATTTCATAGTTGGGGAAACTGAGGCAGACAAAGGTTCAGGGTTATACATCTAGTAAGAGTCTGAGGTAGGATATGACCTCAAGTCTCCCTGACTCCAGATTCTGTACTCTATCCACTGTATCTTCTAGTTCCGTCTGGAAAACATTTCATTCTTGCCCATGTTCTCATTCTGGATGTACTTTTCCACGTTTGTGCTTTAAATCAACTCAGCATCCGTCTTCCCTCTTAGAGAACTTCTTTAAAAGTATTATCTCCTATGGGATACTTCTCTGATAAACATAGCTGTTAATGATCTCTCCCTTCTCAAATCATCTTATATTTACTTAGCAATTCATGTATGTTATACTTCAATAGAAAATAAGCTCAGCATCTGAGACTCTTTTGGTGGCTTTGTCTTTGAATCCCCAATGTATACATAGTGATTTGTACAAAGTACTCATTTAATAAACATTTGTTGAATTTAAATACCAGTCCATTTCTTTTTGCATCACAATGTAAACCAAATGAAACAGTTCACTTGCTGATTATACCACCTCTATAGAGACATCCCTAAGAATTATTTGAAGTCAAAGAATTTTTCAGATTTCTCAGCAAATGCACTTATGATGATTTTCTATATAAAAGTTTCATCCCAGTACCCTCAGGTCATTAAGAAAGGTCAATAATCTAAATATGTTAGATCTGAGATCCACCTGATCTGGAATTATTTTCCACAGAAAGATTTAGAGGCTGCCTTACCTAGAGAATTACCCCATATGAAGAATGACTTCTGGGGTAGCAAATGTATTGGAACACTTGCCATAGAAAATGGATGTGGGCTCATTTTTATTGGGAAGAACACACTTGGTTGTTCCCTTTTCCTAATTTGGATATTTTTCACTTTTTCTATCTCACTATTGGTTTTGCTTACTGGATGTGAGCTGTCTTGGCCAACAGGTGTCCAAAAAATGATGCGGAAGGAGATGATAATGACTTCTTGGGTGGAAAAAGCTATGATACTTCTGCTTCATCCTCATAACATCCATTAGTGGTAATATGTGTTGCCTGTGTGACTCATTTGATACACATATAGACTGCTCAGTCCTATGCCATCTAATTTTTATGTGTATCTTTCTCAGTAGACTGACAACATCATGACGACTCATCTTATTTTTACTCAAATTCTTTGTGACACCAAGAGCAATGTTCTCTACATAGCAGATTGTCAGTTAATATCTGGTTGATTTTTTGATGTTATTGTTTATACCTTTCATTTAATAGGAAATACAGAAACAAGTAATGGATTTGTGATTTACTTAAGCTAGATGAGTAGAAATCATTTCTGCCTATCATATTTACTTGATCCCTCAAACTGCTAATGTCTTCCTTATCCAGCTTCCAAATTACTGTGTATTTATTTTGCCTATACCTAGATCATAAGCTCCTTAAGGGTAGGAACAATTTCCTGTATTTCTAGCATCTAGAACCATGCCTGCCATTTAGTAGGCACTTAATAAATGCTTATTGATTAATTGATTTCAAGACCTTTTGCTGGGCATCAGGGATATAAAGATAGATGTGACAGACCTTATTATCAAGGAATTTATAATCCATGAAAGGGAAAGATAATATACAAATAATTATAGTATAGAGCATAGTGAGATATGTGCAAAGGCTAAAGCTAGGCAGGAAACATACCATAAGAAACTGGAGGAAAGAAAGGAGAGATCATTTTCAACCTTAGAGTGGAGAAAAGGGTATCAATTACTCTGTTTTCCAATTCTAGACTTGATTGATAGACGTAGCTAATTTCAAGGGCTAAGAGGTTAATGTTGTTATTCAAACATCTTCCCAAGCCATATCAGTACTGCTATATTTATATTGTTATCTTTACCTTTCTTATGGATTGGATTTCACTTATTTCTTTAGTATCTTAAGATAAAATTTCATAAATGTAATTAGCAATAACTGGTTTGTTAGGAATTGAAATAATTGATGTGGGCAAATGTTTTTGCTTTAACTTTAATTTTAACGAGATAGTGAACTTTCTTATATACTAGGTACTTAAATAACCCAAAAGTGTTGTGGTGTTAGTCTTTGTGAAGAATGTTTTAAGGAATCTTTTTACTTTCTGGTACTTATCAGATCATATGTGTATAATTAATTAAACTTAAAAGAATTGACAGTAGGTATTTAGATAAATGATATAGGTCACTGTGCAAAGTAGCACATTTCAGAATTATATTCTGTGTTTCTTAAAAGGAAAAGCAGCCTTGTAAAGAGATAACATGTATTTTAAAGTCTATCTTTTTTTTTCCTTAGTAAATTTATTCCTTTTAGAGGAAGTCTAAGAAGTTTCTCAGATTCCCATACTTGACTCCAAAGAATTGAAGGAAGGCATTGAACATTAATTTTAAATGTGTTGAAATGGCTTGGGTTAATTCAAAAATGAAATGGCTTAGGTTAATTAATTAGGAGTGTGAGGCAATACTTCTTAAGTTGAGAAGACAAGAAAACTGCATTTTCATTGCTTTTCATAGTGATGGTTTAGAGACGGTCAGACATTGAGTGAAATTTCTCTGTATTTCAGTTAGGTTATCTCCCTTCAAAGAGAGCCCCGTGGATTGCTAAAATCATAGAACAGTATTTTATATATGTATATTTAAAACCCTCAGATGATTTAAACTCTTATTTGTTCTCCATTCTGTTTCTTCATAAATTTTTCAAGAAAAATGGGTATTCATAAATTACTAAAATCTGTTTTTCTTCAAAGAGTAATGACAGGACATTAGGGAATCTGAAATTTGCTCAATGATCCTGACCTTTTCTATATACATGGAAGTACTGATGTAGCTTTCTCACATGATCGTCCTTTACAGGGCAAGACTTGACAAAGCAAATGGAAAACATTTCCTAAATATTCTTAATAGATTTCTGACTATCCTAGTCGGGTAAATTGAATCATCTATTACTAATTTTAGTATTGAACTCTGTCAAAAATTATCAGCATAAATTTGATAATAAAATGTAAATAAAATTACATGTAAATATATTATACAGTTATAGGTATGTAACACCACTTTTCATTTCTGCAAAGTTTTAACATTTACAGAGCATTTCAGACATTTGGCAAATAAATGTGGCATTTTATATCCCTAAACTTAGTTTACCTACTCAGGTATTTAGTATCAAAGAGCAGGTCACACCAGAGGGATGTAATAGGTAAGGTGAAATGGTCAACTCTGATTTTTAAGTCTTTTGTCTATTTCAGTCATAATAAACTTCCTTATTAGAAGTGGAATCTCAACTCATTTATCTCATTGATCTTCATCCTTCACAGTTGCTTATAGTTTCTGACAACTTCAATGAAGGTGGTTATGTTTGGCCGGAGAACCTGCCTTGTGTTATGGAAGAAACCTTTTAGGAGTTAAGAGATAGGTGCTATTGTGGGCTCTATGTCTAGTAAGCTGATGGCCTTCACCAAGTCATTGACTTTCTAGGATCTACCTGAGCTCTACTATCTTCTCTCTGTACCTTCTTCTCCTGTCTTTCTTCCCTCCTCCCTCCATCTTTGCTTTCTTAGTGCATAACTTGGAGTCAGCAAGACCTAAGTTTGAATTCTGCCTTAGGCAATACCTAGTTGTGTTACCCTGGGAAGGTTACTTATCCTTTCAGTGCCTCAGTTTCCTCATATGTAAACTGATGACAGTAGTGGCATCTGTCTCTTAGGATTGTTCTGAGGATCAATTAAGTTAAAGTAATGTGAAGCACTTCTCAAACCTTAAAGGACATATAAATGCAAGTTGCTGTCATCATCAACATCATCACTCATTTGTCATCACCCATTGCCACCATCATCATCATCATTCCTCCTTTCCACCTTCCCTTCCGTAATTCTGGTTACTTTTGTCTTGTCCAGTAATCAGTCTGAATCCTTGGCATAGCTCTGGCAACTAAGTGGTGCAGTGGGTAGGTAGGTCACTGGGTCTGGAATCAGGAAGACTTTAGTTCAAATTTGGCCTCCGACACTTACTAGCTGTGTGACTCAGAAAGTCATTATACCTCTATTTGCCTCGGTTTCCTCAACTGTAAATTAGAGATAATACTAACACCTACCTCAGTGGGTTGTGGTGAAGATTAAAGGAGCTAGCATTGGTAAAGTCCTTAGTACAGTGCTTGATATATCTATCAAGGTGCTAAATCAATCTTTCCTCCTTCCCTCCTCTTTTTGTTCTTTTCTCCCTTTCTCCATAGAAAATCTACCTAATGCACTGGAGGTCTTGCTTCCTCTAGTTTCTAGGATACTAACATTTCACTCTGATTATTTTTCTGTCATCTTTCATTCTTACTACCTTTTGGTGGGGTCATATATGGCCTTGAGGATATGTTTATACCATTTCTCTGTGCAAGTCATCATTCATACTGACCATCCAACTAAAATGTATTCTTAAAAACAAAACAAAACCCAGCTCCCTTCTTGGGATAATCCACTAAGAATAGAAGCAATCAATCCCTGGGTTGGAAAATGTCCTGGAAATTGCGGACTATGATCAAGTTCCTGAAATTTCTTTGTGGTATTTGCAGAAGATATGCTATCTTTTGACCTGGGGTGTTTTTATAATTAAGGTGGGAAATTCCAGAAGGTGCTGAATTTCCCAAGGACTAAATAGACAACCACACAGATGTGTCAGAAATCAGCTTCTGATGTTACCTAACTTAGTCTCTGCCTTTCTGGCACTCAATCCTGGTATATTTCTTTAGGAGAGAAAACTAAGTGTCTCCTGCCACATTGATGTTTATCGATTCTTATTGTTGTTAGAATGATTTATGTGGACTCCTCATCATGTCTATTGTTCTTCTATTGAAAGAAATGAAGTTTAATGAAACTGCTCTTGGAAAGGCCATGACTTTAGCAATGCTGTCTGAAAAAAGTATCGAGTTGTATTTCCTTGAAAGTTCTTCCTTATTGCTACTTTAAAAGGAGACAATTCAAATGAAAATACTGTTTCTTTCCAATAAACATAATATGTCAGATCATTAGACTCAGAAGCCTTATATTTGCCCACCAAGGAAAATGGTTTCTTTTCTCTTTTCTTTCTCTCTTAATTCTTTTTCTTTCTCTCTTCCTCTTTCTTCCTTCCTTCCTCCCTCTCTTCCTCCCTCCCTCCCTTCTTTCTCTCTTTCTTTCTTTTCCTTTGTCTTTCCTTCCTTCCATTCCTTCCTCCCTCCCTTTCTTTTTCTCTCTTTCTGTCTTTCTTTCCCTTCCTCCTTCCTCCACTCCCCTTTCTTTCCCTTCCCCTCCCTTCTCCTTCCCTTCCTTTCCCTTTCCTTCTTTTTCATCTAGCCATGAGTCTTTGTTTGCCTGGGATGCCAGGGAAAAAAAGTTATCTTCTGTGTAAACTGAATACTTTGTATTCTAGGGTTCAGATTACTGACAAGACAAAGTAACCAGAATTATTGATCCTCTAACATCTGTATCCCAAGGAAAAGCTTTTTAAATTTGGGATTTAAAAGTCTATGAAAAAGGTTTAGGTACTAATTCTTTGGCAAGGGGAGGGGATATTGGGAAGCAAGGTATGAGAGATAGCAATGACTTTTTGCAGACTATATCACTTCATTTGCCCCTTCCCCGCTCCCCAAACATTCTTTTTCTCTCCTTCATTCTCTCCATTGGCTTTCAGTGCTCTTAAAAAACTCAAAATGATCTCTTATGTACCCCTGCCAACACTTTGAATTTAGTAACAACTCCAGCAATACGGGAGTGTCTTCCTTGTTCTCTTGGATGAGAGATTATGAGCTGCAAACAGCTTCACAATAATATGTTACATAATACTGCACAGAATTGAATGTAATTAGTGGAATCCTTACTATTCAGACTGAAGTAGTGGCCTTGGATTAGTACTAGAGCAAAGATAGTTACCTCCTACCATTCTGCCATACCTGTGCAATAAAACATGCTAAAAGAGGTTAGCAGACAAAGGGAACAACCACAATGAGAATACTCGGTTCTTGAAGTCTACTGGCTGGTTATGTCTAGGGCCGGGTCTAAATTGTTCCCACAGCTGTTCTTGTAATCCAGGTTAAGACAATCAGTTCCAAGTAAGGCACTAAAAGTCATTGCCATGTGTATCATGAAAATAATGAGCCAAGGAAATAGAGACACATCATTGGATCACAATAGTAACAGCCCATATTTCTTTAGTAAGCTCAGCTCTGTTGTAGTGCCTGGAGATCTGGTCTGGGATCAGGAAGATCTCTGTTCAAGTTCTGCACTTAGCATATACTGGCTATATGATCCTACTAAGTCATTTCACCTTTCAGTACCTTTGGCAGCTCCCTAAAACTATGAGTTGCAAATTGGGTGCTTATCTGCACTGATAGAGAAAGTTCCTCATTCAGAACTCCCTACATTGATTAAATCACAGATTTGGCCAAAGGGGTAAAAAAAGCATTCCCATACTTCTTAGAGATGTTCAAAAAGCTATCCTCACAAGCAACCTGTGAGATAAGTAGTATAAGTATTATTTTACCTAGGCCCTGAGTAAAGTCCTTTGACTAAGATTATGCACATCTAGTTAGTATCAGAGCTAGGATTAGAACTCATCAGATTTCAGTCTGCCACCTTGACCCCTCTACATCATGTCTTTTTTGCAGATGGGAATTCTTAGAAAAAAAGAATGAGATATAAGATGGGGCTTGTTACCCTAGGGTTTGGTAGCTGATAGCAAGAAATATTTATGCAGTCACTGTACATGTACAGCCTGTATCAAAACTGCTTGCCTTCTCAATGAGTAGTGGGAGGGAATTTAGAACTCAAAATTTAAAAAAAAAAAAAATGACTGTTAAAATTTTTTACATGTAATTGGGGGAAAATAAAACATTAAATTAAAAATTACTTATTTAGGATGAGCTCTAAAATTCTATGATGTTCTATGGATGACTGTCATTGATTACTTTGCTGAATCAGCATAGAACTTTGGGTTGATTAGCCTAAAGAAAACAAAGGTCATTTATCAATCTGCCCAGGGAAGTGCTACAGGCAGTTGAAGAATTTCAGTGGCAATGCTTTATTGAAAACTTTTCTAATCTTGCCTCCTGATTAGCAGAACACCCAGCCATACATTGATAATAAAATGCAAATCAGCCTGGCCTGATAGAAAGACCATCAAATCTGGAATCAGAAGACACAAATTTGCATGTTAGCTTTGCCCCTTTTCAACTGAGTGATCTCAGGCTAGTCACCTAATCCCTCTGGGACCTCTGTTTTCTCCTCTGTCAAAGGAGACATTAGTTTTAGATGACCTCCAGGTTCATTCTGCTTCAAACAGTCTATGATTCTGTAACATTTTCATGTTTTTAAAGACCAAAGAGGAAGTTTCTATTCATTTATTTATTATTCATTCAACAAACCCTGGGTCAGCTAACAATGTGCCACAAAATAGTTTTAGTCTGAACTCCTTAGTAATTTCAAGATTTGTATTTCACATAGACATGACTTCTGGGCTTCTTGACTTGCTTGGACAATGTCACCCACCAGGCTGATGATATTAAAAGATAGCACAGGATTATGGACAGAGAAGTCCTGGAATCCAACCAGTCCTGCTGGACAGCCATGCTTATGGTAACAGCAGGGTTACCTTAGCAGCTAATCTCTCATGCCTTTAAGTAGGCTGATGATGAACAAGCCAGGCAAAAATAAAAAAGAAAGAGAAATTATTATAGGGACACAGTGCAAGGTCAAGCAAGGCCAAGTACCATGAGAGTTCTGGGAAGTAACAGATAAAATGATCAAGCAGGCAGTCATTAGAAATGAAATGACTCCTTTTGAGCAAAGCTATCTGGCCAGCTAGGTTGCACAGTAGATAGAGTGCCAGGCCTGAAGTTAGGAAAACCTGAATTCAAATCTGGCCTCAGATACTTACTAGCTCTGTGATCCTGGGCAAGTCCCTTCACCCTGTTTGCCTCAGTTTCCTCATCTATAAAATGAGTTGGGGAAAGATAGCAATCACTATCACACTCCAGTGATTTCAATGGAGTCACAAAGAGTTGGACATGACTGAACAATAACAAATCTTGTAGCCCATGAAGTTAAAGATGCAGAGTTGTAAACAGGGAGAGGCTGTATAATGAAGGACTGAGATTTTATAGTTCCTATGCTTATTCATACATTAGTCTTTTTAAAAACTACTCCAAAAGCAGAATGATTTTGTAGATAGGGTCATCTTTGAGTATGAAGAACAACAGACCTCTTCTTTATAACTTTAAGTGTTATAAATTATTGGGATTTTAAGGATATAGATGAGGACCAAATTCTTTCAAGCCTTAAGTTTGTGAGGGTGAAGTATGGATAGATTAGGAATATGTTTTCTATTTATATGATCCTAGAAGTGCCTTTCCTGGAAGACCAAGCTGGTTGTTATGTCTGTAATGTAATCCCTTTGAGTCCCATGGACTCATTCAGACCGAACCAATTGTATTGGGTAAATGGGCATGCAAAAATTGTGGGTGTCATTCTGCTCACATATACAACATCTATTTAGAGAGTTCATAATGTCAATTCCATAGCAAGTTCAACCACTTTCTAGCCTGACGAAGGGAAAGAGTAGAGAGAAAAGAACATGGATATACTATAGAGGCAATTGTAGATATGGCTGTTTGTGAATAATAAGATGTGGAGTTGTATATTCCTGTGGAGAAGTTTTGAATGCTGTGGATAAGTTCACTTAGGTTGGTAGTGTACTTTCCAGGGATGTACACATTGACAAAGAGGTTGATGCATGCATTGCCAGAATTAGCTCAATGTTTGGGAGGCTCTGAAGAAAAGTTTGAGAGAGGGGACACTAGACTGACTACCAGACTGAAGGTCTACAGAGCCATTGTGCTGACCTCATTGTTGTATGCCTGTGAAACATGGACGGTGTACTTGCTGGGGCTGACCAGCCAAGCATTCAAACTGTGCTTCAGAGAGCACAACTCCGATGGGCTGGTCACATTGTTTGAATGCAAAATATATGCTTGCCAAAAAGACTTTTATGGAGAACTCACATGGGGCAGGCAATCACATGATGGCCAGAAGAAATGATACAAGGACACTCTTAAGGTCTCTCTCAAGAACTTTGGATTTGACTGTTCAACATGGGAGACACTGGCACAGGACCACTCAGCATGGTGTGCCCACATCAGAAAGGGTGTTGTGCTCTATGAGCAAAGCAGAATTGAGATAGCACAAAGTAAACATAGGATGTGCAAATTTGGAGTATCCACCCCAAATATTCACACCGACTATCTGTGTCCAACTTCTACCCCAAATATTCACACCGACTATCTGTGTACAACCTGTGGTAGAGTATTCTGAGCTTGTATTGGTCTGATCAGCCACAGTTGGACACACTGAAATTTCACTTTATCATGGTGATGTCATTTTGGTCCTCCTTGAGAACAAAGGACTACAACCAGCCAACCATTCAAAGAACACATTGATATGCCTACTCTGTGCAATACCCTATTCTAGATAGCAGTTTACTGTGCTTCCTTATCTTTTGCTTTCCCAAGATGTTAAGAAACTGGCTCAAAAAATTTTTTTTAAAGAATAATACATGATAATTTTGTTGTATATTTGAAAGGAATAGTAAGTTGTGCATGGTAGATTTACAGTTTCATTTGTAGTAATCTTTTTTATTATACTGTGTTCTGGAAATGCTTGTTTTATTCCCTAAATTAAACATAAAATAAATTTTAAAATAATCTCTTTTAGGAGAACTTTTCATCAGTGATTCCCTTCTTTTTGTAGATACAAGTTAAAGTAGTGGATGTGGACTCCTGTAATCCCCTTCCTTTGCTCTCTTTCTCCTTGTCAAGATGAAAAATGTACAAGAGTGACCTGTAGGTACAGCTAGCACCCAGCCGTCTTTGCAGTATTGTTAAGGCGTGGAAGGAAGTTCACTCCGTTTCTGGACATTTCTGAGCCAGTGGTCTGGAGCTAATCAGTAACTAACCCTTAAATTAATAATTTACATTTCTATGGTAGTTTAGGGTTAAAAAGTACTTTATGTGTTAGCACATTTTATTCTTACAACAAGTCCATGATACAGAGAGTGCAAGGATTTATTATTATTTACACAATAGCATGAGCTGCTTTAGTTTAATCTAAAAGCAAGCTTCAGGATGGCACACAAGGGGCATCTGCTTTTATATTTACAGATTTGGCATTATGCCAGTGGCATTGTATCAGATAAAGTCTGTAAGCAGTAGGATAAATTTCTCTGGAGGTTTTCTAGTCACGAACTGCACTCACCATTCTCATGACTATTATTTTAATTCTTTTGGTTCAGCTGGGCTGGACAGTTTGAAGGTTTAAATGGAATTCTGAGTCAAGAGCACTGATTTCTACATACTTGTCTGTGCCATCTCCATGTGAACACATCAAAATTGGACACCTTAGACAAACAGTCTTTGTCCAAATTAGCGGAGCAAAAAGTAGGAAGCCCTCTTTGGGTGCTTAGTTCCTTAAAAGAATGACAGATTATATTTTTAGGAAGTCAAGAGCACATTGCATGATAGTTTGATGAATGGTCACAGCTTTCCTCTTAACTGCTTACTTGAAAGACAGCATGAAATAGTGGAAAGACCAACCTTGGAAATAACTGAGATCAGAGCCTACCTCTGCCCTATACTGTCTTGTGACAAGTCACTTAAATTTTCAGTGGTCCAGACAATTCTCTGAGACTTTAAGTTGAAATTGAGGGTGCCAATATGCATCAGTGTAGAGACTTTCTCTGTTAGGAGTTCTGTACAATGATAAAATCACAGGTCTGTTCCAAAAGTAATTCTTTTTCTTTTATGTGTTACAAATATACTAAGGCTCCTCCTACAGAATAGTGGTCTTTCAAGGTCTTTCACTGATGCCCCCCACCATCACCAGTTGCCACAGATGTGTGACATTTCATATAGGAACAAGAAGTAGATCTTTATTAAAAAAAAAAAAACCAAATATGTTTTCATCTGGACCTGTGGCTTGATAGAGTTTCTGGCACAGAAAATTCCCATAATTGATGCAGATCAGCCACTCATTTATAATTTACAACCAGCAAGCATTTATTAAGAACCTACTGAGTTCCAGGCACTACTAAAAGCTGGAGACACAAAGAAAATTGCCCTTCCCCTTACTTCCTCACCCCAAGCTCTGAAGGAACTCCAAGGTTTATAGGGGAGATAACATGCAAACAGCAATCTTAACAGTCATCAAGAGCAGTGAGAATTGAAGGGATTTGTCAATGACCCACATCTAATACGTGGCGGAGGCAGGATTTGAATGCCATGATGCCTTATGATAACATAACAAGTTCTTAGCATTTCTCCAGAAGGCTATTTCTTAAAACTCTGCTTCCCCTGAGCAAAGCCAAGAGATTGATAAAAGACAGTCTTTTTGTTGCATTCTTAACCAAAGTACTTTTGTACTACAGCAGATGTCTCCAAGCTCAGGCTTCATTACATTCATAGTTAGAGAACTAAAAATGATTCCTGTACTCCTCTTGATAGCAAGCTGCATCATGGCACTCCCCTCTGGGACCAATGGAGAGGACATGTGTTGGATAATTAGTTGCTGTTTTTGCTCTTAGAGTGTTGGATTTTCGGTAGTTCACTGTAGGCTCTGGTCTTACTGTGAGTGTTTGCAGCAGTAATGCATGGCCTCATACTGGTCACCCAATGTGAGCATTCAGTCAAGCTTTTGGCATTCAGGAGACAGAAAGCCTGTATTTATTAGAGCTGTTTCTGTTGATATGCCAATGGTTCATAGGCCATTTTCAATGAAAGAATTGACGGAGTATTGAAACAAAAGGAAATCTGTCTTAGAAAGAAGGTTGTGCTTTAGAACACTCCCAAAACAAATGAAACACCCCAAAATTCAACACAGAAGGGACTTACTTGGGTTGTTCCCTGTTATTTATCCTCAAAGGCAGCCCAAAGATCCTACTAAGTATCATCTTTTGTCCTTGCATTGCATCCTTTTATATACATCATTCAAGAGTGTATCCACTTCCAAAGTCTGTGGTGTAGGGGCAACGATACCATTATGTCACTTTTCATTAAGGGATAGAATGGTCATTACTGGGTTCATTTCTTCCCATACTTTTAAAGCTGAGAATATCCACAAAGATCCATCCCAGTTTCGCTCCCAAATTTCCTAGCAACCATTCCACTATGTCATTGTTGGACATTTTTTAAAAATTTTGTTTTGTTTTTACTATAATCTTCAGGTGCTTCCTTTAAAAAAATGCCAATTTCTTTTCTCTTACTTTCAAAATGTTTTCTTCATCAGATTCAGGCTATTTAACCTCCCAACTCTCAATTCTTACCTTAGATTATGATAGGCTTCTGTGAATCTAGGCTCCTCTTCCAAGGCCCCAGGAAGATTTTTAGAGTCCCTGAGTCTTGACTTTGGAACTGCTTATAATGTGTATGCTTATTCAATCCTTGTCAATCAACAAGCATTTATTAAACACCTTGCATATTCCAGGTACTCTACTATGTGCTCTCCTTCTGAGGCTAAAAAGGCCAAGGTCTCCCATTGCATCCTGGGCCATCTTCAGTCATACTAATGAATATCTGGTCTCTGGACCCATATGGCTCAGGAGGAGAAAGTGAGGTTGGTGAGGCTGCACAGCCCTTCCTCACTCAAAACAAAGTCAAGTGCAAGTCATGTCATCATTTCTCTGATGTCATGGTCTTCTTCAAAAACAAAGGACAACCACAACAACAACAAGGTGCTAGCTGTACAAATATAAAAAGGAAGGAGCATAGCATAATGGATAAAGCACTGGATTTTGGACCAAGGAAGACCCTAGTTCAAAAGATATTTATTAGCTGTGTAACTTTGAGCAAGTTACTTACTTCTTTGGAACCTCTGTTCTGGACTAGATCTGATTCTGCCTTTGAAGTTTAGTTCAGTAGGGAGACTAAATGAGACACTCAGAGGTCATTCAATAGTTAATTTTTCAAAAAATTATTTACTTAGCCATATCAGGAGAAGGCTATTCAATAAAGATAAGCTTTGAGGACCGTTTGACTTGCCCATCCTGAGTTACTTTCTTAACCTGAGGTACCCATAAATGACCCATCAGCCAAGTATGACTGTTCTCTGGAGTTCCTTGCATCTGTCTTGTATCAGGAAATGAGGAAATGATGTCAACAATTTGTGCCTTTGTCCTTGAGGTAACCAAGCCTCAAGGAAGGTCTCAGTATCATTTAAGGAAAACCTAACCCTACTTGGCTGGGGAGAGGTAAGAGCAAAGGAGGGGTGGTACTGACAAAAGGTCTTAGCGTATTGCTCCAACCATTTTCAGTTTTCTCATACGTAAAAATGAAAGGATTGTATTTGATGACCTTTCAGCTTCTTTCTAGTTCTAAATCTATGACTGTATGAGGCAGTCTCTGTCTTCAAGAAACTTATATATTACTCAATGTTCAATACTTCAGCCAGCCGATAAACATTTATAACGATCTTACCATGTTTCAGACACTGTGCTAAGTATTGTGGATATAAAACGGGCAAAAGATAGCTCTTGCTCTCAAAGAGTTTGTGGCCAGTGGGACAGACAACATTCAAACAGCTATGTGCAAACAAGCCATATATAGAGTACACTGTTAAGAGGGATTGAGAAAGGCTTCTCATAAAAGAGGGAATTTTAATTCGGATCTACAGGAAGCCAGGAAGCAGAGAGGAAGGAGAGCATTCCATGTATGAGGGAACAGCCTGTGAAAGTGGCTGGAGTCAGGAGACAGTCTTATGTGAGGAAGAGCAAGGAGGCCAAAGTCACTGGATTATAGTTTATATAAAGAATAAAGTATAAGAAACTGGAAAGGTAGGGAGGGTAGGTTATGAGCAGTAAGCAAGTGAAACCTGATGGAGATTTTTTTCCTCTAGTCAGGTCAACATACTTTCTTTTTAACCCCTTTTTACATCCCTACACCTGTTTCTTAGGCATCTACTTATGCCTGAGGTAGTTGGATGCAATCCTCCCTACAGGCAATAAAAAAGACTAGTAACTCCTGAATTTGCCTTCATTGTGAGTTCAGGTGCATTTAATTCTTGGATCCAGGTCTGATGACATCATTTTTAAAAAATTTATGAAGGGATTAGGCAACAATTTTTTGAAAATTTAATGCAGTGGGCTTGGAAAATCTTCATGACACTCTGATGGTCCTAGACAAGTTCTCAAGTCCTAAAGCAATATGAACTTAAGGACACAGGAACAGACTGAAAAGCTGCTGTAATTTTAACTTTGGGAAGCAAGCATGCACTGAAGTTGAGTCAGGCAAGTGCAAGCGTGTGTGTGTGTGTGTGTGTGTGTGTGTGTGTGTGTGTGTGTGTGTGTATGTGTGTGTGTGTGTGTGTGTGTAAATTTCTGTGGATTGTATCCACTGAATATTTTGGCCAGGGAAGACTAAGGTGGGAGAGTGGAGTTTTTTGTGATTCTCTGCTTGGAAATATTGTGCAGTGTTGTATTTTCACATTCAGGAAGTGCCACATCAAGAAATTGGTTTATACTACATACAGCTCCAGGAAGGAGATAGATTCTCCACATCTAGTTAGCTAATCCTTTGCCTTAGAAAGGTCCACAGTCAGGCAATGATTGAGTCATTTAGCAAAGGATATGAAACAAAATGAGTTGCATCAATTTAAAGGCTGCTTAACAGTGTTTATCAGACAATTTCCATCTCTCTGAGATATAAGCCAAAATAAATCCCGGGTTAGTTAGATTGCCTGTATAGTCCATTGAGTAATCCTCAAATCTGAAAATGTGCTACTCAGACACACTCAGGAATAGAAAACTTTCTTGCATAGGGATACAATTTTACATCTCACTCAGCAATAACTAAACTATTTATCATTTACAAAGCTTTTCTCTTTGAAAAAAGTATGATTTGTGAATCTCTACATCTTCCTTGGGAGATGTTGGGTAACAAATGTTTTTGGGTAAATAGACAAACCAAAACAAATAAATATTAGGTGAGTGGTTTTTAGCTGAAAAGTGGTTTGTTTGGTTTTTTTATGAAAGATGGTTCTTGGTGGCTCTTCAAGCCAAGATCATGGTATATCAGATAATCTGCCACTAGAGAGCACTATAGTTTCATTTGAGAAATTCTGGTTCATCCAGTAGAGGTCAGTGATAGATGCATTGCTCTCTGACCCCATGTTTACCAACTCCTGTAGAAAGAAGTTCCTAGCCTTTAATTTTGGTTACACTTACTACTATTGCAAATCTTGAATCCAGTACTCCTTTTCACACAAATGTGAACCTAGAGCATACAAGATAAGGGCTGGTTATCAAGTGGTGTTAGAATGATGTCAATTTCTTTAGCATTCTATCTCCCTCTCTGTCCTCCTGTATCGCTTATTGATCTCCCTTCTCATTCTCCAAATGACTACCTAGTACTATCATAATAAAGACCTTTACTGTGGTGTCCTACACAGGACAATGTTCCACAATATCCACTAGGTTCCCAAAATACTTGTTTGTGTGGGAACCCTCCACTTTTCCCCAAAGCAAAAATTTCTTCCCCATAATAAATCTACTTTCAGATAGATGTCAGGAAGAAAGCAATTCCTGTTAAAATTCATGTTAGTTAGTGATCTGAATTAATATTAACCACATAAATCATCTTTTAATTAACTGATAACTTTTAAAAAATATTTCCAGGCCTATTTGTATTTGAAAAGAGCTGTCAGATGAAACTTAACAATGTGATTTCATGACAAGGGTGAAATGAAGACTCTCAAGTAGTGTAAGGGTTATATTTTGAGCAAAGGACTCAGGGTAGTACACAGAAGTAGGAAGAAGAAGTCACAGTAGCCCTTTGTCACAGCATGCTCCAAATATTTTTATTGTTAACTAGTTTTTTGTTTCATCTTTTAGTTGTAAGGGAGAAAGAAGCTGTCCAAGGGCCGAAAATTTCACAGGGAAAGTACTTAGAGCTGACTTCTGTGTTAGGGATCTAGTACAGGCTTTCAGGAACTCCATCTGACAGTCTGTAGTGATTGCTAGAAAGAAGCAATTTTTAAGGAAACCACATAGTTTGCAAATCGGGACAGATAGATTTTAATATGATTGTATAATATTATATCAATTGTATCATATAATTTTATTGATAAACAAGTGCTTACATTTCACAGTGTCTTAGTTTCTTCCTATGTAAAATTCATATAATAGTACCTAAATTCTCTTGGCTCATCTCAATATTGTGAAAAATGAACATTAGGGAAAAAAAAAAACCTGTGAAGCATTTTGAGTCCCTTGGGAGAGGTGTTCCATAAGCATAAGTGTCTAACACATCTTTTATTACTCCTCAGCATTTGTGGATGTACATAAAATCTATACTAGCATTTTTTTCTGAGAATTTCATGGATTTTTTTCCACTTCCATAGATGCTATTTGTTTAACAAAGATATGAGTATTTATTGGCTTTTAAGGAAGGGTAAGTGAGTGTATATGCACCCAAGGGGAGATGGCTAATTTGTAATTGTAGACAAATGAGAAAGCACATGAAAGAACAAATATTAGGCAGCAACATAAGCCTTAAAAGCATATTAAAAGAATTAAACAGACTAGGAGCTATAGACAGTCAGATGGTAGCCAGAGGATAGATCCTTAACTTCTCCACTATTCCTGTAATTGACTGTTATTGCTTATGGCCTTTTGGATCCCTCATTGACTAGCTTCATCCATCATTTTTAGAAGGTATACTCTAGGAAAGAAGATACGTAAAATTAATGACTCATTTCAGACAGTACACTCTTTTATGTGGTCTGTCTAACCCAGTACACTTAAAGGGGAAGGATAACATGAAATAAAATTGCTTTTCTTCTACAAGTCAGCAAATATATTCATTCATGTATTCATTCATTTAACAAACATTTATTCTGTTCTTTCATGTGCTTCTTAAGTGATAAGGATCTAAGTCAGCGATGGTAAATGACAGTTCCCTCGAATGAGACTGCTTCCTGTCAATTTAGGATTTAAGCTTATAGACTGGTAACCTGTCCGTAATCCATACTGATCACTTTGTATCTCATTCTTGTTTGGATATTTTAGCATGAAAATAAATTACAGACTCATATACTTTTGCACAGAGTGAATGAAAGTATGTTGTGTATATATAATTGCATGGTGTACATTGCTGTGCATTTTATTAACAGATTCCTATGATAGTTCGAGGAAACTATTATAGCTTCAGTTAATCTTTTAATGTTTTGCTGAGGCATCAGTGTCTTTATTGGATGACCTTGACTAAATAGATGGCCTTCAATATGTGTGAGGCTTAAAAGTTCATGAGACAGTATAGGGTCATGAAAAGGACCAAAAAAAGTCCAGCATTCAAGTTTATGCATGATCTGCACCCAGCCAGTCATTCTGCCTTTTAACCTACTACAGTTATCCCTTCCACATCCCAACTTTCTCCATTGTGGTTTTTGATATATTGCAGATCAGCTTAAGAAATTAAATGGGTATTTTTTGAGTTTTGTGGAAGCTGCAAATGATGCATGAAAGCCAGCAGATGACAGAAAAAAATTAGAAACTCGGAAATCCATTGAACATAGGTAGAGTACTGTGTAAGGTCAACATATTTTATCTTTTAATATCATAATAATTCAGACCTCTAGTGTGAAGGGAGGGCCAAAAAATTTTACATGGATTTTCCAGATCGTGGGGTGCTACACACCTAATCCATTCATTGTGGAAGGGATAACTGGGTTCCCTGACACAAACTTTCTCTTCCAACAAAACTGAAGTATTTGTCATTCCTTAAATACACTCTGTACTTTCCCATCTCTTGGTCTTTGCTCATGTGATTCCCTCCACCTGGAAAACCTTCCCTTCATCTCTTTACAATTTTGTCTGTCCTCCCAGGCATCACTCAAATGATATCTCCTTCACAAAACCTTTTCTGTTTCTCCTAGCCGGAAGTAATACATTTCCAAGTACGTTTGTACTTCTCATTTCTCCCTTGTGCTGTTGTTACTTCTATCTCTCCTATAAGACTGTGAACTCTTTCAGGTTAGAGAACCAAATCTTATTCTTCCTAATATGTACTGGGGATGCCTCTTTGGCCTCAGAGGGTAAGCAGTCTATAAGGAGGAAAAATACTTGTCACGATAATTGTGTGTGTGTGCATGTGTGTGGTTTCTAATGAGTTAGAAATTTTGTATTCTTTTCCTGGATCCTCCCCAGTTTGTTCCATGATCTTGAGAAAATGGTTTTCCTTCTAGGAGTGAAAGTTGTATGCATTTTTTAAGTTGAGGAGGTTAGATGAGTTCACGTTAATGTTTTCTTCCTGCTCTTGAAAGTCTGCAGTTCTGTGATTAGAGCCATGTGAATTTAACAGACCTAATTAATAGGAAAACAACCTCACAATTAGCACAAAATGTGCCCCAAACCACATTGTAGCTGATATATGGCAGCTGTATTATACTTAGTGTTACGTTCACAGAGAACCTAAACCACAAATAAAATGGGCCTGCCATGAGTTGAGGAAATATGGTAAAAGTTAGAGAAAAAAATCAAAGCAAGGTGCTCTTTTAAAGTTCACAAGTTTGTAAATGTGATTTTAAATTCTACTACAAATTTAATTATTTTAACATCAGTCATTTCCTGATCTACCTCCCTCCTCTTACAACCAAAGAATTGGTTGTATGCCAAAGAATAATAGTTACATAAAATCAAAATCACACAGAAACTGACAGTACTTGCAACATTTCAAACTCCTTAGCCCCTGTCTCTGACCTATCCAGTGAAAGGAGGGTGGTGCATTTCCTGATTTCTTCTCTGTGGCCAAGATTGGTCATGGTTACACAAGTCTGGCTTCATATTAGTATTCTTTTGGTTTACAATAATGGAGTCATCTGTCTTGTTTTTCTGTTTCTACTTATTTCACTCTATATCATTTCATCTGTCTTCCCTTTTTTCACTCATCTCTTATAGGACTATAATAGTCCTTCGATTTCATGAACAGCCATTCCCTATCAGTAAGCATCCACTTTGTTTCTAATTCTTTGCTACGACAAAAAGTGCTGCTATGAGTATTTTGGTTTACATGGAACTTCCTTTGGACATATGCCAACAGTGTAATGTCATAGGGTATGGAGAGTTTTTCCCCTCAAATCTAAATTGCTTTCCAGAATAACTGGATCAATTAATAGATCAACCAATAGTGTATTAGTATGCTTCACAGATATATTTGTCTAAAGGTCAAATCATTTCCCTGGGATATTTAATAAGTGAATCTTTCCCACTTGAGATTATTAATAAATATTTGCGATTGTTTTTAATTTATGTTTTCCAGTGTGCTTTCTCATCCATTATTTAATTTCTTCTTCATAACCTTGTAACTTACATGTTAGTAGACAATCAAAGCCTGGTTAGGTTAAGCCTTAAAGTACCAAGGGGGAGGAGACTACAAGAACAGACTGGAATCCAAAGGTCAGGATGAGCTGTCTCTGACTTACTTTGGTCTCAGACCCTTTGTTCCAGCTGGTTCCATTCTTTCTTAGTCATGATCATTTGCACTTTCCTTTTTTTAAATTTCTAATTTACTGAACCTTAGACCTCCTTGTTCCCATTCCTCCTGAATTGATTCCAAAGTTCTTGGAAAATGTCCTGCCCTCTCTCCTTATCTGGTAAGCAAATTCTCCCTCCCTCTACCAATGCACAAAAAAAAAAAAAAATTAAGCACATAGTGGATCTTTAACCCAAATCATAAGACTTTTCACTTATAGCTTTCCGCTGCCCCTGATTGAGTCTAAGCTCTTGTGGGCATTTCCAGTCAACCTCCCACATCTCCAGGATGCCTAGTGATTTTACTATCACTAGGGAAGGTATCATTATATTCTAAGAGTTCATTTGGACTTTAGGATTTTTGCAGGGCATCAGTTTAAAGAGTTCTGGATTTGGAGATCTGGATTCTGATCCTACTTTGGGTAATTGCTAATTATGTGATCATGGGCAAATCATTTTATCTCTCTGAGTCTCAGTTCAAGTGGAGAAGGGTTATAATGTCTGTACTATTTCTTTATAGAGAGTTGTATCTATTTGTGGTTTGGTGGTGGATGGTGAAGAAGAAGCTGGGAGGACACAAACAAGACACAACAGGGGGAAACATTCATGCCAAAGGTGCTTGTTAACCATTGTCAAGGATATCCTGAGTCTAAATTAAAAGAGAGGTTCCCTGTGAATGATGAGGTCCTCTGGATCATAATATTGTGCTTATTACATTAAACTTTGGAATGGTATAGAACTTCTTAAATACGAACATACTCAAATATGAACGTTATTGGTTGCCCTAATAATCCATTCTGGAAAAACTAACTGGATGAAAAACATCTAAAAGATGATAAGAAATGGGACTGCATAGACCTTGTACATCTATACCTATGTCTACCTATTCAAATGTCAACGAACTAGGCATAGAATTGAATTGACAGAGCAGAGTGGGATAGATTGCTTTTAATGACCCTAAACTTACCCCTGAAGCCAAGTGACATATTTTTTAAACTACAATATCCTTCTGATAAATATCTATGAGTCATGTATACATTATATTCTTGATAAACTAGCTAACTTGATGTTCCCTGAATCTGTTATTCCATCTTCCATCTCCATGCCTTTGCACAGGTTGTACCCCATGCCTGGAGCTTTCTCTTCTGAGAATCTTACCTCTCTCTTAGAAGTGCTAGCTTCCTTCAAATCTCAGTTCAGGTGCCATGTCCTTCAAGAAAGCTTTCTGGATCTTCTCAGTGATTAACACACCCTCTCTCCTTAATTTAATTTGTAATTTATGTGTGAATTACAAGTAGCATTCTACTTGTAGAATATTAGCCTACTTGTAGGCTGCTGACTTGCTTAGCACACTGCCTAATGAATAGTAGGCAGTATATAAATGATCCCTTTCCTTTCCTTTCCCCTTCCCCCATATCTGACTAGTAGCATAGAAGTTTCATGAGGGCAGGGACAGTTTGAGAAATTAGGCACTTAATAGTTGTTGAATAGAATTGATTTTTTTTTTTTGACAGATGGAGGTGAGTGTGTTATAGCTGTGAGGGTGGGCTTCATGAAATACACCAGATAAGGAGACTTCATATAACTAAAAAGCTAGTTAGTCTAGTTTAAGTACATAATGATGAGTGATGTGAATAAGGTTAAAAAAGCAGTTCAGAGCCAGATTGTGAAAGGAATTAAATGCCAGGATGAAAAATTTGTACTTTGTCTGTTAGATAATTGTTTCTTCTGGAGACAGTGACCTCTCCAGGTCTGTATCTTTAACTCTGACTTTTAATCTTTACAACTCCTCTACCTTCATTTTCAAGTATCTGCTAGACATCTCTCTTAACACTACACAAATATAACTCAAATTTAATATGTTCTGAACCAATTCATCATCTTCCCCCACCTTCTGACTTCCTTATTTCTCTTAATGGCATTCAACCTGGTTTATGCCTATAGTGTCATTAAGGGCAAGTAGGTGGTACAATGGATAGAGCACCAACCCTGGAGTCAGGAGGACTTAACTTTAAATCCAGCCTCAGACATTTAATAGCTGTGTGACCCTATGCAGGTCACTTAACCCTGGAAGGGAAGAAGGAAAGAAGAAGACTACAGTGTCATCTTTAAATGTTCCCTCTTCATGTCTGACATTTCATCCTTCCTTTATCCTCCTAATGTCACTGTCCTAGCTCAAGCTTTTGTTTTCTTTTGTCTACACAATTATAATACAATCCCTGCTGGTTTCTCTGCCTTCAATCTCTCACCCCTTCATTTTATACTATAGATTACTGGTAAATTAAATTTCCTAAAATGTAATTATGACCACTCTTCCGCTAAAAATAAACAAAAAAAACCCAGAACCCTTCAGTGGCATCACCTGCTGAATAATATCCAGACTGCTAGCATTCAAGGCTCTTCAAGATCTGTACCCAGTCAACCTTTCTAGTTTTGTCACCTACTCCTCCTCTACATGAACCCTCTGTTCCATCCAAAGTGAAGTACTTGTCTTTTCTGGATTTTTGATCAGGTGATTTTCTCCACCTGGAAAGCCTTCCTTGCTTCTCTGCCCATTTAAGTCCTGTCTCTCCAGACTGGAAGCCTTCTCTCTTCATTGAATTCTCGTAGCACCACATTTACACTTCTCATATTCTCTCGTACTTTAGTTATTTGTTTCTCTCCTACAAGACTGTGAGCACCTTCAGATGAGAAAATCATATTTTTTCCTCTTAGTATATACAAACAAAAAAAATTACCTAATCTCTTGAGGAAGCAATCCACAGATGTTTTGTGAAGAAATAAATGAAGAAATGAGTATTCCTTATAATGAAAGTGTATTGCATACACATATGAACATATATATTTATAGGACTGAATCTGTAAGTGACCAACAACAGAGACTTATAAAGCTAATATTATTTTTGTCCCCAGTATCGCCATTATCACAGGTTTCTACTATGTAACCTAAGAAGATTTTTGAATTTTTGCTTTTTCTTTTTAAATCACATTTATTTCTGAATATGGCATTTCCTTATTCCCAGACTGATTAAGTCTAATAATATTGCTAGGATCAGAGATTTAAATCTAGAAGGGACAATGACTATAGAACCCAACATCTTCTCATTTTATTTTTTTAAGTTTTTAAAAAGTTATTACACACACACATATACACACACACTATTTATGGGGAAAGATCATTCAACAATAAAGACAGTCAAGGAAAACAAATTCCCTCCTTGGCTATGTCCAAAATATATGTAACTCATTTTGCACCATACATCCATCACCTCATCCATACTCTGGAAACATGTATGGTTGTGACATTGATCAGAGTTCTTACAAGTTTGAAAATTGTTTGTCTTTACAGTGGTGTTATTTCATCAGTTCTTCTGGATCTGCATATTTCATGCTTCGTTACTTCATAAAAGTCTTCAAAATTGTTTACTTTTATAATAATATTACAGCACAAATTGTTCCCTTGGTTCTGCTCATTTCATTCTGCATCATTTTATAGAAGCCTTTCCAGGCCAGCAGTATAAATAAAATGGTAGACTGATAAATCTAATAAACATTGATGTAACACCTGCAGTTTATTTTATAATGTTTTTAATTGATGGAATAAAACAAGCATTTCCATAACATAGTATAATAAAAAAAAAGATGATTGCACATGAAATTGCAAATCTGTTGGGTACAACTTGCTATTCCTTTTAAATATATAGTAAAGTATCACGTAAAATACTTTTTCCCATTTTTTTCTCCCCCTCCAGAGATGGCTACCATTAGACATAGGTGTGTATGTGTGTGTGTGTAAAATTATTCCGTGTCCTTCTATTTATCAGTTCTTTCTATGGATGCAGATAGCCTCTTTCTTCGTATATATCCTTTATAGTTAATTCGGATATTTAAACTCGTCAAAATAACTTATTCACCAAAGTTATTCTTAAAACAGTATTATTGTTACTGTATCCATTAAAGTATTATTGTTACTGTATCCATTAAAGTATTATTGTTACTGTATCCATTGTTCTCTTGGCTTTCCTCACTTTGCTCTTCCCAGAAAAGAAAAGTAACTTACTTCTGAACACAAGTGTTGCGGTAAGTGATAGGGCCAGGATTTGAAGCCAGTCCTTTGACCCCACACCTATGGCTTTTCTACTGTACCATGCTGCTTTAAACTGGATGTTGCCATTTTTTTTTTAAAAGACTGAAGAATGTTTAGCTGATGAGACCAACCTTGGAATTAATTGTAGAACATGAACTTTCAGGAAAAAGAGTGTGGAATCTCTTTCCTTTTTTCTTTTTCTTTTTCTTTTTTTTTTGAATCCCTTTTCAAAAAGACCCAGGGTAGGAGATTATAGAAATGCTCTCTTATGAACAACAACAACAAAAACCCATTTGTTAGGAAAATAGGCGTCCTTTCTCATTTTACTTAGATTTTAATGAAGGAAAAGAAATTGTCTAAGACTGGTCCATTCATTATATTGGTTTTTTTTTTTAAACTTCCTGATGACTTCTGAATATAAAACCTTCATGTAACCTCTTAAATTTTAAACTCAAATAAGATTGTCTCCAAAGAAAGGGTGAACCATACAGAGCACTGTTCCAGGATTAATTCCTGAAAGCAATAGAAAATATAATGTAATCCTTTTAACAATACTGAAGTCATTTCCTTGTTCCATTGTTCTAGGAGGAAGGAATTGTGCAAAAGGTGGTAATATTGTGTTTATAAAAAGGTCTGCTCAGATTGAGTTTGGCATCCAAGCACTGGGGATTTAGCACACCCAGTGGGGGAAGTGGTGGAGGTGGGAGGAAAAAGTTGGAAGTGTACGTGGGTGGGGAAAGAAATTACTTTAGATTGCTGATATCTGAGTCAGAAGTGAATCCTCGCTGTTGACAGCCTATTTCTTAACCTAGCTATCCCTTGTGAGAAAAGAGAGGCCGGCATGATGTAGCAGAAAGAATACTTAACCAGGCATCAGAAACAATGGACCCTCCCACTGCTGGCCTCCCTGGCTTCCTATAAATCCCAACTAAATCCCTCCTTCTACAGGAAGCCTTCCCCAACCTCCCTTAATTCCAGTGCTTTCCATATTATTCCTGTTTATCCTATATCTCTAGTCCCCTTCCATTAAATTATAATCTCCTTGAGGGTAGAGACTATCTTTTGTCCCTTTTTGTATCCTTGGTGTTTAGCATAGAGTCTGGTAGGTGCTTAATACGTATTTATTCAATTGAATGGTCCTGACACTGCTTTGAAGTCATTTTGCATTCTTGGTTGTCACTTCTTTTTCTGGGGCTTAGTTTGTATATGTGCAAAATAAGGAGATTAGATTCCCTTATTTATAAAGCCATCATTATTCCTGATCTCTCAAACGCTCCCCCAGCAATTTTGATTGTTTGAGTAATCTCTCAGTTACAGTTGTTGATCTCCCTCAAAACAAGATAGGTCATTCCATATTTCAAATTAAAAGCTTGCTTGAAGCTTAACATCCAAAAAATTAAAATCTTGGCAACTGGTCCTATTATTTCCTGGAAAGTAGAATGAGAAGAAATCGAAACAGTGTCATTTTATATTCTTGGGCTCAAAGACCACTGCAGTTGGTGATTATAGCCATAAAATTAAAAGACACTTATTCCTTGGAAGAAAAGCTATGACAAATTTGGACAGCATACTAAAAAGCAGAGATAACACCTTGCCAAAGGTCTGGATGGATACTCAAAGTTAAGGTTTTTTCCAGTAGCACTGTATGACTGCGGAAGTCAGACTATGTAATAGCAAGGACCCTGACATTCAGAGGTTGTTAGATTTGCTTTTCTAAAAGGAAAGCAATTTTTGAGACATCAACAATCACTTTAATCAAGCACATATATCATTCACTTAGTTCAGGGGCAAAAGTCAACAGTATGAACTTCAGAGAAAATACAGAGAAACAAAGATCAACAGACAGGGCTTCCAACTCTCTTAACGTAAGCAATACATACATCACAGGTCAACAGACAGATCCAACTTTGCGGCCCTTACATACTTAAGGTCATCAGAGAGAGAAGCACCAACATCTGGGTTTTCAAAGGGTGTGGGGGAAGCTCCTTGGAGGCTACCCAGAGTCTCTTCTGGCCGAGCAACTACTTCCAATGAGTAAGCCCTAAAGTAAAACCTCACCCCAGAGTACATATACACTTTTCAGAGTCAGAGGGCATCATAACCCTTGAGAACCAGTGCCTCATTAGAAATTAACAAAAGGTTAATTTTGCCTTGCAACAAAAGAAATCTCCCTTAATCAAGCTTTCTTAAGTGGGTAGGCCCATTAATGGATGGGAAAGATCTTTAACTCTCATTAGCATTACAGATAAGAAAAGCTGAGTGCTGCGGAACTGACCCTTTCAAATTGTGGTGCTGGAGAGGACTTTTGAGAGTCCCTTGGACAGCGATGAGATCAAATCAGTCCATATTTAAAGAAATTAATTCAGGCCATTACCTGGTAGGACAAATACTGAAGTTTAAATATTTGGACTACCTAATGGGAAGATGGGATTCATTAGAAAAGACCTTGATGTTGGGGAAGACTGAAAGTAAAAGAGAAAGGGGATGACAGAGGATGAGATGGCTAATCTAGCCATCTACACTATCATGGAAACGAAGAAAATTCACTTGGACAGACTTCAAGAGATAATGGAGATTAGAAGATTCTGATTTGTTATAGTCCATGGGATCAGGAAGGGTCAGATTGAAAAACTGAACAACTTTCACCCTCATCAAGAGCTTCTTAATTCTTCTTCACTTTCACTTTTTTTCCACCAAACTAAATTTAATAGATAATGTATGCCTGAAGTGCTCTGAACTTCCCTTCAGTTGCTTGAAAGGGGAAATTTCTGTATTTAGGGTCTAGGTCAAAATAAAATTTCAACATCTCTCCAGGCATCCCTCATTTTGCTTAATGGATGTATTTTTTTTTTAACTTCTCAGTGCTTTTTTTTGAATAACTTTATTTTTTCCCAGTTACATGTAAAAACAATTTTAGCATTCATTTTTTAAAAAGTTTGAGTTTCAATTTTTCTCCCTCCCTCCTAATTCCCTGAGTAAGCAATTTGATATAGGTTATACATGTGCAGTCACATAAAATATATTTCCATATTAGTCATATTGTGAAAGAAAACAGAAATGAATATATTTCTAGAAACTTGTAAAAAGAATTTTTGAAAGTTAAATAGTATTTTAAATGTTCTAATAGAATTACCTATTTAAGAAAATCGTGGTATGTCGCTTTGTAATGTGAATAAATCTATTTTATCACCTTTGACAATTTGAATGCCCACATTTAAATCTGTCCTTTGTCCTCTTTTCCTTCTCTTTATGCTCTCCCTTGTCAATCACTTTTATTTAACTGGCTTAACTAGCTTTAACTTTCATCTCTATGAAGTTGGTATGTGTACATGTGTGTATGTGTATCTAACCCTGACCAACTTTATACTCATGCCTCCAACTACTTACAGAACTTGGATTTCCTACAAACACCTCAACTTCAACAGGCATAATCTTGGCGAAAACCTATTTCATCTTCATTGTATTGGTCAGTTGTACTACCCATCATCTGTTGAGTCTCTTGGTATTTTTTTAAACCTTGACATTATATTTACTGTTTCTTCTCCCTCAACACTTATCTAATTGGTTGCCAAGGTCATGTTTATTCTAACTCTCTCAAATATTTCACATTAATGACTTCTTTTCCTTTTTTAAAGTAGATTTTTATTTGTACTTTTTGTTTTTACATTGAGATTTCCCCTTGTATCCCTTCTTTCCAGAAGACTATCCCCTATGGTAAAGGTGTTTTAAAAGAAAAAAAAGGAAAAAGAGCAAGAAAAAAACCCAGCAAAACCTATCAATATGTTGAAAAAACTAGAAATATATACAATTTTCTCCCCTGACTCCCACCAAAAAAAAAAAAAAACCAACCATGAAGTATCTTCTCACACTTCTTCTTTGGAGCCAACCCCATTCTTTGTGATTTCAAAACATTCATTTTCAACCATTTTATGGTTTTTGTATTTTCCTTCTATTTCATTGTAGTGACTGCATGTGTATTATTTTCTTGGCTCTACTGACTTCATTTGCATCAGTTCATGTAAATCTTTCTATGCTCCTCTGTATTGTTTCTTATAGCACAGTGATATTCTTCATATTCATGTACCACAGTTTGTTAAGTCATTCCCCAGTCAATGGGCATCTATTTTGTTTCCAGTTTTTGGCTATCAATATCAGTGTGTATATGGAGACTTTTTTGTCAGTTACCGTTTTAGGATATGTGCCCAGCAGTAGAATATGGACATTTTAGTGTGGCATCCTTTCCATTTCCACTGCCACCACCCTAGTAAAAGCCCTCATTGCCACCTGGCTAGAATAGCCACCTCACAGTCTTCCTACATCTCATCTTGCTCTAGTCTGGCATTTGCACTGATGCCAGCATGTAGATATTTATATGTATCTATAGTCATAGCACCCCATTCCTCAAAAATCTTCATTGCTTCTTTGGTCCCTACAAATCGAATTCAGACCCTTCTGTCCAGCATTTAAGGTCTTCCACATCTTTCGTGCTGTGCTATAATATCCTGCTTTATCTCCTATCACTCCTCAGCATATGCATTGTTCTCTGGCCAAACCAGTCTCCTCTGTGACTTCCAGAATTTGCTTTTTTTTGCATCAGTGTCTTTGCTTGCCCTGTTCCCTGTATCTAGAATGTTCTCCATTCTACCTTTCCCTGTATATCTACCCATGCATTAAAACCTTCATTCATAAAACTTTCCCTCATTCTTACCACCTAAATTGGTAAAGATCCTCTCTTCTCTTATTTTAACTTTTTGTACCTTTCTACTTTACTTACCATGAATTATTTTTCATTGGTTGCTTTCTGTGTCTATATGAATTGGTGCTATTTTCTCAGTTGGTAGGAGTTCTCTTAAGATGGAAAAGGGAGGTAATCACTCTTTCCTATCTATATTAATTCTTACAAGTAATAAGCAAATGTCTACATGAGTGATTTTTTTGGAATCAGCATTCATGAGGAAGGAAGAAGAGAGCTCTTGCACAAAGTTTACATATCTAAAGATGATTAATTAAGGGATATTTTTTTATAGTCAACATGGACCTTTACAGGACTGGAGATGAGAAATGCTGCAGATTTTGGAGTCTGTGACTTGAGGTGTCAGAATGACTGGCTGCTGTATAAGATCAGCTTGAGGTGGAGTAACAAAGCCAAATATGGTTTACCTGCTTCCTTTTTTTTAAATGTGAGAATGGTTATGTCTCTGGCATGTGTCAGTGATATCTTGTCTTGCTTCCCAGAAGTTCTAGACTGTGATTGGGGAATTAAAAAATGTTATCTTTTATATCTACTTTTGGATTTTTGTGTGTTATAATTCTTTGAGAGGACAAAGGAAGGAGAAAAAGAAGTGAGGGAAGTGATTCTATGCTTTTTTTCTTGCTGATGGGAAGGCCTACACTTATGGCAGTTTGGGGCAGCTAGGTAGCACAGTAGATAGAGCACTAAGCTTGAAATCAGGAAGACTCATCTCCATGAGTTCAAATCTAGCTTCAGATACTTCCTAACTACGTGACCCTGGGCAAGTCACATAACTGTATTTGCCTCAGTTCCTAATTTATAAAATGAACTGGAGAAGGAGGAGGCAAATCACTTCTGTATCTTTGACAAGAAAACTCTAAGAGGGGTCACAAAGAGTTCTACATGATTGAAAGATGACTGAACAAGTATGGCAGACTAGTCTCTGAGCAAGCCTCTTAGAACCCAGAGGTTTATTCCTCACAGGTGGTCATTATCTCATAATGAGACTCAGCATACAAAAAATTGCAGTGCATCAATTTTTATTCATGGTCTGTATTTCTGATTCAACTCTTAACTCTCCAGAAATGGTCTCCAGAATCTAAAACATGTTAATGACATCATAAACAGGTTAACATTTATTTGGAGTTTTTTGTTGAGCATTTCAAAATGATAACCATCCAGCTACTTTGAGACCTACACTGTCCTGACTAGCAAATCCAGGAGTGCAGACTCAAGTGTCCAAAATTCTCATGGACCGCCATATCTAACTGCTTCCCCCTAGTTCCATCTCACCTCTGGCCATCTTCTCACTAACTTCTTGCCAACCTCTCTATTACTACTTACACCCAATTCTCCTGTTTTCTACTTCTTTGCTTTCTACTTTCTACAGGGCTGTTAACTGCTATTGGAAGAGACATGTCAGTCAACTCCCCTGTTGTTTCACTGACCATTCCAGAGACTTCTCAGACCAAAACACTCCTTCTTTACCTCCACTTCTGTGTTATTCTCTATTATGATAAAAGTTCCTGAAGGAGAGGAACTATTTGTATCTTCAGCACCTAGTATAATGTTTAAATGCTTTTTATAGATTGGTTCATGTATCAGGGTATCTTGGATCTATGAAATAGGTCCACAAGCAATTAAATGTGTCTATGTGTACGTGTATATAGTAATATATATAATACAGTATATGTACACATACATATGCATGTACATATGTATACATATGCATTTGTGTTAGGCATAGGTATATACGTATGTATGTTTATGTGTATATATAGTATATATATAGTAAAGGTATAATATATTTTATCTATTCACAACATAATATACATATAGTATACAATGCATGTATATGCATGCAGAGTGTTATTTGTATAGTACATGTATATATGTTTTATATATATACACACACATTCACACAGGAAAATATTCAGAGTTGCTATAGAATCAGGTATCCTCAATATTCTTTTAAGACCTATACAGTTCACATGACTCACAGTACCATTAAATAGCATGATCCACACTTACTCTTCCATATTATTATGGCTCATATTATCTTGCTGCTGCCATTTTATTTCTATAGCTGCTATCTGCTAGTTGATGGTCTTACTACTGGAAAGTGGTCCACTAAGTTTTTAAAGGAGATCTGTGTGAGCTAATATAATTAAGAACATCTCAACACACTTCCAACGCTTTTCTTGGTCATCCTTATCACTCTTGTTTCTGGTGTAAAAAAGAGCTTCAGAAGTGGCTTTTAAGACCTCTAATCTCACCATTTTCTACCTGAGGTGCTTGATTCTCTAAGTAATAAGAATTTTATCCATTTTTTCCTTATCAGATTTCAAGATGCATACTGTCCATACAGTGGGCATATCCAACTAAGTTGTTTTGCAACTGGATTTAAACTTGTATGACTCTTTCCATTTACTTTTTCAACTTCAGTCCTCCTTACAACCACTCCTACCCCACTCTGCCAAAGGTCAGATCATGCAAAATACCTCAATCCTCAGATGTCTTTAGAAGTTTCTAGAGACACTAGATGGGAGTGACAGCTTGGAATACTGAAGGGGAAGGAACAAAGCTAGTAGTACTACCAGCATTTCTTGAAACCAAGATCTATGTCCCCGTGGTTACTGCATTAAGTGTGATTTTGTTACATAGTGTTTCTTCTTCTGGTTGTTCAGTCATTTCAGTCTGTCTGACTCCTGGTATCCCAAGTTTGGATTTTTCTTGGCAAAAATACTGAAGTGGTTTACCATTTCTCCAGCTTGTTTTACAGATGAGGAAACTGAGGCAAACAGGGTTAACCAACTTGCCCAGGGTCACACTGTTAGTAAGTATATGAAGCTGGATTAAACCCAGGAAAATGAGTCTTTTTAATTCTGAAGTGGACATTATCCCTCCCTGGGCCCTTAGGCTGAGAGATATCTGTTAGGTTACTGGGCAGGGTTGGATAACCTGCCTAGTAACAGGTTTTTTGTTGGGCCCCTGTCAAAACATTATTCCCTTTGGGTTGTGAAATATCTAATGAATTGTTAACAGTCATTTCTTGTTTAGTCCATTTGCATGGTAACAACCTATGCCCCCCTAATGTTAGACCCCCATTGCCAGGTAACCACCTTCTGCTGAGCACCCCCCTTTCCTGACAACTATGACAATCAGTCTTTGATTGGGTACCTCTCCTGGCGCTTGTTTTCTGTTGGGGTCCTTTGCCTAACACTACCCTGACAACCCCCTCTGTTTTGGGGGCTCTTGCCTAACAACAAGCCCGCCCCCCTTGCTCTGTCAGAACTCTGTTTGTTGTGGAAACCGCAAGGCTGTATCAAGTAGCGCCGAAATGCTTAAAATGCACTCACTCAGTTTGGGACTGTCTCCTCTGAGTCTCTACATGAGGCAGCCGCCAGCCTGGCTAATACATGACGCTCTTGAAATTCCTAATTGATTTTGCCTGTGATTTATTCTCAGTCTGTCCATTTCAATTCCAGGTCCAGCACCCTACCCACTGTGCTACCTGACTACCCTCATACTGTTTTTCATTTCTTCCCTAAGGAATATATACCTTATTTTATTCCCCCCACACACATATTTCTGATTTTATAGTGAATGTCGATAAGAAAATTAGATCCAATCCTAGCACCTCATAGAATCTATATGTTAAGATACAAAGAATTAATGACTTGTTTCCTTGGAAAGAGTAACCACATGGATAGAGATAGCTGAAGTATGTATTACTCTCAGTTTTGTCCTGCTCTTGTTTATTGTTCCATAGGAATTTCTAGCCTTAAAAATCTTATACGACCTCACTGTCAATTGCGAAATGAGTTTACATGCACCTGAGATAGAGCCTTATTCCTCCTAGCATGTGTATTCTATCTGTTTCTCTGCCCTTTCTGACATTTGCTGGTGTGTTGGTGGTACCTTCCCTGGAGCGGAGTAGGTAGGGCAGGGAAGGCTCTTTCTGGCAGCATTACTGTATTTATTGCAAGGATCAGCTGCTTGTGAAAAGGAATGCCAGCACCCCCTGAGGACAGAACACCTCACTTCTTGAGTACATTTGGCTTAGAGCCTGAGAGGCCAGCTCGGCTGACTGGTTTGAGCTCTGTTTCAACTTGTTCTTTTGGTAGCTGTTCTTGTTTGTGACTCAGCCTGGGATGGATTTGTAAGTACTACTTAAATCCAAAGGAGCATATTAAGAATGAGTCTACATCCACTCACTATGGAAAGGGCACTGAGTTTAGGGAGCAGTAGGCTGTACTGTGGCAGTGGAGTCAGGAAGTATTCTTTTCCTCATTTCCTACAGATCAGAGAAATTGAATAATGTTTCTGTCTGACCCCTCTCCTGTTTAGAAATATGATCTCTCCCTGCCTTCCTCACAATGTGAGAGAGAGAGAGAGAGAGAGAAGGAGGGAGAGGGAGAGAAACTCAGGCAAAAGTGGAAAAGTGGACACCTATAGTTCTTGGCCTAAGAGCTTCAGAGAAATTCTAAAGGAATTACTAATGGTGCACATAATTCATTCTCAGTATAGGATGGAGGGCAGGACAACATATTGTTTATTTTAAAAAATGGCATTTTAGTTGCCTTCAAGCTCAATGAGTCAACAGCATGGAATCGTGGCCAAGAAATACAACTTTTACTTCGATTTCGTTAAGAGAATTATAATACACAAGACCAGGGATGCAATATTCTCATTGCATTCTCCACCAGTCCAACCACATCAGGATTGTTATGTTCAATTCTGGGTGCCATCTTTTAGGTAGAAAATTGGAAAGTTGAAGGAGTATCTAGAGGATGGAGGTCAGGATGACAATGGGACTTGAAACCATTTTAAGACTATGCCATTTAAGAATCAGTTGAAAGAATGGTGATGGTGATGGGAGTAGGGTGCCTCCTTATCTGGGGGTGAGATAAGGCAGGATAGTCTTCAGATATTAAAAAAAAAACTGTAATGGAAGATAGTTTAGCCTTATTATGCTGGGTTCTAAAGACTAGGACCAGGAATGGAGAGTGGAAATTGCAGGGAGGTAGGTATCAGCTCCAACTTCCTATAATCAAAGCAGTCCATAAAATGGAATGAGCTGCCTCTGGTAGGTACTAGATTTCCCTTTGCATTTTGTAGAAGGCATTCTGAGTCAGGTATAGGTTAATTAGATTCTAAAGTACCTACTTGTTAGCCCTTATTAAGATGATTGACCTCAGGTCCTTTCATCTCTAGCCATTATCAACATGAATTGTTGCAAGATTAGCTTTTTGAAATATTCAATATTTGAATCTGAATGAATATTTCAAATATTAGAAATGAATACTTGCCAAATTAGTATATTATTTCACACTCTTTAGGCTTCTCACTAGTTCCCCTCATGCAATCTAGTTCCAATCAGATTGGACTACTGGCTTTCGACCTTGATCTCAGGCCTCCCAACTCCATTCATTTGTGAAGCCTCATTCCTCTGCACACTTTCATTCTTCCAGATCCTGTCTTTATCCATTTCTTCCTTTAAGGCCCTGCTTAGATTGAGGTTACCTCCTCAATGAAGTCTCCCTATATTTCCCCAGTGGAAACATTTTACTCAAATTTCTTACAGCACTTCATATTAATCTCTTCTCTGCCCCTCTCCATTCTACCTTGTATCATATTTACTTGTATACATGTCCCCTTATTGGACCGTAAGGTTCTTGAAGGCAAGGAATGTATCATTATTCATTCCAGGTCTGCCACCTACTGCCTGTGGGAACTTGAACAAGTCACTTGGGGAGAAGCTTTCAGTTTTCTCCTCATGTAAAATGTTGGAGTTGGAATTGGATTCTGGTTTTCCTTCTAATTCCAAATCAATAATTCAGTGTTGCCAAGTATAGTGCTTTATACTTAGTAAGCATTTAATAAACAACACTGGACTTGAATTAAATTAACACAGAGAGGGACTAGATCATAATCTTCCAGAAGTGCCATCACTAATTTCCCCTATCATTTAAACAATGAATTTTGCTTCTGTTTGCCGGTTTTTTGGACTCTGTAATTGTGGAATTTCTGACTTGAATTAAAAATTTAATGATTGTGATTGGAAGAATCTCACCTTTGTCTAGGTGATGCTGTGCCTTCTAGTTATTTGCTAAGATTTGAAGAAGAGTGACTGTCATAGACCACCATAAGAGAAACTTGAAGCTCAGGTTTCCCAGATGACACTGATACCAAAATGGTTTACAAACAAGGCTCCCTGTCTGCTTTGGCCATGAGAAGGAACTTTTTGTCCCTCTTGTTGTCCAGATCCTGAAAGTTGCTCCTGTTGTGAAGTACCTTTGTAACAAAGCACTCCCGCTGAGATTTCTGGCAGCAGAGTGCTTAATTAACAGAGTTCCTTAGTCTAGAATTGTAGATTCAGATCCCAGGTCTGTGAGCTCAGTGAAACCAGAGACTGTGGGTTGTGCATCCTTCATCTGGTTGGTAGCACAAGGCTATGAACACAGACAAATATTTGCTGGTTTTTTGTTTTTTTTTTTTTACTTAATAATATCTTATTTTTTCCAATTACATGTAAGGATGGTTTTCACCATTCATCTTTGTAACATTTTGAGCATCAAATTTTTCTGCCTCCCTCCTTTTCTTCTCCCCTCCCCAAGACAGCAAGCAATCTCATGTAGGTTATACATGTACAATCATGTTAAACACATTTCAGTATTAGTCATGTTGTGAAAAAAGATTCAGAAAAAAGGGAAAAGCCACAAAAAAGGAAAAAAGTGGAAATTGCGTGTTTCAATCTGCATGCATACTCCATAGTTCTTTCCCTGCAAGGTACAAATACCTTGAAATTGACTTGCATCATTGCATTGTTGAGAAGAGCTAAGTCTGCCACAGTTGATCATCACACAATGTTGCAGGGGCAGAGCCAAGACGATGGAGTAACAGCATGAACTTTCTAGAGCGCTGCCCTCAACCCCCTCCAAATATCTCTACAAAATGACTCTAAACAAATTCTGGAGCTGCAGAACTCACAGAATGACAGAGTGAAGCAAATCTCTAGCCCAAGACTGCCTGGAAGGTCATCAAGGAGTATCTTATTGCACCATACTGGGAGCAGAGCACAGTCCAGTGTGGGCCCACAACAGTATGGACTGGACCTGAGCAGGCCTTGGGGAGACTGAATCTCTCACACCTGTGGTGGTTTCTGGACATCATGACCCCAAAATGCTGAGGATAAATTGGAAGGTCAGTGGGAAAAGCCTGTGGGACCAGTGCAGGAGAGTGGGGTGGTCTGGCCCCAGCCCCAGGGCAGCTGAGGGGAAGAGGAACCCACAGCAGCAGCAGCAGGGGCAGCTACAGCCACTGTTTCTGGAGCTCTAGGCCCACAGATTGAGAGACTGACAGCACACCCCCAAACCCCACTGGAAGCAGAGAACTACCTTGACAAAGAGCTCAGAAGTCAAGTAAATGACTGAGGAAATGAGCAAAAATCAGAAAAAGAATCAGACTATAGAATCTTATTTGGATAACAAGGAAAACCAAAGCATGCAAACAGAAGAAAACAAAGCTAAAACGTCTCTATCCAAAGCCACCAAGAAAAATATGATTTGATCTCAGGCCATGGAAGAGCTCAAAAAGGATTTTGAAAATAAAGTAAGAGAGGTAGAGCAAAAATTGGGAAGACAAATGAGAGTGATGCAAGAAAACCATGAAAAACAAGTCAATTGCTTGCTAAAGGAGATCCAAAAAATGCTGAAAAAAATAACACTTTAAAAAAATAGACTAACCCAAATGACAAAAGAGATCCTAAAAGCCAATGAGGAGAATTGGCTAAAAAACAGAATTGGAAAAGGAGATCCAAAAGCTCACTGAAGAAAATAATTTCTTAAAGATTAAAATTAAGCAGGTGGAAGCTAATGACTATGAAAAATCAAGATATTATAAAAAACAAAGCCAAAGGAATGAAAAAATAACAGACAATGTGAAATATCTCATTGGAAAAACAACTGACCTGGAAAATAGATTCAGGAGAGAAAATTTAAAAATTATGAGACTACCTGAAAGCCATGATGAGAAAAAGAGCCTAGCCATCATCTTTCATGAAATTATCAAGGAAAACTGCCCTAATATTCTAGAACCAGAGGGCAAAATAAATATTGAACGAATCCATTGATCACTTCCTGAAAGAGATTCAGAAAGAAAAACTCTTTGGAATACTATAGCCAAATTCCAGAGTTCTCAGGTCAAGGAGAAAATATTTCAAGCAACGAGAAACAAACACTTTGAGTATTGTGGAAATATAATCAGGATAACACAAGATCTAGCAACTTCTATATTAAGGGATAGAAGAGCTTGGAATAGAATATTCCAGAAGTCAGAGGAGCTAGAATTAAAACCAAGAATCACCTATGCAGCAAAACTAAGTATAATACTTCAGGGGGAAAAATGGTTATTCAATGAAATAGAGGACTTTCAAGCATTCTTGATGAAAAGACCAGAGCTGAATAGAAAATTTGACTTTCAAACACAAGAATCAAGAGGAGCTTGAAAAGGTAAACAGGAAAGAGAAATCATAAGGGACTTGCTAAAGTTGAACTGTTTACATTTCCACATGGAAAAGATAATATTTGTTAACTCTTGAGACTTTTCTCAGTATTTGGGTAGTTGGAGGGATTATACACATATACACAGAGGGCACAGGGTGAGTTGAATAGGAAGGGATGACATCTAAAAAAAAAAGAGAGAAGAATATATTGGGAAAGAGAAGAATGGGAGAAATGGAATAGCAAATTATCTCTCATAAAAGAGGCAAGGAAAAGCTTTTTTAATGGAGGGGAAAAGGGGGAAGGTGAGAGGGAAATGTGAAACTTACTCTCATGAACCCTCAATTTGGTATGAAAATCTGTTTTATGCTACAGGAAAGTAGGGAAGAAGGGGATAAGTGAGGTATGGGGGGGTGATAGAAGGGAGGGCAAATGGGAAGAGGTGGTAATTAGAAGTAAATGCTTCTGGAATAGAATAAATGAAGGGCAGGATAGGATAAAGGGAAATATAGTTAGTCTTTCACAACTGACTTTTATGGAAGTCTTTTGCATAACTACACATGTATAACTGATATTGAATTGCTTGCCTTCTCAGTGGGGATGGGTGGGGAGGGAGGAAGGGAGAGAAATTGGAACTCAGAGTTTTAAAAATAAATGTTATAAATTGTTTTTACATGCAGCTGGGAAATAAGAAGTACAGATAATGGAGTATAGAAATCTATCTTGCCATACAAGAAAATAGAGGAGATTGGGATAAGGGAAGGGGAGGGGGTGTGACTGAAGGGAGGGCAGATTGGGGGAAGGGGTAATCAGAATGCATGTTGTCTTGAGGTGGGGGGAGGGGAGAGATGGGGGAAACATTTGGAACTTAAAATCTTGTGGATCATCACACGGTGTTGCTGTTACTGTGTAAAATGTTCTGAGTCATCTCACTTCAGTCAACATCAGTTCTTTTACATCTTTCCAGCTTCTTCTGAAGTCTGCCTCCTCATTATGTCTTATGGACATGTCTTCCATTACATTCACATACCACAACTTGTTCAGCTATTCCCCAATTGATGAGCATCCCCTCAATTTTCACCATAAAAAGAGCTGCTATAATATTTTTGTACATGTGGCACCCTTTCCAATTCATATGATCTTTTTGGGATACAGATCTAGTAGTGGTGACAAAAAATACTAGTTGAATGAATTAATGTAGTTTCTTAGGAAGGGATTAATAACTTCTCCTTAATGTACCCAATCTGAGATCACTTCCATAGGGAGATAGAGTTTGAAGAAGTTCTCCATTGTGGGAAAATAAGAGTGATTTGGAACATTAAAAAATAGGTGGATTTTGTAAGGATTCCTGATGGCATCTGCACAAGTTTGATTGCCCAGATGATGATTGGGTTTTTTGTTGTTTATTTGTTTGTTTTGTCTATATCAACTCACAAAGACTGTCAGCTGAAGCATGGAGGGCAGTGAAAAGAATACCTAGTTGATGAAATCACAGATCTTCTGAAGGACTTAGAAAAGACTTTTCTGGCCATGAATTTCAGTCCCTTCATTTTAGAAATAAAGAAACTGAGGCACAGAGAAGTTAAAAACTTTACCTAGAAGAACATGTCTAATAAATCAATGTCTTCCTGACTTTAGGAGCAATACTTTATCCCCTGTACCACTTAGTAAATAGGATGGTTTAGGCTTCACAGTGGAAGTATAATTTGAGCTTGATCTTGAGTGATAAGGCAGATCCAACAGGCAGAAATGGGAATAATGGAAATATTATTAAAATAATTTAGCCTCATTTCTTTTTTAATGGACTTGATGCCCGACAAGTCCCCTGGCTTGGGTGGTAAAGTGCCTCATTTTACACAATGATTTCTCTTGAAATTTTTGTGTAACTAGTTTTTATAAAACAAATCCCATTTTCTCACTGAGATATAGTATAAACTTAGAAAAGCTTTATCATCATTTTTAGCCTTGATTTGGCACTGTCTTATAAGGCTCTTTATTTTTCCTGTCCTAACCTCTGACAAATAGCTATCAATGCATAAACAAACACTTATCTTTAAAAGAGGGCTATCCTCTGGGGAATCTGTTCTTAAATCAAATGATTCTTTTACCTGCAGAAAGTATGGATCATTTGCACCAATTTACATGTTTTGCAAATCTAGATTTGCGAATGTTGGATTTCTAAAGTGGACCTTATCTACATAGTCCCTAGAATGGTGGCAGGTAGCTAGTGGACTCTCAGAGATTTGTTAATGGCAGATAATGGGGGGGGCGGGGTCTGAAATTTTTAAGCAACAGTTCTTGGTTTTCAAGTAGCCCACCGAGGCAACTTTGATTTATGAGATGGCAAATTGATAGACCAGGTGACCAAGGGCCACTATTAATAAACAAAACTAGTAAGGGCGGGGCCAGGTTCTCCCTTCCCCACTTTACTCCACCCCAGCATCTTGGGTCCAAACTTAAATTCTAAGGTGCAACTCTAGGGTGGGAATTGCAGAAAAATGAAGATGATAGGACTTTTTCAACCATGAGGGCAGGAGAAATAGCAAGTTAGGAGATGACTTTGACATCTAAGAGATATCGCTTCTAAGTATACTGAACTTCCAACTGAAGAAGAGGTTTTGACGATCATTAGGCTCCTTTCATGTGGCAAAGCACCTAGTGCTGATTCTATTCCAGCTGAGATTTACAAGGTAGGAGGACCATTGCTCATACAAGAGATGACTGAAATTTTCCAGGTTATATGGAAAGAGGAGGTTATCCCCCAGGAGTTCAAAGATGCCTCCATTATCCATCTCTATGAAGGTAAAGGGAATAGATTGTCCTGTGACAATCACAGTGGGGTCTCTCTCTTAGTCACTGCTGGCAAAATTCTTGCTAGAATCATCATTAATAGACTGATCCTTCACCTGGATGATAGTGATATACTTAAGAGCCAGGGTGGCTTCAGAAAGGGCCAAGGAACAGTTGATATGATGTTTGCTGCCTGAAAACTCCAGGAGAAATTCCAGGAGCAGAACAGAGGTCTGTACACAATGTTTGTAGATCTGATCAAGGCCTTTGACACTGTTGGTGAGAGCTTATAGAAAATTATGCCAGAATTTGGCTGCGTGGAGAAGTTCATCAGTATTGTATGTCAATTTCATGATGGCATGTTTGCCTAGGTTTTGGATAGTGGACAATGCTCTTGTGCCTTCCGAGTCACCAATAGAATGAAACAGGGCTGTGTGCTTGCTCCCATGCTTCTTAGCATGATGTTTTCAGTCATATTGTCAAATGCTTTTAATGAGGATGAACACGACAACAAGTTCCACTACCATACTGAGGGTAAGTTCTTCAGTTTGAAAAGGCTACAAGCCAAGACCAAAGTGGAAGGAGTGTTGATGCATGAGTTTCTGTTTGCAGATGGTTGTGCATTCAATGCAGCCTCTGAAGCTGAGATGCAACAAAGTGTGGATAAATTCTCTGTTGCCTGTGCTAATTTTGGCCTAATAATTAACAACAATAAAACACAGGTGCCCCATCAGCCACCACCACACCACCCATATGTGGAACCATCAATTACAACAAGTGGAGAAGTTTTGAATGCTGTGGGTAAGTTCATTTACCTTGGCAGTGTACTTCCAGGGATGTACACGTTGACAATGAGGTTGATGCATGCATAGCCAGAGCTAGCTCAGTGTTTGGAAGGCTCCAAAGAAAAGTTTGGGAGGGAAGAAGTATTAGACTGACTACCAAACTGAAGGTCTACAGAAACCATTGTGCTGAACTCATTGTTGTATGTCTGTGAAACAAGGACAGTCTTCTAGTGCCATGTCAGGAAACTGAATCGCTTCCATTTGAACTGTCTTAGGAAGATTCTGAGGATCACCTGGCAGGATTAGGTACCAGACACTGAAGTCCTTGCTCAAGCTGAACTGCCAAGCATTCAAACTATGCTTCAGAGAGCACAACTCCAAAGGGCTGGCCACATTGTTCGAATGCAAATTATATGCTTGCCAGAAAGACTATTTTTTCCTCCCCCACCAGGGTCTGGCTTTAGGTGGTACAGGCTGCAGATAAAAGGCGCGGGTGGCAGCCTTTTGGATTCTGCTTTTGGTTTCCCGACTGCTACTGTTGCAGTCTAGTAGCCCACGCTGCCTATCTTTGTAGGCTCGGAGCCCGCCCTCCTTGCAGTCATGTCCTCTGGAAATGTTCACATTGGAAAACCTGACTTCCGTACCACTGCTGTGGTCAATGGGGCTTTCAAGGAGGTGAAGCTGTCAGACTATAAAGGGAAGTATCTGGTCACATTTTTCTATCCACTGGACTTCACCTTTGTGTGCCCCAAGATCATCGCCTTCAGTGATTGGGTCTCTGATTTCCATCAGCTGGGCTGCGAAGTCCTTGGTGTGTCTGTGGATTCCCAGTTCACTCACCTGGCTTGGATCAACACCCCTTGAAAACAGGGTGGCCTGGGTCCTTTGAAAATCCCCCTGCTGGCAGATGTAATTAGAAACCTAGCTCGAGATTATGGGGTACTGAAGGAGGATGAAGGCATTGCCTACAGGGGCCTCTTTGTCATTGATGCTAAAGCCTTGTCAGGCAAATCACTGTCAATAACCTGCCCGTGGGGCGCCCAGTGGATGAGACTTTGCGACTAGTGCAAGCATTCCAGTACACAGGTGGGCATGGAGAAGTATGCCTGGCAGGCTGGAAGCCTGGAGAAGACACTATCAAGCCCAATATAGAAGGCAGCAAGGAATATTTCTCTAAGAAAAACTAGGCAGGCAATATTGCCTCTTTCTTTGCTCCAGTGGCAAACCTCCATATGGTGAAGGAGGCTTCTGCTCCTCTTCGGTAGTGGCCCTTGCCCCTAATCTCCTCTTAATCTCTTTTCCCCCTTATGGAGGGGGCAGGTATGGGAGAGGAGGAAGGGACCTATATCTAATAAACCTATGGGAAATCAAATGTTAAAAAAAAAATGACTATTTTATGGAGAAATCACATGGGGCAGGCGATCACATCGTGGTCAGAAGTGATACAAGGCCATTCTCAAAGTCTCTCTCAAGAACTTTGGATTTGACTGTGTAACATGGGAGACATTGGCACAGGACCGCTCAGCATGATGTGCCCACATCAGAAAGAGTGCTGTGCTCTATAAGCATAGCAGAATTGAGACAGCACAAAGTAAATATAGTATGTGCAAATTTAGAGTATCCACCCCAAAAATTTATATGGACTATCAGCATTCTGAGCTTGTACTGCTCTGATCTGCCACAGTCGGACACACTGAAATTTCACTTTATCATAGTGATGCCATAAGGACAACAACCTTGATTCTTTTCAGTACTAGCTAGGTGAGAGGGGAGAGAGAATATAGAATAAGAAAAAGAATAACCTTTCCTGTAGAAGAGGGATTAGACTTGATTATACCTGACCTCAGAGGGTGGGGCAAAGATTAATGGATTGAAGTTACAAGGAGGAAGATTTTTTTTTGTATTATGAAAAAAATTGCTCTTGATGAGAATTATCCAAAACTGGAATGGACTGCTTTGAGGATTAGAGAGATTTCTGTCACTTTTGGTCCTTCATTTCTGAAGAGGACCAATGACATCATGGGACAATGTCTTGACTCATATGTGAATCGGATTTAAGTGAAGCAGAGTGAAGTCCAGTGGCCAGACAAAAGTCAAGATGCAGTAGATGACCTTGACATCTTCCAGTAAAAATTTTAAAGTGAAGGATGGATAACCACTTGATGGGGATGTACATGAAGGGTTTTCTCTTCAGGTAGGGGTTGGGGTAGATGATTTCAGAGGCACTTTCCTGCTCTGAAATTCTGTTGCTCTCTAAGTAAATGAGTGAGAAATGTTTGTGGAGTGCAAACCATATATTTGGTTTGGATCCTGCTCCCACATTCCTGGACTACAGTGTTTTCAGTGTGTGGGGAGTGTTGAGAACTTCCAGTAAAGTATATGAGAGAACTTCAGCAATGACTTCTTTATTTAAATTCAAATTCACAACATTTTGCTGTTGTATTAAAAATAGCAAACATTTATTTATCCTCTGAATTTGTATTTGTGTTTGAGAATACATTGTTGTAGATTTTTTAAAATTCTAGTGGGGAATCTTAGTGAAGCTAATGGTAAGAAAGGGAGGTAATATCAAGCAATTCATCCAGGAATTATTAAACGTCTACTATCTGATTGGCTGTGTTGAGTTTGGGATGCTGATGGGACATCCAGTTCAAAATGTTCAATAGATAGTTGATGACGCAGCACTGAAACTTGCTAGGGGGATAGGTCTGGTTATATAAAATTGGGAATCACTTGTAGAGAAATGACAATTGCATCTGTGGGAGCAGATGAGGTCAGTAAGTGAAAAAAATGTAGAGCAAGAAAAGTAGAGGACCCAGGACAGAGCTTTGGGACATAGCCACAGCAATCCAGCAAAGGATCCTGGAAAGAAGGCAGATATATAGGAGGAGACCCAAGAGAGAACTATCATGAAAACCCAGAGAGTACGGAGGGTTCAGGAGGATAAAGTGGTAAAGTGGCAGATGTTATGGAGAGGTTGAGAAGGATGAGGATTGAGGAATACCTAGCAGATCTGGTAATTAAAAAACCATGTGTAACTTTTAAGAGAACAGTTTCAGTTGGCTGAAAAGGTCAGAAGCCAGATTGCTGAGAGATGCAAAGGAAGCAAAGAGTTACATTCTCTTTCTCCTCCCCTCCCCAAGCCTATTAAATAAAATGGTGACTTATTTTGATTTAGAAGAGTCTAATACCCAATATGTTCACAAGGGCATAGTCTGATCACCTGCTTGAAAAGGACTGTTCAGAAGTGGAAGTTACAAACTAAAAGAATAAGAGTTGAGTGATTTTAATTTCCGAACTAAATTCAGGCTCAAGTTTGGAAAGTCAGTTGCTTTAAGGAAGAACATTCTTGCTCCCTAGAATAAAGTGATGGTATCTGTAAATGAAAAAAAAATATAGTTTTAAAAAAACTTGAAGCTGTTATATCTACTTGGCAATATTTTGGATAAAATGTGCTCTAGGCAGTGGAATAAAGGATTAAACTTTCCAGAGCAGGCACATGTTTGGTAGGTGTTTATCCTACCTTCCTAACTTCTGATGACAGCAGTCTCCATTTAGAGTATATATCTCTGTGTGTGGAACAAACTGACCTTGAGTCGGGGTATTTGATTAGCACCAGTAAATATCCTTCATGACCTTCTTTTGGTGAAGACATTTGTTGAAAACTTTGCTGTTGCTGTAGTCATCATATTTGTATGATAGTGATAAATGTGGAATTCACTTAAAAAAATGCAAAAGTACCACCATAGTGGGTCATTTTTATTTAATCTAAAAGTTTGCCCTACTTAGAGCGAACAATTTCTTCATTCTTTGTAATTTCTTCTTTTCATTCACATAATGAGACTTTCTCATCAGTGTGGCAAGACTGGAATTGTATTTTTTATACCTTATTTGTATCAAGGGCATCCACTAAAGAGAAACACCTGTTTTTACAGTTGAGCCACCTTGGCTCACTGTACCTGATGGGGCTAAGTGGAATGAGAGGTAGGGGGAAAAGAAAATGGGGGAAAGAAGGCACCTCAAAATTCTATAACGTTGAACTGTTGAGACAGAAAATGTCTTGCGTTGTGGTTATACAATGAATGCCAGATTCTGCCCTCAACTATTTCTGCTCATTAGAGAAGGTTCATAAGAGTAATAGAGCTGGTTTTGGTGGTTTGGGGATGGTTTTAACTCTGGAAGACTGACCTTTAAAGCGTTATGCTAGCACACAGTGTGGGTCATTTGAGTGGTACACAAATCATTAGTTAGGAATGTTCTGGGGATCTCAGTCTACATGGACAAATGAGTTCCTTTGTACTCTTCGTCAGATCTTCTAGGAATCTCTATTTCTCCATCTGTATTATGCTCTTACAAATATATTAAGAAACCTTAAGTTGGTATCAGGTTCCCTGGAGTCTAGAATCACCCAGTGAGTAAACGGTGGTGCTTTCATGAGTTTATAGCTGAAAAGGATATGCTATCATCTAGTCCAAACACTTAATTTTACAGATGAAGGAACTGAGTCCTGGAGGCATCATACCACTTGTAATTAATAGACCTAGAATTCAAAACCAAGGACCCTAATTCCAAATTCACTTGTTTTATTCCCATTATACCTCTGAATTAATCTCTTATACATTGTAAATACTTTTTTAAAAAATGTAAATACTACTTTTTAAAGCACTTTCATTTGGTCCTCTCCAAAATCCTGTGAAGCAGACTAGACTCATATCCACATCCTTATTAAACTGACATGGAAATAGAAGTAAAGAGAGGCTCTTTACCCAAGGCAATCTAGCCAGTCAGTATACATTTATAACTTAGGTGTCCTAACCACTTCATTCTATTCTTTCTAGATACTACATTGCCCTATACTGGGGTATATAATGAAGTATATATTCTTGTGGTTTTAGGAATATCGTCTTCAAAGTGTCAAACTTTTTCCCCCAGCTAGCAGTTCCAACTTTTCTCATTGTGAGAGTGCTTCCTTCTATTGAAGCAGCATAATGTAGTGGGAAAAGTGCTGGATTTTGAACCTAGGAGAGATCTGAGTTCGAATTCCACCTTCAATCCTTAGTAGCTCCATAACTCCAAAACTGTTCACGTAACCTTCTTAGGCTTTAGTTTCTTCATCTGTAACTGAAGAAGCTGGATTGATCAGATGTTCTTAACCTTTTTTATTTTTTGTATCATGGACCCATTTAGCAGTTTGGTGACGCCTACGGACTCCTCAGCAAAATGTTTGTTACATACATTCAGAGATGGAGAAAATGCTAAGTTTAAGTTAAAGGATAATGAAAATAAAAATTAAATTTATTTCCATCCAAGTCTGTGGACCCTTTAAATTCTATTCACTGACCTCTTTGGTATCTATGGACTCTCAGTTTAGGGATCCTTAAATTCTCTTCCAGCTATAAATTCTGTGATCTCTTCATTTTCTGAAAGATGGCAAGTTCCTGAAGGAGGATGGATCAAAAATAGAAGCCAAGAAGCTAGTGAATACCTTATGCTGTTACTATTCCCCCCCAAACTCTGTTAACAAAATCTCTTTCAGGAAGTGTCTATATAGTCAAAGGAAAAAAAATGAGAACTTTACAACTTTTTCTCTATTAGCAGAATGTCTTCCAAGAATTGCTGTTTTCACAAAATCACCAGTATGTCTAAATGATTCATAGAGTTATGTAGATATAGAAATCTTAATTCAAAGCAAAATATAGTCAGTATGCTGAGTACATAATAAAATCAGTTACAATCATTTTAATTGTAAAACAAAGTGTTGTTATATTGCAATAGCTACAGAGTATGGATCACACCATCCTATAAAACAAATCTAAATACAAAATTCACATTTCTAAAATAAATAACTTGATTTATTTTGGGGTAATTAATTTTACAAATTACTTCTAAGATTAGATTTGGAAAATTTCAGTTTATACATTTCCATAGTACATCTTTGGCATAAAGTGATGTTTACATGTAGAAACAAAATGGATGTGACTGTCTTACTATTTTTGACATTATAAGAGTACCACTTGCAATGTGATCAATAGTTATGATAATATTAGCTCACATGTGTATCATTGTGGAATTTAAGAAGCACTTTCATCACAACAGTCCTCTAAGACAGGTAGCATAAGCTTTGTTGTCCCCATTTTATAGTTGAGGAAACAGTCTGAAAGAGGTTAAGGAACTTGCTCATAGTCACACAATGAGTAAGTGAGAGATTTAGCATCAAAACTTTTTTTTTTGTAGCTTTTTTTTTTTTTTTAAGCAATGGATATCTCACCTCCATTAAAGACACATAGACTGGCACATAACAATGGCTAGTTAAGGTAAAAATTGGTTTTAGAAAAGGCATGCCGTGTTGGTTAATATTTTTATTAATTAATTTATTTTTAGTTTTCAACATTGACTTCCATAAGATTTTGAGTTTTAAATTTTCTCCCTTCCTCTTATTTCCCCCCTAAGATGGAGTACAATTTAATATAGGCTTTATTTATACATTCATATTAAACATATTTTCACATTAGTCATGTTGGAAAGAATTAGAACCAATAGGAGGAAGCATGAGAAAGAATTTAAAAAGCAAAACAAAAAAAGAGAACAAATAGCATTCTTCCATCTGCATTCAGCCTCCATAGTTCTTTCTCTGGATGTGCACAGCATTTTCCATCATGGTCTTTTGGAGCTGTCTTAGAACCTTGCATTGCTGAGAAGAGCTAAGTCCATCCAAGTTAGTCATAGAACGGTGTTGATGTTACTGTGTACAATGGTCTTCTGGTTCTACTCACTTCACTAATTATTAGTTCATATAAGTCTTATTTTTTAAAAAAAATACTTTGAAATAGTTTTTAAAATGTTTTTTAAAAAATTAAAGTTTCAACAATAAACGTTGAGAAGGTTCTTTGATTTCATCAGAATAAGGCATCCCTTCCATCTATACAGAACCCTTATCCTTAGTAGTTCCCTGGGGATAACAGAGGCTAAATGACTTGCCCAGGGTCACACGGTTAATGTCCGAGGAGGAATTTGAATGCATTTCTTACCAACTCCAAGGCCAACACTTTGTTATAACACACTGCCTCCTTGATAAAATGGGAGTCGTACCTTAAGAAATCATCAGAGCACCATTCATTCTTCAGCGTCTTTTAGACCACATTTTAGCCTCTGAAAAATAACAGCTACTTAAGATTTCTCTGTCCTCTCAAAACCATCTAGAGAAGATAAAAGGCTAATAGAGTGAGGAGTAAAACAGATTCAGAATATTTCTTAATGTCAATTGATGAGAATGAGAAACAGCTGTAAAAGCCATCTTGGAGTCTGTCTTTCCATCTCATTGGTAAAAATCTGATGGTACTGATTTCCTAAGTAATACTTCAGAAGAGGAAAAAGTCGAACTATGGAAATAATATGACAAGGAGAAAATTAGAGATTAATGAGGAGATTTTAATAAATTCCACTGCCTTGTTGGCAGCAACAAACATATGACAGCCAAATGAATGCCAAGCATTTTATCAGTATGGAACCCGTTTGTGATCCTTTGCCTGGCGCCTGATACTTGAGCCAAGTCAGGAGGAAGTTATCAGTAGCACAAAGTTCCCAGGCTGTGTCCTGGACCACAATGAGAAAACCCAGCGGGAGCACACAAATTTAGGCAGCACTACAGACCAACTCTAACAAGTTGTAGAACAAGAGTTGGTGGGAATCCAGAGCAAACTTGGTTTCTTGATTAGTTTTCCAAATGTCAAAGTGTAGCAGTGATTGTATAGTTTTTCTTGAATCTGTTGATGGGACCTAACATTTTATCAGAATCTTCAAATGAGCAGTTTTAATGGACATTATCAAGGAGATTATCCACTTTGCAGTTAGAAAAGTCTCTCAATCCTTGCCTACCCACTGGTCATTGTGTCTATTGTTGAGCTAAGGTACCTTTTCCTCCATGAGCACGCTTACATCTACAGTCTTCATGTATATTTGATAGTGGTTAGGGAAAGCATGGAGTTGTGGAGTGGGAGAACTGAATAGCAGAGCATTACTCATAGAAGGAAAATATTCCCTTTTTCCTGAGACTTTCCTGATGAAGTAATTGTTTTTAGACAACCATGTGACAAATGTACAAAGGCTCAAAGTTAGTCCCTTGTCTAACACTCTGACATTAACACTTTGTCAGAAAACTAAGTTTCCAAAGCCAGGTTGAATAATGCCAAACTGATAGTAGTAAAAGCCAGCTGTTCCAAAATGAGTTTTTAATTAAAGAAAATTAATGCCCATCTGGTTGAGAGAGTAGCTTATTAAGAGGAGAGAATGAAACAGAAGTCTTAGGAAAATAAAGTAATTTCTCTTTGCCTTACATATGTTTGAATTACAACTAACTATGATTGACCAAAATCTGGACTCCAATTTATGAAGAAGAGGTTGGGAGAATATATTTTTGCATCTTTTAGAAACCAGTCACCAAAAAATGACAGCATTTGGGATGTCACAACAGTAAAAGAGGTTTATTTTTGCTTTCAAATGGTTAGAGAATTTTGCAGGGGTGTGTGGCAAAGGAGGAGGCAGATATTTGAGGCAAGAGATGCTCAACTACAGTAAAACTGAGCAGTGAACTAGAATGGCACAGGAAAATCACCATTCTTCCTGAGTTGGCCGTGGCTATAGCTGTGGCACACCCTCTGTGATGGCACCACTCCCTCACTTCCAAGTCAGCCCACAAAATAGTGGGAAAAGAGCCAGGATCTGAAACTGCTCTTGGAGACATTGGTTTCAGCCCTCCAGTATGCCAACCATCTAGTAAGGAAAGGCTGTACACTTGAAGATTTGGAAATATTAATGAGCTGGTGATTGCACTGATGGATCCCCACTATACTATCGAAGACTTCAAAGGTTTGGACTTATACTGTATGCAGCAAAATTTAACACATGGGAGGTTTCAGGTGGACTATGTATTGCTTCTCTTTAAAGATGAAAGGAAGATGAGGGAATTTCTACTAAATCAAAGTTAAGCTGATATAATTCATGGTTATGTAATATAATATGCTATGCGTTAGGATATTTATATAGATTTTTTATACAAAATATGCTTTACATATACATAACTGACAAGCATGTATATTATTTATAGATATCATACATTTACTAATTGAGTAGGAAACCTCTCTTATTCTTTTTCTTTTGATTTTGCAGAAGCCTCAAGGAGTCTGTTCATTTTTTTGATGTGAGTTCCTTCTCTTGAAGGATTGGTTTGGAGTTGTCATAGGTTCTTAATGGGCTCCTATTAACTATAATTCTTCTAGTTTCTTCTCCTTCATACCTTGTTGTCATTCGAGTTCCCTTTCTGACTGTAGATTTATCAGAATTACAATTAAATGAGAAATGATTTGGGATCAGATATTCTCTCTGGGCTCTTTTTAAAATAGCTGTTATGTTTTACTGAAAAATACTCTGTAGCTTGGCTAGCCACAGGAGAAATGGGACTTATTCTCATGAGGGTCCCAAAGAATGGCTGCTAACATTGCCTCCATCCGACAGGGCTTCTAAATCCAACTAACACAACTACACTGGATGGTCCATGGAAGCTCACAGACCATAATGAATTGTAGGGAGCCTAACTCCCTTGACACTGGAGCCCTTGAGATAAGAGAGTATAACTTATCCCAGTATCTAGAAACTAGAATAACATGTGACTTAAGGCAGAAAGAACATATACTCCCTGCCCTTTTCTTTACTTTCAGTTTCTCTATTGTTTTTCCTTTACCCACATTAACTTGGGAAGCTACTGGTTTCCTGAATGCTTGTCATTAGCACTTGTACTTTTTATTTTGCCTTCTTGCCCAGTGTTTTGAATCATGAGCAGTCTAGGTAACATGCACCAACATGTATCTCTGTATTAAGAATGCCTAAAGAGTTACAGGCTGTCCTCCTTGTAGTCAAGGTATAATGCATAATTCATTAGTGGCTGTTTGGGTTAGAAATTCCCACCACCCCCACATATGGCCTAAGCAAACATTATTTTGCATAGGAAATGAAGATGTAAAAGCCTGATAATGCAGTTTGATTTTCTTTATTGACTCAAATAGTAGTACATTTACTGGAATAAGGAAAGCTGACAAACACTAGAATTACAAAATTTAAAGCTGACAATAGACCAGTAAAGGGAACAAGCCAAGAGCTGCCTCCCAGATTCATTCCTCCCTCTCAACTCCTTCCAAATCCTTGTCTGTAAGCACCTGAATTCTGGAGTTGGCCTGCTGCCAAGGATGGTCCATTCTGAGAAGAAGCTCTGTTGGTTTTTCTTTGGCATTGTGGGCTATGATAAAATTATGAATTTTAATAATTATATTAATACTTATTAAGACAGATCAGTCAATTCTTATACCTACATGTAAAACAATATGCTTTTATAGCATATATGTACATACATGGGAGTGTGTGTGTATATGTATATGTATGAATGTGTGTACATGTGTGTGTGTGTGTGTATATATATATATATATATATATATATATATATATATATATATACTATTGACAGAAAAATATGTTGATATTGAATTTTTTGTGTGTTCCTTGCTATCCTAAGAACACTGGATCTTTTCATATCAAGGGAGATTTATTATTTGAAGAAGTAATGATAATTGCATTTCCATAGCACATTAAAGTTCACAAAGCGGTTTTGTCCTAAAAAACCTATGAGATAGTCAGCGGAAGTATTAGTACCCTTGTTTTACAGATGGGAAAACTGAGGTTTAAATAAGTGAAGAAGTTTCCTCAAGGTCATACAACTGGTTAAGTGGCAAAAAAAAAAAAAATGGTACTGAAATCCAGATCTGAAACATCTTGAAAGGGACTGTAGTGAAAATATATAGTAGG
>CM053769.1:538686982-538807799 GCA_028658325.1 Potorous gilbertii
TATGGAAGTCATTCGCAGAATGTAGCAGATTATGTTTGTGTGTGGGGGGGTTTTAGTGTATTATGTTTTGATTTGTTATATGATTTCTTCCACTTATGTCAGTGCGACTACATAACATCACTATAGTGAAAATATGCTCAATAGGAAAGTATATGTAGAACCTATACAGAATTGTATGCTGTCATGGGGAGGGAGAGGGGTAGGGGGGGAAGGTGTGGGGGTATAAAATCTTAATTTTAAGGAAGTGATTGTAGAACATTTATAAATAAATAAAATTAAAAATTAAAAAAAATAAATTCATCTAAGTGGTACATTGGATGGAGTTTGGGACTTGGAGTTACGAAGACCTGAGTTTGAATCTTGCCCCAGGCAACTTAATAAATTCATCTAAGTGGTACATTGGATGGAGTTTGGGACTTGGAGTTTGGGACTTGGAGTTACGAAGACCTGAGTTTGAATCTTCCCCTAGCTCTATGACCCTGGGAAAGTCATTTAGGCTCTCCATCTCAGTTTCTCCACCTGTAAAATGGGAATAAATAATAGCACATAGCTCCCAGGGTTATTGTGAGGATCTAATGAAATGACATGTAAAGTGCTTTGCAACCTTTTAATTGCTATATAAATGCTAGGTAGTGTTATTGCTCTAATTTCATAGAAAGAAACTGAAGTCATAGAATCTAAGAGTTGGAAAGGATCTCAGAGGTTATCTGGTCCAACTTATGCCTGACAAATAATCCTCTCTCTCTACATCCCTAATTCAGTCTCTGCCTGAAGACTTGGGAAAGAGGCAGCCCATGCTATTTTTAGACAGCCTTATTGTTGAGTTTATTCTCATGAAGAGCTTTAATTTGTCCCTCAGCAGCTTCCACTCATGCTCCTGAATCTATCTTTGTCACTGTGCATAAATAAATCTAATTTCTCTTCTAAATGAAAACCTTTCTGTTAGGAGCATGCCTGAACTCAGGCTATGATGAGTTAGTTCAATGTGAGGGGAAGGGGACAAGGCATTATGAAGTCATATGACAGTTAACAAAAGGAAGTTTATTCAGTCATAACACGGAAATGGTATTCCATCAAGAAGCTATAGTACTTAGCTTAGGAAGACCCAGTTCCTTTCATCTTCAAATTGAAATGATTCTGGTCAGCAAGAGAGGGTCTGATGACTTGGTCAATCTCTGGACAATCCATCAAATCTGAAGGACCCTGACTCTACTTGGTTGGACTTGTTATGCTCTTGGGTGATCAGAAAACCACATTAATAAGGCCAGAAGCTATGTAGAAGTTGTATCATATAAGGCACAGCTTGAATTTGCCCTCTGATATAGTTAAGTCCTGGGGACAACTTTGTCTCCTTTCAGGAAAAAAACTAACATGATTTACATGGGGGAAGAGATTAGCATATTTCCCCCCTCACACCTTTAAATATTTCAAGCAAGTGATCATGTCTTAGCATATTATGCCTTCTGATTTTTTTTCCAGGTTTGTTGTTGCTTTGTAACTATTTTAGTCTGACTCTGTAACCCCATTTGGGTGTTTTCCTGGCAAAGATACTTTGCCGTTTCTGTCTCCAGCTCATTTTACAGATGAGGAAACTGAGGCAAAGAGGGTTAAGTGATTTGCCCAGGGCCACACAATTCATGTCTGAGGTCTGATTTGAACTCAGGAAGATGAGTCTTCTAAATCCAGTGCTCTATCCCCTGCACCACAAGGCTGCCCGATTCCCCAATTTTTTCCATTGGGCCTGGTCACAGCCAGTTCACCATTTTGCTCCCCCTCTTCTACATGAGTTGCAGTTTGTTTATGGCTGTCTTAAAATATGGCATCCAGAAGTGAACACAGTACTGCAGATATGGTCTGACCAGAGTAGAGAATAGCCAAAATTTTTATTTACTCGGTGTCACATACTTAGTTTCAAGCAGGAGATGGAAGTTAAACCTAGGTTTTCTAATACCAAGCCTTCTGCACATTTTATCAAATCAAAACAATGTACATGGTAAATACTCATTAAGTTCTATATTGACTGGATTTTGTGTGTATCACACTATATGCTTTGCATAGGTCTTGGTGTAAAAATTTTTGTAGGCAAGTGATTGTTCAAATTCCCAGTGCCTTTCAGAGAGACTAATCCTGAAGTCTACTGTGAGATTTTTTTTTTTTTGGCTTTGTAGGTGGATTTTGCAACCTTTCTTCTCTGCTTAGGCAAGGGAGGTTATGGCATTATGCTGTATTGTTGGACTTTTTGATCAATAAATGTAAGAGTCTTCTTTCAGGTTGCCAGAAAATATTGCTGACTTGGGTCATTTAGTTAATGTGATGAGTTGATAAGGCTCATGCATAAATGCAAACTGCCAATTTGTGATTAAATGTATTTTAGACTAAAATTAACTTTTATTCTGAAAGGAGATGCAGAAGATTGTATTTTAAGTTATAAGAATGAAAATGCAAGCTATTTAGAACAATAATAGAGAACTTTATTTTAACTATTCTTAGTTCAACTATATACTAATTAACTAATACATTTCCCTCCAAGTAAGAAGATTAACCATTTAGAAGAGCAGTGCTAATTATATTTGTTGAGTGCCAGAAAAAATGTTACACAAAAGCTGACATTTAAGGGAGTGAGCTATGTGAGTTTATTAAACAAGTTGTATAGTCTTACATATCTTTCCTAGCCTTTGGTCTCTCATTCAGGTATCATCAAAGTGAAAAAGAGTTTTTTATTTTGCATTTCTACTAGATCTGGGATCTCATCCTTGTGGTTAATCACTCCAGTTGTACAGATTGTCACAACCCGTCTATGTCCTACTATCCCAAGAAACCCTGCACCATTTCCTGTCATGAGTTCACCACAGGCACTCAACCATCAGTCCTGGGGAACCTTCCTTCATTTTATTTATTTGACATTATGAGGATACCAGGGAAGTATATGTGTTGTCTCTCATTATCTTTCATACTTTCCAAGGGACTCATGTCTTTTTAGATTAACAGAAAGGAGTAATCATGTCTAGATTTATTGAGAGACTAGGAGTCAATCCCTATAGCTCTAGGATTCCTCTACACTGTCCAGCACATTCGCAGCACGTTCACAGTCATAGTGGATCTGGTATAAAATGTTTGGTAAGGGTGGTGGTGTTGGCCTAAACTGCCCTTGGGCCAGGATCAAGTTCCCTTTTGGACTGGTACTGTTATCTGGTTTTATCAGACCTCCCTGATGTTATTCTTTCACCTCGTTTACTTCTTTCCCTTTCCATTCTAATCCATTTCCCAGATCCTTGCCCCCTTCCTTCTGGCAAATGATTTTTCAGACTCTTTTACCTTTGCTCTGCCTCAGCTTTCTGGTTCTCAGATGTGGATATCGAAGACTCCCTAGTTTTTGTTGTCAATCCAATTTAATTCAGCAAGCATTGATGAAAGGCCCGTTTTGTGTAAGGTCCCAGCTTTACTAAGAATTCTAACACGTAGGCACATACAAAGTACTTTCAGGAATAACTGACAGGAATGAGTAACCTCCCCTTGACACAGTTCCTGGCCCAAAAGTAGGTTCTTAACAAGTGTTTATTGATTGATAAGAGGTGGATTCCAAGAAGTGGAGGTGAGGGGTGAGAGAATTCCAGGCATGGAGGACAAGCATTACAAAGTTGTAACATCATCAAAGGCCAGTTGGGTTGGCCTGCTTCATTTAGTGACCCTTGACTTCCTCCTGACAAAATATATTTTGAATTACTACATTGTTATTTTGACTTCTGGCATCCATCGATTGCAAGAGCCTTAACCCCCTGTCTTGTTAGCCCTGAACCTAGACCTCTATTTGTTTGGGATTAAGTTAGTCTTGCGGCTCTTGCTGGCTTGCGTAGTAGCATTAGGTCATTTATTTCTTAGTAGGAAGTTCTTTCTCTATAGATAGGTGGATGGGTGGATGGATGGATGGATGGATAGATAGATAAATAGATATAGATATAAATGAAACTTGGCTTCTTCTACATGCCTAGGATAGATCTATACATGTGATCCCAGTGAAAGTTATGAAAGCACAGGGCCAGGAATAAGCCTAAATAAGTCTATTTAGTTCTAGGCTGCTGTTAGATCCTGAAAGATGAAGATTACTGCATCTGAAAGGTCTCAGTATATGTGAATTGCAGTTGATTGATATATCAAATCATAGTGTTTAGAGCTGGAAGGATCCTTAGAGATCAACCAGTCTGACTTCCCTTTTTGAACCTAGAAGGGTTTTAAATTGCCTAAGGTTAAGTAGTAGAGACTTCTTTGAGCCAGATTGTTTGATTTCACATCAGTCAGGCTGTCTCTTGTACAAAATTGTTGGAAGTACTCATATTCCCTAGTCTCTCTGGACCCAATCTCAACTACTACTGGATCCCCTTCATCTCCACCTCCAGCATTATCCAGTATCCCTCAGAAGACGTATCTCTGTCAAAGTTCACAATTGTCATGCCCCCTTTGATCAAAAATACAGATAGCAATCCCAGTATCAGCTAAGGGTAATTAGCATCACTCTTATCCTGGGTTTTGTTTTTCATTCTTGTTTATAGATTTTGCATGTGTGTGCGTGCGTGTGTGTGCATGCACATGTGTGTGTGTGTGTGTGTGTGCATGTGTTTTCTCTGGATAACACTGGAATTATGTTGCTATCAAGTCTCCTTGGAAGAACACTTTAATTTCTGGGCCTGGGGAAAGGTTCCAAATGAAAAACAAAAGGTCATTGTGGATGTTAAAAAATAAAAACAAATACAAAAAAGAAAACCTGCAGACATTCTGCTAGGGGTATAGGCACAATCATTTGTGACTGTACTGCCTATGCTATGGTAGCTCCTGGCTAAAATAGTTCAAACTTGTTTTCACATATAAGCAGTGATGAACCTTCTAGTGATGCCTGGGGCCTCCTGGTAGGAGAACTCCCTCAAACCATTGAAAACTGAAATATGGAAATACTAATATGGAAATGTGTTTTGTAGGATTTCACATGTATAATCCATATCATAAGTACTTATTTTCTCAGGAGGTAAAAAGGGGGCAGGACGGAAGGAGAAAATGTGAAACTCAATTTTTTTTGAAAATGGATCTTAAAAATTTTTAAATATATTTGGGAAATAATTAGCAAAATACATACATAATTTTTTTTTCTTTAAAAGAAATTTACAACTTATAGATAGACTTTGGGCAGTTGCCTAAAGCACAGAGCTTAAGTGACTTTCTCTGGCCCTCCTAGCTAGTGATTGCAGGATTTCAGTTTGTCTCTCTGACTAATCCATTATAGCATGATGCCTCTTCCTTAGAAACTTGACCTAAATATCTATTTAGTTTGCAGAGTATTTTCATAACCCATTTTCTTCTATTCCCATTGTATGTGTGTGTTTGTGGGTTTGTGGCAATGTGTTTGTTGAGTGTTAGTTACATTATGGAGAGATTTTGTGTTTGCCTGTGAGGAGGTCAAGGTTTTCTCCTCAAATAGTTTGAAACAAGGCAGTTCAATCCCTCCTGGATTTCCATTTCTCCATTTGTAAAATGGAGATTGAATATTCTGCTACTTCCCCTCAGAGGACTCTTGTCAGGATTAACGAATTAGTGGTTGTAGAACACTCAGGTAAAAAATAGCAAAGCTTCAGAGTGGCTATTAATAATAAATCAGTGCAAAATATATTTGTGAATATGTGCGGGCAGATTTCCCAGAGCTCTGACACTATCAAAGGGAAGGAAACAGAGTCTTTCTTTGGAGGTATGTGCTCTTCACTTGTTCAAAGATGTGGCTTTATTGTTTCTCTTAATAGAGTTAGTTATGTGTAGATAGGTGGTTGAACTTCTTTCTGGAGTCACCGTGATCCTCCTGTTCATGTTGCACGAGTACATACATATCCCTGTTATTTTTCAGGATCTGAATGATGACTCATTTAAATAGGTTCCATGGAAAAGTCCATCTGAATGGACTGCTGGTTATAGTTTCTTATCCATGGTAGTCATAACTTGTTAGACACAAATTGCATGAAATTTCTTTGAGATGACAAATGTTAAGCCCACAGACGAGGGATGAAAGAAGTTATATGCACTTTTTTTAGTGGTAACTAAGAATTGGAAATAAAATGGGTACTTATTGATTGAAAAATCGCCAGACAAACTGTGCACTCCCTTCCTCTAAATATGTGTGTATACATACATACATACATATATATGTGAATATATATGTGTGTGTGTGTGTGTGTATATATATATAAAATGGATTATTGTTATGCCATAGGAAATGATGGCTGCAAAAAATTCAGAGAGATTTGAGAAGACCCGTGTGAACTGATCTAGAGTGAAGAAAACAGAACAAGGTGAATAATTTATACAATAACCATAATGATATAAATGAAAACAACAGACAACTTTCATCAATGCTGTCACCAGTTGTGACTTCAGAGGACTGCTAGTGAAATATGCCTCCTTGTAGGTACAGAATTGAAGCAGGCATTGTCTGGCATAGACAGGGTGTTGATTTGTTTTGATTAAATAATTTTTATTTTGTTATTAGGGGGATTATTGGGAATTGGAAAAATCAGTGAGACATGATAGCAATGTTAAAATATTTTTTTAATTAAAAAAAAGAAGCTACAATGAATGAGAAGTGAAGTAGTAGAATGTTTAGGAACTTTAATGTTTTGTATTAGCTGATAAATTTGGGGTTTTTCTCTATGTTCTAATGGAGTGACAGTAAAAGGAGGTTGACAATAAAGAGAATTTGAGTCATTGACCTTCAAAGTGAGAAATCCTTCGGTCAGTGCTATCTGATTTATTGCTTTTCTCTGTACTTTCCTTCTCTGGGGTTTGATGGGAGCTGGGCTGTGGCATACAGGGCTGGAGCAGGCACATCATGCTTTCTGCTCAGACTTTAGCACCTTAGCTCCCGAGAGGTGCTCAGGGGAAGTGCTGACTCTTTGTTTCTCCTTCCATCCTCAGCTCTTTCTCCCACCCTCAAGGACAGACTGTACCCTAATTACCGACCACTGGAATAGGATTCCTCTCACCACAGCTAGCCTTGGCCTTTCTTTGCTCTTGCCTGTCAGAGTAAAATGCTGCCCACTTTTGTGGTGGCTAGACAAGCTTTTAACCATGATGAAAAGAATTAGCTTTCCTGGCTCCCTGCATAGATATGGGGAAGAGAGGAGCAGTAAATGTGAAGTGTGTAAAAGATTATTTTCTCATATTAATGCAGCTCATGGTTGCTCAGGTGTGCTGGGCCATTGATTCTAAATGTTGTAACCTGGTATTCCGTCTAGCGCTGAGTCAGTGTTATTTGGGCCTGGGTAGTATGAAACACATAAAAGCTTCACTGGGATAAGACAGGTGACTTGGTAGCTTCTACAGGTGATCGCCTGTGTCTGGATTTTTACTTGGGTGTGGCAGCTACTGCATTGGTTTTAGAATAAGTGAATCATGGCAAAAAGCAGTATTCATTTCGTTGGGCTGGAGGTTCAGTGTGTATGGGTTCCATAGAATTAGGTTTATTCTCTTTTTGCTTCCTTTGAAGTTCCCTGAGCATGCATCTTGTTGGGAAATGTTGCCTATGTTCTACTGTGAGAGAGAAATTTGAGAGAGTTGCTGTCTGCTAAACTAATTATGTTTTAGCTCTGAGTGGCTTGGCGCAATCAATCCTGAATGCTCAGCAGATTTTATGTAGTATCTGAATTATTAATGGAAATGAACTGGAAGAGAGAGCGTGGTCATCTTATTCTGTCCTAAAGAAGCCTTTGGCCGGTCTGGCTGCAGGAGAGAGGCTGCTTCTTGTGGAAGGATGATGGAGGAATCAGGCCTTCACGTGGAGCAATACCCTGATGGGAGTTTGTGCCAATATGCACAGAAAATTACAGCCTGCTTTGGAGGGATAGGTAAGAGCCCTTGAAAGTTGGGTTACAATGAGGTGAGACCTGAGACTGATGATATAGATGAGCTGTTCAGCAGGGCCAACCAAGCACCACAATCCTGCCTTTAGTTTGTTCGTTGCACGCTGACAGGAATGGCGACCACATATGGAAAGCCTGAATGTAACAGAACTTAAAATGGCTGGATAGTCACCACAGCCTGGACATTGGCTCAAGCTTCTCAGCTGCAGTCACTATCCTGGGCACTCCCATTTTAGAGATTGCTTCTCTGCATTGATCTCTTTGTGTTTGTGTAACTGCAAGTGTTAAAGAGATAATAGGCGATCTTCATTTTTTTGCTTAATCAGTAAAGATTTAGAAATTCATAGTCTAAAAAATTGCCCTATTATCACTGATGAAGCTGCAAGATATGCCTTTGAACCATTTGCTCAGAAAATTAAATGAACATATTTCATTTGTTAAGAAAGATTGTCTTTAAGTAGATTGTGTTTTTTTAATGTGAGTTTCCTCATTGGAAGTAACAAATCTTATGATTTAAAGTGAGGACATTTCTGTCTAGGGGAAGGAGAACATGATTATTAAATATAATGAGATTATTTAGAGAAAAGGCAGAGTTCAAATATGAAGTAATTTGAACTGCGATTTGAAAAGTAGATGATTTAGCACAAACATTTAATTGCACAATATAGTCTTAAAGGTGGTATGATGTAGTGAGAATGTACTGGATTTGGAGTCAAAGGAGATGGGCTCAGATCCCATTTCTAACGTGTATCAGCTCTGTGCCTATGGACAAACCCCCTAATCTTCCTGACTCTTAGCTGATTCATCTGTGAATGAGAAGAATAATATCTGTAGCACATACTTTGTGGGGTTTCTGTGAGGCTCAAATGAAATAGTATGTATACTTAGTTTTGCAAACCTTATACGACGTCAGTGTTACTATTAACGTAATGTAGTGAGATCATAAGGTTCTGTTAGAATCTCCTTGAGATGCATGTCACCCATTTTTAATTTTCTCCCTAGAATTTCGATCTAGGCTATGTACTTTGTTTTCCTGATATGATTAGGAACAAAATACATCCGATTAAGATTTACATGCCAACCAAAAGCATTGGAGTGAATATTAAGCCTTTGTTTATGAGGACTGTCTTTCATGGATTTTATATCATTTGCGTAGTTTTTTTTGCATACACCTGCCTGCCACTAAAATGAGTCTCCTCCACTGACTCGCTTACTTCAGTCCCACTCACTCTCTCTACCTGGATTCTGCAATGTGTTCCAGGCTGATAGCAATGCAGTGATGCCCCAGTGAAAGAGCTGGGAATGTTGGAGGATCTTTCAATGTTTGCTGCCAGATACATCCCTGGAAGTCTAGAAAACTGACTTCCTGGTAGGGTCAATGGAACCAGCTCTTTTGGAACTGAACATTTAGAACTCAACATCTGTTGAGTGCCCAAAGAAAGTCATGCAGAAAGATGTGAGTTAGAAGGTGACCCTTCAGGGAGGGGTGAGAAACGAAAGCGCATTCTCAAGGCAGCCCATCTTTCAAATTTCAGCCATACATTTTCTTGGGTGACATATCTGACTCTGGAGTCTGCTTATAGTCACCGTGTACCCCTACACATCCCTGTGAGCAATCCTTGTTTTTAATTCTTTGGAGACTGTAGTGTTGTTTTGCCATTCATTGTGTAGGAATGACCTTATCCATCTGTAAAATGCTGCTGCTTTGGGGGCAGGTAAGTAGAGAGGTTTTCTATGGCTTTATTCTCAAACTCTCTGAGGCACGTGGTAGGTAGAAACTTTAGGAGCATAGTGGCAAGTATAATAACACTGTTGTGTCTGCAGCCTCTGCTTTATTGTTACCCACCGCACACTCCCTTTTTTGTTGTCCAGAGTGTAGTGAGGTAAAATTACTGTTTTCCTTTCACCCCACGTAACTTCTTCAGGTCTCCTACTGCATATGGAGGTGGGGCTGTAGTGACCTCGTAGAAAAAATAGTTAATCCACAGGAAGCCCTTAGTGAATCCCTGACTGGTAGAATGGAAATACATTTTAGCTAGAAATACATTTAGAGTAAAGAAAACTGGGTTCTAGTGTGGTTTCTTCTATTAATAAGCTTTAGGACTTCATTCTAATCATATCGCCTCTGATTTCAGATGACTTTTGCCATTTTTAAACTGAAAGGACTTGGTCTAGAAGATTTCTAAGATCCCTTCAACCTTTAAAATTACATTTTATAATTCTTCAATTTGGGTTTCTTTTTTTAATTTAAAAATCATAATAGGAAAAATCCAGTGCCAGGAGTTGAGACAAAGTTTTATTTACTTGTGACTATTGCACAGCTATAAATTATTCTTTATTATTACATTTAACCTTAGCTAGGTGGCTGTGTACAAGTTAAATGCTCATTTTCTAGCCTATTCTTTTATGTATTTGCAAACATTATTGTCATGCTCTAATATATAACTTTGTAAACATTTTTAAATTATATAATTTGCCGTTTGTTTCTGCCTGGGTTTGATTTTTATGAAGGTCCTAAGATAGAAACTAGCTTAAACTTATATAAGACATACAATAATTCTCAGTGTAAGACACACTGCGTATGTAAGTATAACATAGGCTTGATAAAATGGATTAGTTTGCATTTGATCTTAGTGACTGGATTTGACGTGTCCTTTCACCTCTATTACCTTATACTTGGGGGTGGGAGGGATTAGATTGTATTCAGGATATTATTAGTACTGAATTAGTGAAGTAAGAAATGAAGAAGAACAAAGAACACAAGCATCTTTGCGGAGAGGGCTGGGAAAATTCAGGTGCTTGCCTAAGGACATAGGTAGTAGCGCAGCTGGATTTCCAACTTAGATCCTTTGACTTTTAAGTCAGTATTCTTTTCACTGCGCAACACTATTCCTGTCTTAGGGCTGAGGATAATTGACTAGATTTTGAGGTTAAGGAAAAGTGAAGAAATGGTCTTTGCTAGAAAACTTCTGTGACATCTAAGAACATTGACTTTTTATCTTGTAATATTTTCTTCTATTATATATTTATCTTTAATTTATGGAATAAAACATTTCCCTAACATAGCATAATAAAAATATGATTGCATGTGAAACTGAAAATTACTATGTACAACTTGCTGTTTCTATTACATATATAATAAAGTTACATAAGAAAGTTACATTCTTTTTTTTCCCTTCTCTCCCCACCTCGCCCTAAGGATGGCTACCATTAGACACAAATAGGTGTATATGTGTAAAATTATTCTGTACAAACTTCTATTTTCTCTGTAGGCAGATGGCATCTTTCTTCATATGTTCTTTATAGTTAATTTGGATATTTATGTCAAAATGACTTATTTGTTCAATGTCTTTCTTAAAACAGTATTGCTGCTACTGTATACGATGCTCTTTTGGTTCTGCTTATTTTACTTTTTATTATTTATGCAAGTCTTTCTATGTTTTTCTAAGCTCATTTCTTATAGCATAGTAGTATTCCATCACAATCATATAGTACAGTTTGTTCAGTCATTGATCAAATGAATCAAGCTACCATGTAAACATAGGCTACTATCTAACAAAAATATGAGGATGAGAAACATATATATTTTTGTGATTGGGTGTGTATGTATTTCAATCAAGCTGTCATGTGTGTAAGTAAATATATAAATATGTAGGGAGTTAATCGAGAGGTGAGATTATGATTAAGACTGTATCTTCTTATATAGACTGTGATTTCTTGTGTGAGTATGGTGTGTATTTAAATCTTCTGTGTGGTAGAATAAAAGCTGTCCTGTGTATATCTATTGTTGTGTCTTACAGGATCTTGGGGATCCTTTTACCAACAGCTGTAGATACCCAGATACGATCTATGGGCTAAGATTTCTGGGAGTAACCCTGTGTGGGAGCATAAGGAGCCAAAAGGGTCACAGATAGATATATGATTCTTGAAGTATCCTGCAGGGTTGTACCCAGTATATGTATATGTAAATCCACAGCATCTGATTCTGGGCTACACATTTTATAAACATACATCTATCTGTATATATGTATGTATAGATGTGTGTGTGCATACACACACATTTTTTGTATATATACATACAAATATGCTTATGGGCATTTTGCCATACTCTTATCAGAGTAAACTGAATATACTAACACCAACTGCAATTGAATCCTCTATATCTCAGCTGCATTAATGGATATTAATCTGGTTGTGTAAGCATACATATATAAGACAGATTGCTGTAGTCTGAGTTACTGGTGGCAACCTGTCTCTAGTACAGGTCACCTGACCAAGTGTGTGAGGAATCCTAAGCCCTTGAAGGTAATCCCTTAAAAACATATCCTTACTAATCTTCTTTGTTGGACAATGAAAAAGGGAAAGAGGGAGGCTTGAGCTAAGTAAGTGCTGTGAGGAAGCCCCATTTTCTTATACTCTTGGACCTTGTACTTCTCCCTTTGACTTTGCACTGCTTGTAGAGATGCCTTCCTTCTCTCTCTTAAAATGCTTGGGGAAATTGTGTGGCTTGGGGAAAAACAAAAATCTGTCATCTGCTGGAGCTAACCTCAGGGGCTCATTCAAGAGCAGACTGGTGATTGAGGACATAAACGTCACTGGACTTCCATACCCTCTTCCCAGAAGGGCTACCATCACTCATTTGTTATATCTGAATCCAGAGGATTACTGCTTATGTGCTCACTTATTCAACAACTTCGACACTCTAGGTAAGCATTAGAGAACCCAGGCTGGAATCTGGTCAGTGCTGTTGTGTCTGGTGCACGTCACAGAATATAATCACAAACTCATTGGCTGAAACATGTTCTCCAAACAAAGACGGGGCTGTCAAATGTCCTGAATAGCTGATCCTGGAGGGTACAAGTAAAGTCCACAGTCAGCTAGGTATAGGCTGAAAGCAAGATTTTATTTTCTATTCATATTCTGTGATCTCAGCAATGAGCATGTCTCTGTTTAAACTTAATGATTGTGTTTCTATTATAAGAATTGTGATGGGAAAGAAAAGATTTAGCTCAGAGAGAGTGTTTTTTTATGTCATGGTAAAGGATGAATGGAGAAAAAAAATAACGCAAGGTAGCATATCAGCACCCAGTGAGATATGGATTAGGTGAAGTCAAAAGACAAGTAATGAAGTAATGTTATATGGCCAAGGGTATTTAGGGACCTAAACAATGAGGTTCTTGTTCTGGGGTGGGGTAGGTGTGTGTGTGTAGAGACAGAAATAATGTATGAACTGAGGGGTACCATTCTAGGATATCAGGTAAGGGAGAATGCTTTTAATGAAAAATTATTAAAAGCTAAGGAATATAATGGTAAAATATGGTACCTTGGAGTGTTAGTATAGAGGACAGGGAGAAGTTGACTTAAGGTGGGGTTACCTAGGACTGGGAAAGAAGCTATAGAGAAAGGAAAATTTCCAACTTGTTTTAGTGGAAGTCAACTTCACATCCTAGATGGCTGGTATCAAGAGCTAGATTTGGGCCAGCTGTGCTGTTTAACTCCTTTGTGAGGGTAAACAAGTTAGTTATTTGCCTTCCACTGCCATAAAATGATAAGGTCTAATTTGTTGTGATGATGGGGATGTGATTATAAATGTTGGAGGGCAGTTATTTGTTTTTCACTGTAGGAAAGAAATTACTGGCAAGGTATTATTTTGTGAAGAATATCCTGTTTTAGGACAGGTTCTCAGAGGAAGTGCATCCTCTTGTTCTCATATATATAGGCTAGCAGAACCAGGTGCTCTGGGAACAGCTGGCTAAGTGCTCTAGGATATACGCAAGACCTCCAGCTGCTTTTGACGTTAAAGATGATGTATCTTCTCGTATAATGATTTTTATTCATTAAAATCATACTTTCTATTCACATAGCATTGTGTTTTTCAATGTATTCTCCCCTAGATATCCTTCTTCATCTAACAAGTATTTATTAAGCACCTACTGTGTGCAAGTGAAGTATTCTGAGTTATGGCTTAGAAGGTCAGGTGTGGTTCCGATGCTTTAAAGAGCTTGCACTGGAGCAATTCGTAACAGTTTTTCTCTGGTAGGCAGAGGTAGGAGCAATTCGTAACAGTTTTCTCTGGTAGGCAGAGTAGGTATGTCTGTTTCTATTTTTAAATTTAGTTGAGAGACTAGAGATCCTGGAGAACAGGAAAAGGAAATAATAGTAGTTTAAAAATAGTGAGTACGTGTGCCTGTCAGTGTCTGTAAGTCTATCACTAGCCTTATGTGTATATAGCCTTATCTATGTATGTCCATATCCATCTTTACCATCTATCTACCCATCTATACCATATCTGTCTTTCTATCCTTCTGTGTCCATTTTTATCCATCTAAATCTATAACCATCTTTATTCATTTGTCTTCTCCATCTATATCCATACCTATCCGTCTATCTATCTCTGTCCGTGTCCACTTTTATCCATCTATAGTTATCTCTACATCCATCTTTATCCTTCTGTCTATCCATCTATATCCCTATCTGTCTCTCTATTTCTATCCATCTGTATCCATCTATCTATCCTGTGACCCTGGACAATTAGCATAACCTCCTTTGGCTTCACTTTCCTCATCTTTAAAATGAAGAGATTGTATTAGACACATTTGAAGTTGATGTCAGCTCTACATCTCTGATCCTTTGATCTCATGTTTGTCCCTAGCTTTGCTAATATGTTAGGAAGTTATGGAAACTGTCCTTTAAAAAATCATTGTTTACTCAATAGGGGAAGTTTAGAAAATAAACATTTCTCTAGCCTTACTAGGTACATACAATGCTAGATTAGCTATAGAATTTCCTTTTCCTCCAAATAAATGGTCTCCTCTTCAGAGAACTGGATGTATGTTTTTTGGGGGACTGGGGAAACTGATCTTCCTAAACCTAAGCTCCAGCTTAATTGAAAAAACATAACAAAATAAATGAAGAAGCCCATGTAGGTGATTCTCTTTCCAAAGACCACATTGAAGAATTGTACTCTGTGACTGCAGTTTTCAGAGGCATTAAAAAATATCTGAATATGATCCTGGCCCTGGACTGTCCTATTAGTCAAATCCTAAGCCAGACATTTTGAACCAAGGATTATTCTGGGATGAAAACAGATATAGCATTGTCATCCCCTTGGAGAAAGCCATTCACATTCCAGAAGGTTTCTCTGAGTAATCCCATGAATGGAATGGTAGTCTTGCTTTAATGAAGGCAGGTGCTTAATGTTCTTTCCATTCATTCATTCATTCATTAAAATCTTCAGCAGTGACCTGTGCTTGGACATTCTCCCTGAGGGCCACATATCCAGACACATCAAATAGTTTTGAGGGTGCATGTTAACTGTTCCATAGAACACTTGCTCAGTAAGAAGATATCCATTAATTATGGCAGGATTGGAAAAAATTTCACCACCAGAAGTTGCTTGTTTGTTTATTTGTTTTAATTCACCTGCAAATATTAGATACATAAACCCTACATGAAACTTCAGGAAAACTGCTTAAGTAAACTAAATGTGTCTAGGGGTATAGGAAAGACAAGTTGTTTCTTTTAGTTTTCCCTCTGCTCTTTTAATTAATGACAGTTTTTAAAGGGAGAATAGAAAAGCCTGAAGTGACAGATTGAAGCATCTGTTACTCTGGGGAGAGAAGGAAGGGAATATTACCTGGTGACAGAATGTTCCTTTAGTGCCCTGGACAGCTCTGTTCCCTGTTACATTTTGGTTACTTTCAGTTTGTTTGTTTATTTATGGGATTTGGCCTTGAAACAGAAAGCTTAGTTGCTGAAGGGATTAAAGACAGATGAAGGCTAATTTTTCTTCATTCTAGAGGACAAAAAATAATATGAGACTTGAAATTATAGTTACATTTGAAATCAAATTTAAAATTGTTTAAAAAATTATACTTAAAAAGTTTGCATTAGATTTTCTGGTTCTTATTCATAGACCTCATTCTATTAGCTATTAATATATTCTACTGTCTCCCATCTCAGAAACCTGAAAACTCAGCATCTGCCTGTCAATCTGTATCAACCATCCAGTCAACCCATCAAAAATATCTGTGCAAGTCTCACTGTATTATATCTAAAGAATTATAAAACAGTAATTCTCTCAAGGAGTTTAAAGGTTTTGTGGGACTGTACTGGAATTGTTAGAACTTAAATAGTTAATAAGGCGTGAGGTAAGAGAACTCCTATCTGCCCTCAATGAGTTCAAGTCAGCTGGCAAAGATAACCATATTCCACAATTGTGAAAAATGCCAGATGTGGTTGTTGAACTACTTTTGGTGATTGTTGAAATCATGGAGATCCTGCCACAGAATTGAAGAGTAGTAAATAGTGTCCTTACTTTTAAGGGACAGAGTGGAAGAAAACAGAAATAAAAACTAAGCCTTTATGACAACCATTTATAGTCAAGCAAAACAAATGCCCACATTGGATATGTCTGAAACTGTATCTTACTCTGTATTTTGAGTCCATCACTTCTGTGAAGAGTTAAGTAGCATGCATCATCATCCATCCTTTATAATAACCCTAGTTGGTCATTGCATTGATCAGGGTTTTCAAGTTTTTCAAAGTTGGTTTCCTATATAATGTTGCCATTGTTATATAAATTGTTCTTCATGTATTTCTTACTTTACTCTGCCTCAGTTCATACAAATCTTTCCAGGTTTCTCTGATGCCATCCATTTTTGTCATCTCTTATAGTGCAATAATATTCCATAAATTGATAAACCATAATTTGTTTATCCAATCCCTTAACAGATGAGCTTCTTTTCAGTTTCTAGTTCTTTGCTGCTATAAAAAGAGTGGCCATAAATTATTTTTGTACTTATAAGTCTTTTTCTTCTATCTGGTCTCCTTGGGATATAGTCCTAGAAGTGGTATCACTAGTGGAAGAATATACACAGTCAAGTGGCTTTGGGTTACAGTTCTAAATTACTTTCCAGAATGATCCGGGGTAGGGAACCTGCAGCATGGAGGCCATTCCCCACCCTTGATTAGACCAACTCACAGCTCCACTAGCAGTGCATTAGTGTCTTTATTTTTCTACAGCCCTTTCAACATTTGTCATTTTCACATTTTGACTTCTTTGCCAATATGAGGGGGGTGTGAGATAGAAATTCAAAGTTATTTTACTTAGCATTTTTCTAATTTTAGTGATTTGGATACTGATAAAAAGGTAACAATCAAGAAAAGGAGATATATATATATATATATATAATAAGTGCCAACTAAGTGACATAGTCAAGGCATTACTCTGGGCTAAATGTCATAGAGGTAAAAAGTAGGATTTTAGAAGACCTTCTAAGGGTGGGTAGGATATGGGTATATGCATATTCAGGAAAATCTGAGAGTCTCCATAGGAATAGAAAGGAGAGATAGAAAATATTAAATTCTCAATTGTATTGCGAGATTCTCTTTTAAGCTTGCCCTAAAGTCTTTTTAAACCATATGATTCTACAATGTTTACTTTCTTGACTGCGTTATAACAACCTTAAGAAATGTCCTATCTTCCCATATTTTATGTGATTAAATTTACCATAATTCTCTATCTAACAGGTACATAAAAAGCAATCCCAGTTAAAGTCACAGGGTAATAAGTGAGATAAACTGCATTCGTTTGGCATGATTTTGAGTTTTGACTTTGACAAATCTGATTCCTCCCTTAGAATGGCTTATCTTTAGAAAGAGTTAATGTTTGGTCCAGAAGATCCCAGTTGCATACCCATGTAGTTCTAGATGATAGCCTCACTTTTATCACAGAGTTAGTCCTGAGTCTCAAATGACATCAAGGTGACAGCTGCCAATAGGAAGTGATTTGGGGTTATTACCATATTCTGAGAGGTTAAGCTAGATCTCACTCAGGGCATCCAAGGAATACTGTAAAGCAAATTACACAAATCTGCACTATTTGAAATTATAATGTATGTAAAATATGGCAGTTGCTTCCACCCTTATTCAGACAATGTGACCGCTCCATGAGATTCATTATTCATACTAATTTGGACCATGAACTAATTGCCCCATGGTCGCAGAGGTAACACCCATCGGAGATAGGACTTAAATAAAGTTCTTTCTTACTCCAAGGATGGCGCTCTCTCTATGACACCATGGTGCCTCTTTATAGGATGGTAAATAGGGTCAAAAATGAAGAGCTTGAAGAAACTTTAGAGACCATCTGGTTAAACCCATTCATTTTGTAGAGGAAGAAACTTGGGCGCTAGAGAGGTCAAGCTCAAGGTCTGTATAGTCAGTGATAGAGCTGGGGTTTCAAAATCCAGGTCTTCCAACTCCAAATCTAGCACTCTTGTAAAATGGTGTCAGAAGGCTAAAATAAAAGGAGTTTTGTGGCTTTTATCATGGAGATGATTTGGGTGATGATTTCCTTTATTCCTGTCAGAAGCTCTTTAACGCAGCCCCAAGTTTTTGTTTGGTTGCTGTTTAGAAACCTTTCGTTATGCCAAGGTTTTAGCCACAGATAGAAACTGAAATGAATCAGAGTGCGTCAGGGAGACACTGACTCACAGCATCCAAAGAACCTGCTCACAAAAGTTTGTTTGCTATCCAAGAGGAAAGTGAGGATTCTAATGACATAGCTGAATACTCCAAGGGAGGAGAATTGCTGAAATACACACGAGCTGTTTGTGTAGAAGAAGCTTATGTTGAATGTTCAGGTCAGGGTTTTTCATAGCTCCATTAGTCAAAAATATACTCAATGAGTCAACAGTATGACATGGCAGGAAAAAAAAAAGCTAAGGAGATCTTTGTTTGGATTGAACCTTAGATTTCATTAGTGTAAGGAACTCCCAAAAAAGAAATTCCTCGTATCGGCTAAAATCTCCATCTACTCTGTAAGCTTAAAGTTTTAGTCAGTTGCTTGGGGCATTGACAGTTTAAGTGACTTGCCCAAAATTTGATGCTAAGTATAGTAGAGGCAGAGTAGATATTTCATTCTCCACACGTTGGCTCTCTAACCACATTACCATATGGTACCTCTCTTAGTTTGAGATTTTAGGCTAGATTTGTAGAATGATAACATCTACAATGAGGGTCTTATTGTATACTGCTATATCCTATACTGGTCATGTTGCAGAGTTTTATAGGTTTAGAACTGTCAGGGAGCTCAGAAATCATTAGGCTTAAGCCCCATAATTTTATAGGTGAGGAAACTGAGGCTAGAGAAGCTAAGTGACTAGCCTAATGTAATACAGGGAGTAAGTGGCAAAGTTTGGTCTTGAACCCAGATCCTATCATAGCTACTCAGTTCTCGACGCCATGTTTTAAGAAGGATATTTAGTTGGGAGTATATCTGGATAAAAGTGTCCAGGATGGCAAGAAGACTTTAGACCATACTATATGGGGTTCAGTTGAAGAAACTGAAAAAGAGGAAGACATTGGAAAGGGGAGGCCTGGTACCTTTCTTTCTTTCTTTTTTTTTTTTTAACAAATTAATTAATTTTTTATTTATAACATTCACTTCCATAAGTTTTAAATTTTCTCCACCTCCCTTCTTTCCAAGACAGCATGTAATCCAATATAGGCTCTACATATATATTCTTATTAAACATATTTTCACATTAGGCATATTTGTATAGAAAAATTAGAATATATGGGAGGAACCATGAGAAAGAAAAAAAAAGCAAATAGTATACTTTGATCTGCATTCAGATTCCTTATTTTTTTGTTTGGATGTGGATGACATTTACCATCAGGAGTCTTTTGGAGTTCTTTTAGACCCTTGCATTGCTGAGAAGAGCTAAGTCCATCAAAGTCAGTACCTGGTACCTGTCATGTAGAAGAAGAACTCTATTTGTTAGATTTGTGGAAAATGCAAAAGCAGAGTTCTGCTTGATATGAGGAAAAGTTTCTAATGACTATCTATCACATTAATACATTCTTGGTGAAGCTATGAATTGCCCCTATCATTCTAGAAAATGATTTGGAATTTTGCTAAGAAATTGGCTAGACTATCAGTACCCTTTGGCCCAGAGATTCCACTGCCAGACATCTATTGCAAGGAGGGTAAAGAGTCAAAGAAGGGCAGAATGTACTCCAGAATGTTTAAGCAGCATCATGATAGTAGCAAAGAACTGCAAAGTAGATATCCATTGATCATGAGATGGCTAAATAAAATGGGGTACCTATGTGACAGAATACTACCATTGCATTAAAAAATCATGAATATGAAGGATACATAGAGAAATGGGTGGGATGTCATGTAATCTAATACAAAATGACACTATGTTTACAATCACTATAATGGAAATGGAAAGAATAAGGATTATAACTACAACTAAATTAAAACTGGATGGAGCTTAATTATATTGATCAGAAGAAGAAATATGAGAATATATTTCCCTCCCTTTTCAGAAGTTGAGAAATAAAAATGTTGAACATTTATTTTATGCTATAGCATTTGGTAGATATATTGATTAATTTTCCTGAATTTTTTTTCTCATTCTTTGTTATAAGAGCTGGCTTTCTAGGTGGGGCAACTAGGAGGGATTTATTGGGAAATGAAGGTAAATGAAAACAAAAAAAGATCAGTAACAACTGAATTTATTTAAAAACTGAATAGACTGCCTTAATAAGCAGTGAGTTTCCATTACTGGAACACTTCAGGAGTAAAGATGGAAAGACCAAGTGTTTATTAAGCATCTTTTACATGCCAGGCACTGTGCTTGACAAATATTTAATTTCATCCCCAACAAACCTGGGAAATAGGTATTATTATTTTCCCCATTTTACATTTGAGGAAACTGAAGCAGTCAGAGGTTAAATGACTTGCCCAAGGTCATACAACTAACAAAATCCTGAGGCAGGATTTGAATTCAGGCCTTCTTGACTTCAGGCCCAGTGCTCTATTCACTGCACCTTCTAGCTGTTGCTAAGAAGAGACATGCTAACTAGTTGAGGCTATCGTAGAGAGGAATTTCTCTTTCCAGTTTTGATATTCTGCAGTTCTATGGTTTACATTTAATTTATAATCATTTCATTCCATTATACATGATTTGAGTGTCTCTGAAAAGGGAGCGGAGGAGGAATGATTCAGTGTCATTTACTGTGGCCATTAGTGCTGTTTCTAAATGAATGTTTTATCATGAGATCTATGGGAACTTTCTGCATAACAAAGATACATTTTTGCAAAGGTACTGGACTGATTTTTAAAGAAAATGTGGCTTATAATGGGCCCACTATCTTATATTAATCATGATATATATATAGAGAGAGGGATAATGTCGTGGCCAAAGCTTCAGTATTGAATTCAGAAGACGCAGATTCCAGTTCTAGTTCCAACAGTTATTAGCTGTGTTCCTTGGGCAGGCTATCTAACCCTCTGAAACTCATGCATTAGAAACTTTTCCTTATATCCCCAAGAATAGTGTGTATATCAAAATGTTTTGTAAACTATAATCACAATCTTCAAGTTGTCTGAGGGAGTCAGAAGAAGGAGATTTGGGTTATAATCTTGGCTTTTCTGTGAACTTGACAATTGTGAGTGAGTGAGAAGTGAGAAAACTTTTCTGTTTTCTTTTTTACAACCGTAAATAAGTCACTGTACCGTACCTCATTAGGTGTCTGTTCTCTCATCTATAAGATAAATGCTTCGATTATATAATCACTAAGGTCTCTTCCAACTCAGTTTTTGTAGTACTGTTAGATTTAATAAAAGAGATGGCACCCTGTTCTTTGAAATCCATTGGTGACATTTTTCACCATTTCTAATCAAATGAGCCATTCAGGAACCTCTGCTGTTGAAGGTGAATTGGTGCTAAATTCTATTATAGCCCGTAATGTGGTTATGGCATGCCTAAGTTATGGATTTGTGTCTTAGAAGTTCTGTGTAGGCTTTTTTCCTTTGACCTTGACTGATGGCTGTAGATTTATCTTTCTAGGTAGTTTTTAATCCAATTAATTCTGCATGCATTTATTACATCCCTACTGTGTACAAGACAGTGGGCTAGTTGCTGGGGACACTATGCAAGGTAGGACATGAAAATCCACCTGCCCGCTCTGGTGCTGTTAGTACCATCCTACACATTCATTTAGGCAATGGAAGCAACTTCAAGGTAAACAGGGCCCTGTGCTATTAGGGGCTTTGCAGGTTAGAATCAAAGAATTAGAAAACAGTGAGAAACCTGTATTTAGCCTAATATATACCTAACACATATCTAGTTATCAATGATATTTGTATATTTAGATATTTATATTTAATATATAATTATGAATGTAAATATTAATATCTATATATTTAAATTTTGCAGAGCACTTTATATACAATATTATCTCATTTAGAGATGAGAATACTAAGACTCAGAAAAATTAAGTGATGACACATCTGAATTCCAGAGGAGGTAGTAACCGAACCCAGACCTCCTGGCTTCTAGTCTAGTCCTCTTTCCCAGAAGCTCTTTGCTGGCTGAAGAGACTAGATTGTGTAACTCAAGGCATCACTGTTGGAAAGTTTGCTCTGATTGTTGTTAAGCACATGGGCAAAATATTGAAGGAGCAGCTTCTGTTCCTAACATGTCAGATTACCAGGCTATGAGTTTAAAGACCTGACTTCCAGCCCCAGCTCTGCCCATGAAACAGCTGTACAAGCTTGGACAAGGTACTTCTCCCTGTTCTGATTCTCACTTTCCTCATCTGTAAAATAAAGAAGTTATATAAGGCTCCTTCTCAGTCATAAACAGTACTAGGACTGCTTTTTGGTGAAAGTGCCTCCTGCAGTGTACCAGCTGTTGACAGATGTAAAGATTCTTTTTCTGTAAGATGGAAGATAGTTGTGTCTGCACAAATACTTCTGCTGGAGCAGCTGAAGTATTAATTGGGGTTTCCCTTATTTCTGGCTGCTAAATCTAGGCATTTTTAGATGGCACCACTGCCCTCTAACAGAAGGAGAACACTTAGTATTCTAGATGACCTGCTTTAGCTCCTGCAGAAGGTGCATGCCATGATGGCAGTGTACATATTTGTGTTTTACTGGGGCTGTCCTCTCAAATCATAGGTGAAATGCTTGAAGAGAATGTAAGTGTCTAGTTAGCAAAGAGTTAGCTCTTTGCTATGTATTTTGCCAAGACATAACTAAGAGGGGTGGAGGTCAAATGAAAGAAAAAAAATATACCAAGTGAATGTTGGGAAAAGTTTTCTCTGACAATGAGAAATATTCTATTAAGAAACAGTGTCTCCATGGAAACAACAGACATTCCATTCCCTGGGGTGGTAGCTAGGGTGGCCAACTTATTAGGACTACTAGAGCTCATTTTCCTTTTTGCATTTGTGAAAGCATGACATTTAGTGCTCATTTAAAGCAGTTTTACAGGGTAAGGTAAACTGGGATTGTAATGCTTATCAGCTGGTAGAATCTGACACATGAAAACTGAGATAGAAAGCCATGATATCAGTGAATAAACTGGAATGTGAATTAAAGCAGAAGTTTTTACCTAGAATAAACAGGCACCACACAAGGTCATATTGAAGTTGGAGATGAGTCATTTGTGTGCCAAACCTGAGAACACGGAGTAAATCAAAGCAGATTTGAGGCATCTCAGTTCAGGAAATGAAGGTTCTTTGGAGTGACCTTAGCTACAAGATAAGGGTGACTCACAAAAAATGACTCTCTGTCTCTAGGGTGTGCTGAGTTGGCCGTACTCTACAAGGTCTGAGTTGTTGCAGAGATTCTAGGCTGTTGCTGTGTGGTCCTGTACATAAAAGATGGAACCTCCCTTTAATCTCTGTGTAGTGACTATTGACGTAAATCAAACCTGATTGACTTGAGAGGAAATGCTCTCCTAAAGCATACTACTGCATATTCTTGACATGTATTTATGTAGCTGATAGCAAAACTGTTTGCATTTTAACCCTACTCTTAAGATTTCTGTTTGTGTGCCACTAGAAGAGAATACAAAGTTAACCACTGGTTTTTAATGGATATACACAATATACATACGCACACATGTACACACATGTACATATGTATCTGCATGTGCAAACAGTATGTGTATGTATATATACATATGTAGAAATATACATACATATAATTTAAATTTTTTATTTTTGAATTCTTTCAAGCTATTATAGTACTTCTCAGGAGTGTTTGACATGCTTAAAATTAAATCACAGAATGTGAAATTTCCTTTGTTATCGTGAGATCCTGCAAATTCTACTAATAAGTACCTTCTCTCTGTGGCTAATTGCTTATTTTATACTCACATTTTAGTTTGTTTACAAGTAGTATTAACCTTCTAAATGAGGGTATTTATATATAGTAAGCTTTATTTTTTTTTTTAACTAGAAGCTATTACTTGGTAAAAATATCTAGCCCAGTTTCTGCTGAAGACTTTTGGGGCTTTTAGTACATGAATAAAAGTAAAGGACTATCCTGATAGGGAATTCCATGGGGATTCAGAAATAAAAAGTCTTAAAATTAGTCATTTGAATGAAAGGATAAGAAGAAAGATCAAAAAGATCAAGTATTTGGAAGTTCTAAATCAGAGGATCAAAGACTAAAAAAAATTGTTCAGAATGTAATGAGTACCAAGAAAAAATACTGTATACACAGTAAAAGAGAAAATTGTATGTGAAACTATGAATCTTTATGAATTTTTTAACAAAGGTCATAAAATAAATTCAGCATGTTATTTCCAGAGCCACTTTGCTTATCTGTGTTTCTCTCTGCACTTCTTTCTGTTTCCTTCTTTGCATTTTTTAAAATGCTTCCAGAAACTTCTTTTCTTCTTCATTTTGGCAATACTTACTATCACCAGCTCCACCCCTTCCAAATCTTCTCTTTCCAAATAGAAATGAAAACAGTCCTTTTAACAGATAAATATAGTAAAGAGAAAAACAAATTCACATTTTTTGCCATCTTCAAATATGTATTTTTCATTGTATTTTTTGGGCTCATCAATCCTCTGTCAGAAACTCGGTAACATGCTTCATCATCAGTCCTCTGGATTTGTGGTTGACTACTAACATGGCCAGAACTCGGAATTTTTCCAAGTTATTTTTCTTTACAGTGGTGTTCTTACTGTGTACACTGTTTTCCTGGTTCTGACTACTTCACTCCTCCAATTTGTACAAGTTTTCCCAGATTTTTCTGGAACCATATCTTTTGTCATTTCTTTCAACACAGTCATATTCCATTACACTTATATATCGTAATTTGTCCATCTATTTCCCCAGTTGATAGCTATCCTTTTTGTTTCCTACAACAAAGACAGCAACTGCAACTATTCTTGTGTATATAGGTCTTTTTTTCTCTTTCAAATCACAGACTTTTAAAACTGGAAAGATTGTTAAAAATTGCCTAATCGAATTGCTTCCTGTTTCTGATGAGGAAAATGAAGGCAAAAGAGATCAATGACTTGCTTAAGGCTTCATAGATAAGTCTTAGATTGTAGGGAATTTTGGAATCATCTTTATTTATCCTCCCCTCCCATGACCTATCCACTCTCTATGAAATGCCAGCTTTTGTAGGCAGGTGCATCATCATCATCATCATCAACATCATCATGACTGGACTCATGCTTTCATTGGTATAATTAATTTTTAGATGAGGAAATATAATAGTGACATCAATGATGATGATGATGCTGCTAATCACTCATTTATAAATTGCTTTGCAGTCTCAAAGTGGGATGGGTAAGTGGCACAGTAGCTGTGTGACCCTGGCCAAGTCACTTAACCTTTTTTCCCTCAGCTTTCTCATCCATAAAATAAGCTGGAGAAGGAAATGGCAACTCCAACACCTTTGCCAAGAAAACCTCAAACAGGGTCACAAAGAGTTGAACATGACTAAAATGAATGAACAACAGGAACAACGATATCGAAGTGCTTTTACATTTGCTATTTCACTTGATTCTCACCACCTTAAAAAAGTGGGTAGGGAATTGATATTTTACACAGTAGGAAACTGAGATTCAGAAAGGTTAATTAAGCAACTTGCCCAAGGTCATATAGCTTATTAAAATACTGCCTATTCATAAAGGTTTGTTCAGTCAGTTAGAATATATTGAATGAGTCCTTTGTGCCCAATACTGTGCCCAGGTGCACAGAAGAAGCATATGACCTGTTCCCTGCCTTTGAAGCATTTATTTTCTTGTCATCACGGCAAAATGAACACATAGGAGATAGGGAACAATTAAATCCTAAAAGGTATGTCAGCGGTAATAATTTAAAGTTAAGATTCATCCTTGTGGGTTAAAGAAATCAGAGAAGTCTTCAACGAGTAGGTAGTGCTTGAATTGGAGGAATTCATAGGATTAAGACAGTTGGTCACACAGATGTTTCTAATTACATGTTTCATAATTACATAAGTTTCTAATTACTTAAGTCATAGAAAGTAGGGATGGCGATGGTATATGTTGGAATAGATAAGAAGAAAACAAGACAGGTATGATACAGCGTGGAGACCAGCCTCATTGGAGGTAGAGCATAGTGAGAGAAAAGATTGTGCAATTATCCCTTCCACATTCCTACTTTTCCCATTGTGGTTTTAATACATTGTGGGTCAACATAAAAAACTAAGTGGGAATTTGGGGGAGTTTTGCAGAAGCCACAGACCACACAGAAAAAGTTCTTTTTCATACAGTATTTTTACTTAACATCGACCTACATATAGCTTATGACCAAATACTTAACCCAAATTTTACAATAAGCTACTGTAAACACGTTATAAAAGAAAAAAGAAAAAAAAATTCAGACTTCTTTTCTGTACAAATGGAGGGCCAAAAAATTTTAGCCAGATTTTCCAGATTGTTGGAGTGCCTCACTCCTCACTCCTGCATTGTAGAAGAGATAACTGTGTAATTGTGTGGAGCCTGGTTATGGTGGCCCTGAAAAGCCAGGCAGAGGGGCCTAAACTTGTGATAGGTCACAGGGAATTATTTTAAGTTCTTGAGCTCTTTCTTTTCATGGGTATCCCAGGAAAGTCTGCTAATAGAGAAATAACTGATGTTTATTCATTCACAGAGCAGCCCTTTCTAGTGGAAAATTGATGGTTTAAGGGCTCTTCTCAATCCTTACCCCCAATGTATTTTCCATCAAAATAGTTTCCCTTTAGCACAAAGTGAAGAAGATACCAGGGTTCAGCTACTAAAGGCATCTTGCTTTGTGCTGGGGATATCCAAAGGCAAAAATGAGATAGTGCCTTTCCTCAGGAAGCTTACTTTCTACTTAAATGACAAGTCACTTAGCTCTCTATGCTGTAGTTTCTTGTTTTGTGAAATGAGGGATTGGACTTGGTTCTTTCTAAGGTTCTTCCAGCCTTGAAATTCTATGATTATTTGATTTTCCTGCCAGGTGCATTATGGATAAGATTACTTCAAGTGTCAGTGATAACAGTGATGTATATGCCTAGAGAAAGGTCATGGGATGAGGTGGGGAGGTGTCAGTGGCTCAAAGAGTGTTTGCTGTTATGTCTATTCAGAATCACAGTTTATGGTCACTTTTGGTGTCTGTTTTGATGGGAAAGAGCTGTTTTGGGAAATGTACAGAGCCAAGTTTTTAAATGTGGGTTGTAACAATTGCCTTTTAATTAACTGGAGCTCTGTTGAAATGATCTGCACTTGACTTTTTGCGAAAAGTGGCTGCTCATCCAAGGATAGCTTTTGAGCCATCAAAATGGTGCCCAGCTTCCAATCATATGTGGGCAATTCTTTCCTTCATCTTCTGAGTGAATAAAAAGGAGGTAGTGATTCAGTTTGGGACTGAAATGGGGGTGGAGTAGGGGGATACAATCGTGCATTGGTGTCTTTATTATGAAGTACTATCTCATCCCAGTGGAATTTGAATGAGATAAGTCCTTTGGAAGCCACCTCTGGAAATAAGAGGAAAATGCTTCAGCTCTTACAGATCATTTAAAATTATTTCTCCGGGTTTATTTTGCTCTCGCCTTTGCAGCGTAGAATTGCAGGCTAGAAAAATATTCCACTGATTCCTGCTCCCAAAGCTTTTCAGGATTCTGACTTAAGGTAAGGAGATATAAATACAGTCGGGCTATACTCTTCCACATTACAAATGTAACCTAAGTAATATAGTATTCAGGCTATCTTACAAGGAGTTTCTTCCAAGAGTAGCATGCCTGATTGTTTTGGGTACTATTTCCATATGATTGTTATTTAGCAGCTGAACCCTGGTGACTCATTCACTTTGACTGTGCTAAAGGGAAATTATTTTGATGGAAAATACATTAGGGGTAGGGGTGAGAAGAGTCCTTAAATGTCAGTTTTCCCCTAGAAAGGGCTGCTTTGTAAATGAATAAGCACCAGCTATTTCTCTGTTAGCAGACTTTCCTGAGATACCTATGAGAAGACATCTTAAAATCATGGTTCTCATATCTGTCAACAACTTAGTGGTGGATTCCAATTCTGAACAGTGATGACAATGATGGACTTAAAACTGGAGATGAAAAATGTCTAGCCTGATGGGAAAGGACGTGGTTTGCAGAGTGCTCTACTTCTTGTGGCATTAGGTTTGGGCTGTGCCCTTTCTAGTGATGCTCTGGTGCCGATGTCTGCATTGTATCTATTTTAGGCACATTACAAGCTAGCAGCACTAATTCCTTTGCTTTGGGCTGTGTAAAGTGAGGGAAAGCCTTCAAGGAGCCATGGAGAGAGGTGTTTAAGTGTAGTGCTAATCTCCTTACACAATTAGGAAATAAATGCACTTGGTGAACTCAGGTCACCAAAAGAAGTCCAGGTGTCTGTAGTCAGCTTTACTTATCAACAGCTCCTAAAGGGAGTGGCAAAAAGGACAAGGCATCTGAAAAACAATTTGTAATCCCCATAATTGCTCAGTAAAACTTCGAGAGTGTCTAAAGGGTTAATCCCAGGAGTGCTTTTAAATAACATCCGTGCTGTTTGCTGCATGTCTGCCTCTTTGAGTTAGCTTTCCTGCTAGCTTTATATTTATGAATGGAGGCTGTGCAAGCCCCTCAAGGGCCTTTCCTTGCATGCAGCAGGCGGCTGGCTATTGATTTAATGTATAGAAAAATCTTAGCAGAGCCTGGGCTGTTCGAGATGGGGTGTAGATGATGGCCATGTCATAATGATAGATACCCAGGAGTTGGAGGGGACTTAGTCCTTGCTTACAGGCTCAGCCACCACAGCTATTAATAGTAACACACTGAGTCATAGATAAAGGAATGTCACAACTGCTCCATCCCGGCTACTGTTGTGCATCAGAAAACCAACAATAGCAGCCCACTGGAAAATGATGGAACTTTTTCCTCCTCTCTTCCTAATCCATCAAAAGCAGGTTATTTGAACTGTAAACATACACCAAGGCAGAGATGAGGAAGGGTGATTTACTTCATTCTTTTCTGCCACCCTGGTTCTCGTAGACCCAACACGTTAAAATATTTGCAGTAAATAAAATCTAATAGTGGCTGTGCATTCTGGTTCTGAAAGATGGATCGGCCATCTGCCATTCTCTTTCTCTGAACAGCGCTTGTATCTCATTGCTTCTTCCCATATGGTTGGGTATAGATGAAATATGGTGTGAAAGGCAGGTGAATTTGAAAGATGGGTACAGGGATTAGATTTGGGACCCAATATTAAATCCTCTGCTCATTGTAAATATGAGTGATTCCTGCTTCTAAAATCAATAGAATGTAAGTTCCTTGGGGAAAGGGACCATCTCCTTTCTCCTTGCCTGGCACTTAGTAGGTACTTAATAAATGCTTTTTTGATTCCTCAGTTAGTGATCATGTCCTACAGGGCATGTCCTCAGGCATAATGTAGCCCTACCCCCCTCCCCCCCAAAAAAAGCATGGGAGTTACAGCCAAAAAATCCTGGATTTGAGTCCCACCCTCATCATTCATCAGCTTTGTGACACTTCTCTGGACATCATTTTCTGTATTTTGAAAAGAATACTCTAGCTGTTGCATAAGATTGTTGTAAGAGTTGATTTAAGTTAAATAACAATGAATGTGAAAGCACTTTGTAAAATGAAAAACATTTTGTACATATACATGTATGTATGTGTATATGTGTACGTATATATTCATCTGTGTGTTCATAAATGTATATCTATATGCATATATGTATATACATAAATGGGGGGGAGTCCCGAACCTATGATTTCATTTGTATGGGGAACTCCTGATTAAGAAACCTCTATTAGCCAAACAGGTCATTACCAGTTCTATAATTCATGATCTTAGAAACTTGCCTGGGTCATGGAGAGGTTAAGTGTGACCATATTAAGAACCTCTGATCTACAGCCAGACCTAGTCCAATCCTTTTATTTTATATATGAGGGAACTGAGACAAGGTGACATGGCAATAAGGCAGGATTTTAATTCCGTCCCTATTTTTGAGTTCAATCTAAGAACTTCACTGCCCCAGCCCAGTAGCTTGCTTATTTAGTTTTGTGCCAGGAATGCCTTTCAAACACTAAAAAATTTCTCTAGAAACATCAGATTTGATAAATGAAGGCTTAAAAGTGAGTATAATATGTGTCAGCTGGGCACAGTCCCCAGCAGAAGCAAGACATTTACATGAGCTCTACGTGGAGTTTCAGTGCCCTACTCAAGACAGAGCAATAGGAGATCCACTCTGCACCCCATTCTCGAATCTACCATGATTCAAATGGACTTGACACTTCTTTTTGGCCCCCAAAGAGGAGAATTCCGAGTAGTTGGGTTTTTGCAATCTCCTCTATGCCAAAAAAATTTCAAGGGGTAGGGGTGGAATGGTACTTGGCATTCATAGCAAAAGCAAGTAAAATGGAAGAGAAGGGATGGGGTGAGGTTTTACTGCACCCCTCTCGCTCGCAGTGTCCCTTTTCCTCAGTCCAAGTTAGAGGGACAGGGCTGCGAATACTGAACAACTGGCTGAAGGCCCAGCCTTTCTCAATTGCCGCAGGATAAAGTGCAGGTGATGGGTTAGTCATTTTAAAACAAACAGCCCAAGGTGCCCAGCTTCCCTGGAGTCCCCGGGGCTCAGCCACCCAGGCTGGTCATTTATCTCTCCGTCACTAGGAGGCATCCTTGCCAGCAGTGCAGGGAAACTCTGCCTCTGCCGGAGGAGTGTAAGGTGGTGAGTCCACCGGAGATCAGAGACGGTGGAATCTCGCATTTGTTCCTGGAGCAGCAGCAGCTGTAGCTGGTGTTTCAACGCAGGGGGCAGAGTCCACCCGCGGGAGCGAGCGGTTAGTGGGAGGGTGAATGCAGAGGGAGAGACAGAAACACCCACCGGCAGCCAGCGAGGCGGCTGTGCGGAGCATCTCCCCTCCCTCCCTCCCTCCCTCCCTCCATCCACACCCCTACCCGGTGGGAGAGGACTGGAGAACTGGACCCAGCTTGCTGACTGTGGTTGCCCTGGGGGGCCGGAGCCGGGGAGGGCTTTCCTCCCCATCTAACCTTGTGGATCTCCAGCCTCTCCCCTGCCCTGCCTGGCTGCCAGGGCACAGTTCACCTTTGTGAGTGTGTTCTTGCTCCCTTTCCGCGCAGCAGCACTTAAAAGGATTTGGTTGCCATGGTGAAGGAGAAAGGTAATTATAAATATTGATCAGTGTGCATGGCTGGTGAAGTTGAAACGACACTGCAGGGTTAGACCATCTGGTGGGAAATGATCCATCGGACCCTGGGCAGACATTTTTTGATGAGAGGTTGAGGAGTTTTCCTGTTGAGAAGTCGTGATTGCCATTTACTACAGGCGACTTCATTAAGTGCCTTTAATTTAGCAGGGCGGTGTGCAGCCCAGCCCAGCCCAGGGGTGTGAGTCGTCTCACGGTTACCCCACTTTGCACATTCCCTTCTAGTCTGTGTAATACGTGACTTGCTTCTCCTGCCCCCATCAGCGGAGCTAATTAAGAATTTAAATGAAAGAGTAATAGTTTCCCAAACAGGTTTGTGACTTGATGGCACTTGTCCTGTCTCACATTCCTGCCGGGGGGAAAAGCTGAGTGGTTTTCAAGTTTTCTGCTGTGTCTGGTGCCATTATTCTTAATGATCTTGAAAGGAGTCCTTATACTTCGAATCTAGTAAAATTATACCATGAGAGTGGGGAGGTGGGGGGAGTCAGTGAATATCGGATCAGCACAGGTACATCTTGAATGTGTTCTTAAAAAGTTGAGTGGAAATTAAACTTGGAAAATTTTCAATCCTAATTTAAATGGTGAAATGAGTCACTTTTCTACATACATGGTTGTCCCCGTTTTAGCTAGTATGGTGCAGTGAAAAGACTGACCTATGAGTTTAAGAAACTGTGACTTTAAGTCCTGACTCTTCCACTTACCAGCTCTAGACTTCTCCTTTCCTGCTATAAAAAGAGGGAGCTGAACTAGCTGTCTGAAGTTCCTAACAGCTCCAATTTTGTGTATCTTATGGTGGACCACACCTGTACCTAAGAAATGAGGATGGCTGCTGGTTTTCCAACAATTTGGACCATTTCAGTGACTTAAGTACAGGTATATTTTCACTTAGAGCCCCTAGTGGACTGAAATGAGCATACTGGACCGGAATTGATCCTTGTTCGCAGGAAACAGTTCGGTTTTATTATTTTAATAGATGGATTCACTAATTGGATAATGAAAGCTAACAGCCCTGCAAGGGCAAGAGTATGGGAGCAAGGGGAAGGAGAAAGTATCTACTTCTGTTTATCAGTTGTGCTCCTAATCACTTTTTTCAGCTAATGTGAATTTTGCCTTGAAAACTTTTCCAAAGAATAAATGCAAATTGTGAATTGAATGAACTGAGTAGTTTCTCTGTCAGCTTTGTGCCTGTGATAATGTCAAAACTGGTTTCCTCTCCAGTGTCTCCAAGAGACCCTGCCAAGGAGTTGAAGGAAATGAGGGTTTGATTGGCATTTGTTAGAGTTCTTCTCTTGGCTTTCGTGCCCAACACTCTCTTTGCAGCCACCTCTCACTTATTTCTATAAGTTAATAGTTGTGACTTTGTTTCCTTGAGATGAATGAGTTAGGATGCAACTGTAGGCGATGATACAAACCTACCCCTATTTTTCCATGATAGTCAAGAGACTGTGTATATGACTAGTCTGATATACCCTCAAAGACAGCAGATTTTCAAGCCTTCTGCATATATCTCAGTTTACCCCTCTAAATCCTTAGTGTACATATGAAAAACAGCCTATCTAGTTAGAGCACTTTGGTTCTGCAAGCAATGAGCTAAAAGCAAAGTCTAGGTACTCCTATCCTCAGCTGAAAGTTGAGGACCATTTGTTTGTTAAAAAAAATTTTTTTTGAATAATAATTTATTCTGATTATTTTGAGCAAAGGTTAACAAGTCTAACAATTAATGACAACAATACATGTACTGTTTTTTGTTACCTCCTTGATTTCTAATTATTTCTTATTTTAATCAGTAGCATCAAATCTCAGGCATGGAGAGAACTTGTAATCATCTGTTGCTACCTGCATCTTAAGGAACTCTCTTAGGATTAGAAGATCATAGATTTAGAGCTAGAGGGTACCTTAAGGACAATATAGTCTAACCCAGGGTTGGGAAACCTATGACTTCAAGGCCACATGTGGCCTTCTAGATCCTTAAGTGTGGCCTTTTTGCTGAGTCCAAGTTTTATAGAACAAATCTTTTTATTAAGGGGATTTGTTTGGATTCTAAAGGCTACAGTAGAGGACTCCATGTGGCCTCACGTATGCAGGTTCCCCACTCCTGGTCTAACCCCTTCATTTTATAGATAAGAAAACTGAGACTCAGGGAGATCAAAGGATTTTTCCCCTGGTTACATAGCATAATTGTCAGGAGCAATTTGAACCAGGTCCTCTTCCTTCAAAGCTAGTCCTCTTCCACCGTAATCAGAAGCAACTGACTTTTTTTGTAAACATTTTAGGTACTTTGGTTATATAATTACTCTCGGTAATTTACAAAACATCCTTGGAGGTGGATACTACAAATATTATTATTGTGGCGTTTGTAAATGAGGAAATCCAAACTCAGGTTAAATGACTTGCTTAAGGTCTCCTCTCTAAGACGTACCAGAAGCAGGATACAAACCTATGTCTTCCTGACTGCAAGGCCAGCACTTTGATATATCTGCTTTGCCATGCTACTTCTAAATCTAAATCTGACAAGTGACTGGGGGGAGGGGAGTGTTTGTGGGGACTCACAATTTCCTGAACCAGCCCATTCCCATTTTAGACAACTCAAAAGTTGCAAAACTTTTTTTTTTTACTATCTCCCTTTCTACAACACCCACCCGTTGTTCCAGCAGCCCTCTAGAGTCAAGCAGAACAAGTCTATTATATAACAGCCTCTCAAATACTGGGAGACATCCTTTCTACAGACTAAACATCCCCTGTTTCATAAATGCATAATCATATCTTCTCAGCACCCTGGTTAGCTTCTCTTGGGTGCACTCCAGATCATTGGTGTCCTTCCTCAAAATTGGCCCCAGAACTGAACATAGTACTTTGGATGTGATCTGACCAAGGAAGAGCACACAAGCAGTTGATGTCTTTGCAGGCTAATACAAGAGCCATGCTATAAAAGAAAGACATTCTGCCACTGGCGAGACAGTTTATAGAAGCAGTCCAGCTCAGCCCCCTCCCTCCTGGGGACCATATGAATCATCCCTTTGACAGACTTCTATTGTGCCGGTCTAACACCCAGGGAGACAATATGTATGCGCTGACCCAAACAGAGACCCTTTTAAAGTGGAAGCAGGGGACTGCTGCTCCATATTTGTCGCTCTAACCAGTTAGTAATGGTTTTTTGAAAATGTATCTGCCTCATTATTTCTCTACTGGAAGTCTCTAAGTGTCTGGTTGGTATCAGTATGTGCTGAAAATAAACCTTGCTTCTAGACTGAAGCTCTCTTCGTGCAGGGCTTGCTCACGTAGTTTAACTGACATGTGCTGTTCTCCTGAGCAGGCGCCTGTTCACTTCTGATGTCAGACATTTATTGATCTAGTTGGCTTGATGACATGGTTATTACTCTGAGACCTTCAAGGCTGCCTTGCCCTTGTAATATCCCGTAACCAAAGAGCACAGAAGACTTATGGGCTCCTGAGTTACTACTTTTTTTGCGAGATTCCCAGCTATCATCCTCAATCTAATCCAACAAGTATTCATTAACTGCCTACTATGTGCAATGCATGGTGTTAGTTGCTTGGAGCTATCTCACTGTATAATATAAATAGTATGTAGTCTAGAAATCCCATAACTGTCAGATTGCTTTGTTTACAGCTTGAATTTTCAAGTCTACACCCCTTTCGCTGTTTCTCAGAGAAAATCAAGGCTTATCAAACCTTTAGTGGAATTGTGGAGAGGAATATGTCATATAGATGTTTGGAGTCTGGAAAAGTATAGCTGTGTTATGATGAGAGAGACTATCTAGTATAGGATGAAATTTGTTAATTAGGCAAAAATATTTTTAGTTGTTTTTGCTAAAAAAATAAATCTTGAAAGGGTTGGAACAATAATCTTTCAGTAATAAAAATGGTCCTTAATGCTTTGTCCAGTCACACTTCAATCTCACTGGAAGCAAAGTAGCAACCAATGGTTTTCTCTAAAGACCATTCAATTTCTGAGCCAACGATGGCTAATTTTGGGATGACTTCTCTTTGGAGTTTCTCAGTTGACAATATTTATTAAATTTAATGGTCTCTTACCGAAGGCCTATGTTTCCTTAAAGGAAACCAACTAAATAATAAACATTCATCTATTTTCTTCTTGAATGGAAGCCAATGTCTTGAAAAATAAAACTATAAAGACACATAGGAGCTCTTAACCTGGTGTCTGTGAGCTTGATTTTTCAAAAAAAAATTTTTTTAATAATTCCATTTTGATATAATGGTTTTCTTTTGTAACCATATGTATTTTATTGTATGCATTTAAAAACATTATTCTGAGAAGGGGTCCATAGACTTTACCAGATTGTCAAAGGGGGTCCATGAAACAAAACAGGCTAATAAACCCTGCTTTCATAAAAAGGTTTTCTCTTCTTTCCTATGAGACCTTATTATTTGGTGGTGGTGTATTCTAGCATCTGTTATAGAATTAAAGAGATTTCATTGAGCAAAGAAAATGTACTGATAGGACATAGCTCCATCATTTTCCTCCATGATTTTCATAGTCCTCCTGTAGGTACTTTCGGAAACAGAAATAATTGGACACAGACAGTCCTGATTACTCTTCCAGGGTAGGATTCCATGGTTTCTCATAGACCCTTGGAATTTTGGAGCTGGATATTGGCCTTGATAGCTTATGTGTATGAGTGTGATTATTCTGCCTTGCAGAAAGGAATAAGGAAAATTTGGTATCACAAGAATGCCTTGAGATTTCAGGAGGTTGATGTAGTCTAATGAAACTGTTAAGTGTCCACAGAGAGAAGACAATTCTTCCAATCAGTCAGTCAGTAAGAATTTATTAAGCACTTACTTTGTGTCAGACTCTGTCTAAGTCCTCGGGTTCCCAAGAAGGTTGAGGAGAGACAACATTGAAAAACTACCATCTATAAATGAGATATGTACAGGATAAATTAGAGATGATCAGTAGAAGGAAGTCACTATTAAGTAGGATCAGGAGACTTAAAGAAAGCCAGGAACACCAGGAGGTGGTAATGAGGAAGAAGAACATTCCAGGTCTGGGGGCAGCCAGTGAAAATGCCCCCATCCCTCAGACATCCTTTATAACACATTCCCAAGACCAACAACCCTTAAGATTGCGAATTCACTAGAGAGGGAAATATGTCAAGTGACAACTACAAAAAGTCTCCCTCTGACACCGTATTACACTGGAAAAGTCACAATCTTTTTGTAGCTGTAGTTTCTCCCTCTCTAAAATGAGAGGAATATTTGTACTCCATACTCTCAAAGTAGTTTCAGAAAAACTTTTTGAACTCTAACATATCATTAATTAGTTATCATTAGTAGAGGTAAGTAGCAGTTGTATCTAATGCTTAAATGCTATATTAAAAATCCATTTCTGTTCTATTCTCATTGAATATGATGAGAAAACATGATGACCAGCATATAACAGATTTCAATTCAGCTTGTATTTATTAATCATCTACTCCTTGCCAGCCTCTCTAGTAGGTGAGATAGAGACAAAAAAGACATCTTTTTTTAAAAAAGATTATTTTTCCCAATTACTTGTTAAAAGTTTTTAACCTTTTTTTTTTATTTTGAGTTCCAAATTCTATCTTTCCCTCCCTTCTTCCCCTTACCCCTCCCTGATGATAAGCAATCCAGTATAGGTTATACATGTGCAATCATATAAAATATTTCCATATTAGATTCCAAAAGGAAATCTTAAAGCATCCTTCACCAAGTGATCATCTTGTGGAGACTGGAAACTTACCACCCTGTCCCTATGTGGGGGCAGAACAAATCATTAAGTTTTTCTGTAAGTCAAGTCAAATCAAAATCAGGCCTCCCTGTAACTTCCACCCTAGTCATGCCTCTGGGGCTGAGCAAAGATAATCCCTCTTCCACATGACCACCCTTCACATATTTACTGTGTGCTATCACTCCTTCCCTGTCTTCTCTTCTTCAGGCTAAATGTGTTCCATTTCTTCAGCAGATTCTCACATGACATGGGTCAGAGTTCTTTTGCCTTCCTGGTTGCTGTCTCTAGACATACTCTAGCCTTTGCTAAAATGTGACTTCCCCTCCTTCGGGGGGACTTAACACAGTACAGTTCTCCCTTCCCCCTAACCCAGCCAATGACATTACAAATACATTCTAACAAAGCCTCACTCTAAAGTCAGTCCTCCAGCCATTTCCCAGAGATCAGCCCAGTCAGCCTTATTCCCCTGTTGGATTGTGTTCTTGTCTTGCTAAATATCACTGAGAGGGATGTGAAGCACTGTATAAAAATAGTTCACTAATAAGACCCATACCCAACAGCATAAGTTCCTTTGCCCATATAACTTCTGGAACACAAAAGAAAAGAGAATTTTCATTTTAAAAGTTTATGCTAATTTCTGAAAGTTTTTGCCCCACTGACTGCCCCCTTAGGGACAACTGGTGATTCAGTGGATAGAACTCTGGGCCTGGGGACAGGGAGATGTGAGTCCAAATCCCAATTCAGACACTCTGTGATGCTGAAGGAACCACTTCACCTTTGATTCTTTTACTCTAAAGGGGAATAGTAATAGCACCTACCTCCCAGGGTGGTTGTGAAGATTAAATTAAATATTTCTAAAGCTCTTCACACACTGCAGGGCACATAAAAACAGTTGTTCCCTTCTCCTTCCCTTTAACCCTCCTTCCCTCTGTCAGTCCCTTGGGCAAAGGAGCTAAAGGGATTTGTCTCCTGATCCCCCATACTCTAGCTTTGATCAATCCCCTTTCATATTACTTGAGCTCAGTATAATTTTCATTATCACCTTTGTAGACATGAATTGTACCTTTTCCACATCTCGACAAGAGATTTTTTTGGTGGTTTCTCTACCTTTTTTGTTGCTGTTTGAAAAATAATAAAATTCCCCTTTTTCCTTTTCTAGCTATATGCTGACCTAGAGTTTAAATGACCTCTAAGGTAGAAAAACTTAGCAAAAATCCCTTTAAAGTAGAGGATTTTGACCTTTTTTGTGCCATGGACACCTTTGGCTGTCTGTTAAATCATATGGATTCCTCAGAATAATGTTTTTAATGCATAAAATAAGTGTTTTTAGATATTTGTAAATGGAGAAGAAAAAATCAAATCAGATTCCAAAAGAAACCAATTATATTGATATACAGTTATCAAAATAGTTATAAACAAAATCACAGACCTTAGGTTAAGAACTGCTGCTTTCCAGATTGTTTCAAAACTTCTATGTTGTCCTGTGGCTAATTAAATGTCCTCTCTTCCCCTCTTCTCCAAACACACATACCCACACAAACTTCATACATATATATACATACATACACGCATAGATGCTTCAGTTCTGCATTCAAAAAACTCATGGGGGTCCCTTTGAAATCTCAGTTCCGTTATCAACAAACAGTTCTGTCCACCCATATGATTGTGTCTCTAGCCCATTTATACTTAGAGATATGTATAAAAATGTATTTTATTAAAGCTTTAATAGTTGAATATAGGTTTGACCAGGAGTATATCTTTCAGTTACAACATTGGAGCTATAGAACTTACATTCCTCTGATATGTTATTTCCTCTAAACCTGTTTTCATGGAATTAATTAACAATTTTTGTCAGATTATGCCAATATTTTAGATGTGGTCTGAACAAGGAAGGACACAACATGACTATTACATATTTTAATTGAGGGTGATATGTTTGACAGTGTGCCTCAAATAATACTTTCTAAGATTCTATTTGAGACTGGTACATCACACTGCTGACTCCTGTTGAGTTTGTAGCCCAATAAGAACTCTGCTCATTTTCATGCAGACTGCTTTCTAGTCACTTTTCTTGCATTCTGCATTTATACATTTGATTTTTAATCCTAGACACTGTTTAATTTTGTAACTATTTAATTCCATCTTGTTAGCTTCAGCCCCTCATTTCAGTCTGTCAGGATATTTTTGGATTTCATTTTTTTGGTGCAATAGCATACTAGCTATCCTCAGTTTTGAATTAAGCATAGATTTTATCAACATCGCATCCCTGACTTTATTCAAGTGATAATTTTTTTTTTTAATGCTCAAATCAGCATGGCCAAGGAAAGAGCCTTGTGGCATTCTACTAGACAGTTTCCTCTAGGGTGATTGTTTCTTTTTGATTTGGTTTTTTTCTTTTTGATCTGGTCAAAACTACAGGTTCCAAACTCACCTAACTATGCTGTCAGCCAGTTCACATTTCTCCATATTATCCACAAGAAAATTTTAAGAGACTTTTATCAAATGCCTTGCTAAAGTATAGACATCCTATCCCCACTACATTTCTGCATTCTACCAGTTTAGTAACCCCATAAAAAAAAAAGGAAATAGGCTAGGTTGTCATAGCTCATTCTTAACAGATGCACTGAAGACTTAGAGTGCTCATCGCTGCCCTTTTAAAAGTCACTTAACCTCTGCTTACCTCAGTTTCTTCATCTGTAAAATGGGGATATTAATACCACCCACTTCCCAGGATTGTTCTAAGGATCAAATGAGATAATATTTGTAAAGCACTTTGTAGACCTTAAAGTGCTTCCTCAATGCTTCTTAATACAACCGCTCACAAAACATCCTTTTAACTATCAAACATCCCTTCAACAATCCGTCTGGAATCTCACTAGATATCAGTGTCAGATTCACTGATTTAAGTTAGAATAGTAGGTTTTTAGGATTCAGAGCTAGAAGAAATTTGAAAGGTCATCTAATCTAATTTCCTTATTTTACATATGAGGAAACTGAGATCCCTAGATTTTAGATGACTTAAGCAGCAGAGACGGGATGTGAACCCATATCTTCAGGTTCCAGATGCAATGTTTTGGGAAATGGCCATTCTCTGACTCTTACTGAAAATCAGGACAATATTTGACCGTCTTTGGTTCTGTCCTCATTCTTCAAGATTCTTCAAAGATTGCCTGGTATCTTGGAGTATAATTTATAAGATTTGAACTTATTGAGGCCAGCTAGGTGCTCTCCTGCTACATTTTGTTTTTATTTTTAGTTTCAATTCCCTATGTTTTTCAATTTCTTATTATTTTTGTTCACTTAATCTTGAGAACATTACTCATGACAAAGAAAAGAAAAGCATGATGGGATTTAAGGAGGATTGCTTTCTTTTAGTTCTTTGTCATCACTTTCTGTTCCATACAAAGCAGAGGTCCTAGTATTTCTCTCATCCTCAGCTTTACTAAGAAGCCCTACATCACCTTTTCACTTAACCGTAATCTGCATTTTTTTTTGAGTCAGTCAGGGTTAAGTGACTTGCCCAGGGTCACATAGTACATTATACATTTTATCAAAGCTATTTGTTCGTAAGATTTATCCACCCACCCTCTCACTAGCTTCTTAAGGCAGAGTTTATATACAGTCTTTGGATCTACACTTCCTAACATAGTGCCTTGCACAAAGTAGGTGCTCAGAAAGGCTTGTTGATACATCCCCACAGAAACTGGAAAACATAAATAATTCTCCACTTTAAAAAAATTTTCCCAATTACATGTAAGAATTTTTAACATTTTTTAAAAATTTTGAATTCCAAATTTTCTCCCTCCCTTCTCCCCTCTCCCCTCACTGAGTAGGCAAGCATTTTGACAGAGGTTATATATGTGCAATTATGCAAAAAATTTCCACATTAGTTATGTTGTGAAAGAAAATGCAAATCTAAATAAATAACTAAAACCCAAGAAGAATAAAGTTAAAAAAGAAAAGGATGCTTTGATCTACATTCAGACTTCAGATAGTAGTTCTTGGTAAATACTTGTCTATAACTTAAGATGAGCTGTTTGAGAGAGGGTGATACATTGGGACTGGGAATTGGACCTGGAGTCCTGTGACCCTGGGTAAAACATTTGGCCGCTCTTAGTCTTAGTTTCATCATCTGTAAAATGGGAATAAACATGGTACTCACAATATAGAATTGTTGTGAGCATCAAATGAGATGGAGTTTTGCTTTGCAACCCTTAAAACTCTATGTAGATGCCAGCTATTATTGTCACAAAAAATAAATTAGGGGAAAAAAAGTTATTTGTGAAGTCCCTAGCCCTTGCTTCCTGTAAACAAACCGCATTGCTACTATCTCTATCTAACAAGGCCCAGTCTCTCTGCTTTGGGTCTCTAAACTTTGCATAAGCATCTGAAGACTATTAAATCATATTTTAGGGTTTGCAATTCCAGGTTTAATAGCATCCTTCCCTAGATGACCTTTTGTTATTTGACTCTAAACTCTCTCAAGCTCACTGTGTCCATTAGAGTCAACTCACACTGATTAAACTCCTATCTAGCCACTGTGCTAACCTCTTGGGATACGAAGAAAGACAAAAGACTGCCCCAGCTCTCTGGGACCTTTTTTGATGCTCCTTCCTTTAAATCTGAGAACTCTAAACTTGGTTTAGTGTTTTAGTTTCTTTCTTTACAATTGAGAATTCAGATAACTTTAGACCTTCCAAACAGGAGATATATTTTAAGAAGGCATTGGAGAATTTCGAGTTTCAATATAAATGATTGTGTATCATCATAACCACTGTTCACTAATGCAACCTTTTATCTTGTCTGTGGGATCTCCAGGTCCTATCACTGATTTATACCTGAAAGAAAAAAAAATGAGTTTTCTTACGTAAAGTCTATTTGCTATCTGAACCCCAAAATATGGATCCAAGGTTCTTGGTAGCCAGAGAAGGGCCTGCCTATATGGTATGATTTCACAAGGTTGAGAATGGTGTCATCATTTAAACACACATAGATATCTGATTGGCACTATCCACTGGTATCTAAAATCTTCTTCATTGGAGTCAAAATTCTTTGATCTTGGGAAGTTATTTCACCCCCTGGGCCTCCCTCATTTTCCCTTATCTTTACAATAATATGGTTGAATAAGATGAAAGAAGATGAAAATTCCTTCTAACAATAAAACCTATACACCTTTCCATATATACTGAGATTTCTTGTTTAAGGCACAAATACCCCTGGGAAAGAGCACAATACCTTAAATTCACACTGTTCTTCTAGATGACTAACATCAGACCACTGTATTCAATTCAGTAATCATATATTAAGCATCTGCTATGGCTCAAGGCACTGTGTTCACCACTAGAAATGGACAAAATGGCGTAAGCCTTGATCTCAAAGAACTTTATTTCTGCTGGAGGATGGGGGACAAGGACATTATCTATATACTAATCAATCAATACAAAGTTTGTCCAAATTAATAAAAAGTAATGTGAACAGGAAGAAAGTGCCTGCTCCTTGATAGAGGTAGGGATGAAATATGGGGCCAGATAGGAGACATTGGGGGTGATAGGTGATTTAAAAGTTATCCTTATAGAGATGATCGTTAAAGCTTTGGGAATTGATGAGGTCACCAAAGAAGAAGAGTAAAGAGATAGAAAAGGGTCCTAAAGAAAACCTTGGGGGAAGCCCACACTTGTGGGGAGAAAGATCTCTCAAAGGAAATGGAAAAGGAGAACCAAGAGAGAAATGTGCTGTGAAAAGCCAGGGAAGGGATAATGTCCAGAAGGAGGGACTGTGTCCAGAGTGGCAAAACTTGCTGAAAGGTCCAGTAAAGTAAGGTCTGACTTTTACACCAGGAACTAAGAAGTGAGTGCAGATGACAAAACAATGAGTATAGGTTTCGTTGTTTAGGAATTTGACTGTGAAGATGAGAATACAGTTAGCTGGATGACATGAAAAGTCAAGTGAAGAGGCAGTAAGAAGGGAGGGAGGGATCAATAGCAGATTTGGGGGAAAAAGGGGTGGTGGACCTTGGCAAAGACAAAGCTCATCTCTTCCCCAGAAACAAGAGGATAGAATTGAGTTTGATATAAAAATGAGGGCAAGGATCACTGTCTCATAGCTGTGTTCAACCCTGACTGCCTCCAGAATTGATCTGATCGTCTCAGTCAGATGAACACTGAGGAATGTGGCATCATGAATTTCCTTGTAGAAACTTTAAAACAAAAAACAGACCCAGCCCTTTTCTGAAGACTTGCTGAAAAATTGTTCAATCCTTGTAGAAAGACCTTTTCACTAGGAATCATAAGACTGAAGGTCCAGAATTCCTTTTTCTTACCAGCTCAGGGACCATGGTCTGGTCACTTGGCCTCTTACCTCCACATGCCTGTTTTCTTATCAGGAAAGATGGAGATAATCTCTGCCTATTGGTTCTCAGGGTTTATCATTGGGATAGAGCTATAGAAGTCCTCTAGTCTAGTTCCTCCATTTTACAGATGAGAAGGCTGAGGCCTAGAGAAATAAGTCAAGTGACTTGTCCAAGCTCACCTAGTTGGCGAGTGGTAAGGCAGGAATGTGAACCTAGTTTCTCAAAACCAGCAATCTTCCCACTGTGCTGGGAAGAAAGTACTTGGCCAACTGTGCTGCGTATTTGTGACTTGTTATTCCTATGAGAGAAAATAACCAATCCATTTTTAAGCAAATTATCCTTTTGTGTCTCCTGATTTAGTTGTTGTTCTGGTGAAATCTTGATTACCCATCGCCCTGGAAAAGGCCTCGGAGGATGTTTTCACCGTGGTCTTATTCTCAGCTGGAGGAATTTGCAGAGGGTTAAAAGAACAGTGTGTAACAGTATAGGATTCTTTCCCATTGTTGTTGATGAGTGTGATTTTCAGCAGGCAAGAGTAGAAAGCAGCCCAGCTTCCGATTTCATTGTGTGATGACTCATACAGAGAGGTATGTTTATCCGGATTGGCAGGAGCTATGCGTTCAAGGACAGACAGTGGAGATGGTGGAGAGGCTGGTTATTTATTAATGCATGGCCTCTTCTCTCAGAAACAGTCTATCCATGCACTTGTGTTCAGTGTAATGGGCTGATGTATCAGCTGCAGAGCATGGAAAGCAACGTTCTGCCTGTGATTTTACCTGATTTTTAATAGCTGGACTTAACTGTGAAACTGACATTTCTCATCATGCCTTGGAACTTGCATTATCGGAAGAGCTGGGTGGTGCAGTGGCTAAAGCGCTGGCCTTGGTATGGGACTTCTGTTTAAAACTTGGTTCAGATACTTGTTAGCTGTGAGCAAGTCATTTAATTTCTCAGCCTCCATTTCCTCATTTGTAAAAAAAAAGTACCTACCTTATAGGGTTGTTGTAAGACTAAAATGAGATAACATTTGTTGGAGGGGTTTTTAAGCACTATATAAATGTTTGTATTTTATTTGTGTGTAATAGACCAAGTGAGGATTATTGTGCAAGTGCTTCCTCACTCCTTTTTTCAAACCTCACCTTGCTAATTGTTGTCCTACATGGGTGCAGACTGGAAAGGGTATGTTAAAAGCAATGTAACATTGAGCCTCTCTTTTAAGAACAGAAGAGAAACTCAGTGAGTGTTTGTAGGACCAAGGAATGGTGCTGTTTGAATGCCTTTGCTGAGCGTTTAGGGATGGACAGGTACATGGAATATCAAACTCATTAAGTTGGGACTCACAAGACCTGGGTTCAGGTCCCATTTTGACCATATACTGGTTATATGGCCTTAGAAAAAGCCATTTCCTTTCTCAGGGGCTCAGCTTTCTCATCCTGCAAATGAGGTGGATTGTCCTTATTTTGTTAGGGCTCCTTCTCTTCATCTCTAAAATAGGAATAATAGCCCATCCTTCCTATTTCAGAGTTATCATGGAATCCCAGAGTTGGAAAGGACCTCCAAGGCTTCCCACTCAGTAAAATAATAAAGTTCAAATAAGATCATGTCACCATGAAGAGATTATGTAGAAATGTAAGATATTATAATTAAGGAGACCAACATGCTACAGGTACCCTAGATGGTGTAGCGGATAGAGTGCTAGACCTAGCATCAGGAAGACCTGAGTTCAAATGTAACCTCAGATACTTACTACCTGCATGATAAGTCAGTTAACCCTGTCCACCTTGGTTCCTTATCTGTAAAATGATCTGGAGAAGGAAACGGCAAACCACTCCAATATCTTTGCCAAGAAAACCCTAGATGAGGGTCACTGAGAGTCAGATACAACCAAACAATAACACGGTCAAGCTTGTGAAAACCATGAGTTTTATCTTTTTGCTTACATAGTCTTTCCAACCCCAAACCTTTTCTTTATGTATTGCTTATGTACTTCAGGAAGATAATGTGACAATTTGAAATCCTTTAGTAAAATTGCCACTTATATAGTCAAGATTCATTCGGTAAACATTTACTGAGCACCTTCTATGTGCCAGACACTTCTGGGCCTTGACTTGAAAAAATAAACTAAAATTCCCTATTTAGGACTTGAGAAAAAGGAAGATAAGATGATGTCCCATCATCAATGACCTTCTAATCCTCTAACTGTCCATTATTTGGGTCAAGAAGATGACAAGTGTAAAAAAAAGAGCATGTCCCATGGCCCTATGATCAGATGAAGTGAAGTAGGAGTGATGTCATTCGAAGGCACTCCTCAGCATCCAAATGTGTGTCAGGAACAGCTTAACTTACACATTGGCATCTGCTGCTCTACTTGTTTTTTCATGCGCCCCTCCTTGTAAGAGGCACTTAATTAACGTTTGAATTCATTTGAATTCAAATTCCTGCTGGGAGAAGAAAGGAATGGAACTGCTTTGCAATGGAGACTGTCCAGCTCCTAAAAGGATAAAACTCCACCTTTTCTATAGCTACTGTGTCAACAATCCAGTTTTAAAACTTGTCACATCCGTGTTTTTGATTACTGAGTCACATACGGACGCTAGGGAGTACAACAGCAGTAGAACAAAAACGATGAACTTGCTTTTAATAATATTATAGGGAATGTAGGGTGATCATGATGGCCTTTGGTACCTCCATCCTGACCAAGAGTACAATGTGAAGCAAGAACTAGTCTGGATAATACAGTAGAGAAGTCCCCACGGTCCACCATGGCTGGATTTCCACTCTCTCAGTTCCCTTCCTGGGTGGGGGCTTCCCAACCGTATTCTCTGCTTGAGAGCTTGAGTCCCTAAACTTAAGTTTAAGAACTTAAGCCTTCCTAAGTAAATCCTAAAGCTGCCCAACCCTATGAGCTCAGAAGAAGAATTCTTTCGCCCTTTTTAGCTCTTTGAAGATTGGGTGATTTAAATGAATCACCATCATTGTCATCATCCACAAGCATTTATAAAATGAGGAAATAAAGAAAGGCAGAAACTTGGTCTCCACCCTGTAGGGGATCACTTGGAGGGAGACAACATGCAAACAACTTGGTACATGCAAATATCATGATGACCATCTTTTATTGGTACCGTCTGTTTATTTATCTGGGTCTGGCTTTGAGGTCAGATAGCTTTCTTCACTTCAAAATCCTCGTTTTATTTCCTTGGATCTCTTTTCCTTTATCATTCCTTTCTTCCAAATACCAAGTGGGCCTGAGGTGCTGATTGCCTCTGGCTAGAGAGGAACAGTGGAATCTTGCAGAATATTTCCAAGTCTGATAGCTGTTACTAAGTATTGTCAAGAAGAGTGTCTGAAATACATGCATGTATGTGTGTGCACATATAAATACACAGATGTATGCATGTGAGTAGATATATGCATACATATATATGTATATACACATATGTGGGTATGAGGATTATTGGAGAATTTGCTATGGTTTGGAGGGTGAAACCCTACACTATTTTGGCTACCCTGTGACCCTGAGATAAGTGTTTCCTTATCTGGAAAATGGGGATCCTAAAATTTGCAGGCTTCTTCGTGGAATGTGTCAAGGGTTTCTCAGAGGAAGAATTAGATATTTTCCCACTTCTTTCAGTGTGCTTAACACAGGGAGTCACTGTTTACCTAGAGGTGTGAGCAATGATCAGACCACTTCAAGAACTTGGGGGAAACTATCTAAAGCTGATGTAAGCAGTGCATGAGAAGACAAGGAAGACCCAACTAAAGCCAGGAGTGGGGATTAGCATGCTTGTCCATCTGGACCATCCTCTCACAAATATGCATCAAACAAAGGAAGAGATTTAATCAACCCTTCCTCATGGCATGACAATTATGGCCTTATCTAGGATTCCCACATTCTCCTAGTAGGGTTATTGGTATTCCATCTGGTGGTTCTCAAACCTATCCCCAGAGGGATTATAGATTGAGAGTTAGTTAGGACCTTAGAGGTTATCCAATCTAATTCACTTGGAGGTCATCTAGTCTAAGCCCTCTCATTTACAGATGAATAAACTGAGGCCCAGAAAAGTTAGGTAACTTACCTAAGGTTATACCATAGAAGAAACTTATAAAATTTAATTAGAGTCTCACTCCAGGCTCCTAACCACACCATAGTTGTATTACAATAAAAAATTTTAAAAACACCTACCCTTCTACCAAAAATGCTATGTCTTCAACAATATAATTATAGCTTATTTAGGCAACACAATGTCATAGAACTATTGAGCTAAATAGGACCTCAAAGATCATCTATTACAACCCCCTAGTTTTAAAGATGAGGAAATCAAGAAACAGAGTCACATTTAAAGAGGGTCCTCCCGGTTATATCTGAATTACTATCTGGAAAATAATACACAGCCATAGCTCTAATTCTCCCCACCTTGACTACCAGTTTAATTTAGGAGTCACCTCACCAGCAGAGCACACCACAATGACTGATAGAAAGCAGGACTTCATGGTGAGCCCAGGTAGCTGGGGTTATCTCCTTTCTCAAATTCTGAAGATCAGTTCCTTCTTTCTCAACCAATAAACCAATAATGTCCGAAGAAAGACAATAGATATATTCCATCGAGACTTACAGTTTACTGCCAGCATGTATGAAATAGATAAATTAGTTTGCAATATACTTAATGTTTATCACATATATTCTGCTCTTACCGTGCTTGTTACATTCAAATATTGCATTTGGCCTCTAGGGAAATCTCTCTCAGGCTTTCTTTGGTCCTTTCACATTTTAAGGGACCATAACCTTTTCAAGAACCACAAGAATTCAGCTTAACAAAAGCCAGTGAAGTAGTCCTTGATCAGTTCTATAACTACACTGATGCAGCTAGGACTTTTCCTCAGGACACTGATTTAGAAGAGACTGACAGAGCACTGAGACAAGTTCTCCCATCTTCTTTGTCAACCTTTCCCTTTCCCCCTCGCTTCAGCAATTTCCATAGAAGCAGCCCAAAACTGGTGTCCTAGGCTCTCCCCCCCTGTCAACTAAGGGAGACTGTGCCATTTGCCCCTTGAGTTCAGCAGTTCCTAGTTACCTGTCCTTACAAATGGAACTGATGCAAAGCTTACTGCACCTTGAGTGAAGAGCAGTATGCATTATGTAGGAATTTCAGTAATGGAATTCTTTCTTTTTGTCCCTGTGTGGAATGAGCGTCTCTAATGGAGATCAACCCTTTGTAGACATGGGAGCATTATTTTTCAGAAAAAAGTAAGTTTTATTTTCTTGGCAGTGACAACTAAACTTAGCTAAATGTTGAGTAATCAAAAGTCTGTGGGATCGGTCAAGCTAATTTGTTTTCTCTCTGACCGTGGGTTTAGAAGGGTTTTTTTTTTTATGTTTCTGAGACAGAAATCAGCTATTTTCTTACTAAAGAGGTGGCTTAGCTGGGATGCAGTTTTTGCCTGTCACTCCATTAGCATTCTGTGGTTCTCAGTGGAAACCCAGTCCAGCAGCTAAAAATCCTGATTATGCCCTGGCTCTCTGGTGCTTCCCTGCCTCCTTCCTCACCCTTGGTTGATTCAGCCAGAGATTAGGTTTACTGTTCCTTCCAAGAGGAGTTTAGCCTGGAGCCTGGTCCATCCCCACGTAATTCATTCTGCTCCAGGACTCCCAGGGTCAAGGATGTCAACAAATCTTTGTCTGTTTCCATCAGTTTGGTTTTACCGTCCTCATGATCCCTTTCATAACCGCTTTTTGAGTTACTTGCTGCTCAACATAGCAGTTAACTGGCTTACACATTTTATAAAACTGTTTTGGTGGAAAGGGCTGGATTGTTGGATCCATGAGAGTTGGGAATGTCATACGTTTTAGAGGAGATTCTCTGTGCATACTGGCATCCAATAAATATATATTAAATTGAAATTAATCAAAAAAATTTATTAAGCACCACTATACACTGAGAACTTTGAAAAGGCTGATTGCAGTCTGATTAATGTATACTTAGTACCCCGTGAAGAGAGAAAATGTATAGAAAATGTGAACTCTTTTGGCCTAAATAAACCCAGTACTATTCCTAACAGATTAATATAATGTAGGAGTTCTTAACCTTTTTTTAAAATTATATCACAGACCCCTTTGACAATCTGATGAAACCTATAAACTCTCAGAACTTTTTTGTAAACACAAAATTTACGATGAAAGGAAATGATAAATTTTAGTTAAAAAATTAGTAAAAATAAAGATGTCATTTTTTTCCCATCCAAATGAATAAATCTCTTGAAAGCTATCCACAACAAGGGGTTCGTGGATAGGTCAAGAAATTCTGGTGTTGTATAAAGACAACTGCATTTGAAATAAAAAAGTTTGGGTTCAGGTTCTAACTCTTCTTCTTCCTAACTTTGTGACCATGGACAAATCACATAACATCTTTGCATCTCAGTTTCCCTATTCATACAATATTGGGAGCGGGAGGAGAAAAAATAATAGTTCTCCCTTTCCCGAGAGTCCTATTCTTATTATAAGATGGCTGGTAGAAACTGAGAAAAGATATCTCCACATAGCACATGGCTAAAGAGGCTCAGTGACCGTCACCTGACAGCTGACCACGATGGCGGGAGAATCTCATCACTAGAACACAGACTACCAGGCAGTTTGTTCATTTGTTTAGTCTGACCACAGCAGACGATTTAATAACCTTTGAAGGTGTAGGGAGATTCTAGTTTCTCTTCGTAAAGGGAATTATCCAAACCTAAGACTCACAGACCTGTTGAAGTTGGAGAAGTCTGGTCTACCTGTTTAATAGGGTGGGGGTTTTGGTTTGTTTGGTTTTGGGGTTTTTTTGGCAAAGCAATTGGGGTTGACTTGCCCAGGGTCACATAGCTAGTAAGCATCAAATGTCCGACATGGGATTCAAACACAGGTATTCCTGACTCTAGGGCCAGTGTTCTATCCACTGTACCACCTAGCTCCCCCTTAATAGGGTTGTTATAAGGATCTAATGAGATAGTATAATAAAGTGCTTTGTCAGTGGTAAAATGCTATAAATATGCCAGTTTATCAGTAGTACTACTTTTGTGGTGTTTATTTACTTATAAGAATAACCTTATTGTTTCAAACTTTCTGATGCTACCATCCCTGTTGGCATTTCCCTGGGGCTGTTCTTGCTTGAGAACACTGAAACACAACTAGAGGATTCATCCTGATGGCATCATTCTCTTCCAAATTCTTCCATTTCTATCTTTTATAAGCACTTTCCCAAGAAAGCAGCAGATGAAATGATTCAAATGAAATTTGTTCTGGCAGATGTGTGTTGGTAAAACATCATGCTACCTAAAAAACCTGTGTTAGGGAGGGAACTCACTTAGTATGCTGGGTGTGAGGCCTGAAGTGCTATCTCTTCTCAATCTCTATCAGCCACTTTCTGTGGAATTGTGTCTTCTCATCATTCACCTGGACTTTACTTAGCAGTTGAGAGAAGCCGCTTTAAGACAATCAGATATAAGACAAGGAAGTTCATTAGCTATTCCTATCACACTGTTCATGATACATCAGATTTTTGTAAAAACATGAGAACCAAAGGAAAACTGTGCATTGTCTACTGCCCTGGGGGCACTACAGGAAAAGACACTTGCCAAAAGCCAGAGAACAGAGCCAGAAAAACTATATTCATATGTAGGGCAAATGAGTAACTTAAATTTATTTACTTTAAAACTGTAAGCCATGCTAAGAAAAAAAATGAAGTCATACCAGTCAAATTCCACCGCTTCAACTTTAATTAGAATAAAAAAAAATCAAACTAACAACCACCCACTTATCTTGTGCTTCATTATTTTGGCAATACACCAATATGGATTTCACTGGAAACTTATCATTGGGGGAAAAAAACCAAAATACTGACCACCTGATGTAGCGGGCCTGAATGTGGTCCCACAGCTACTATATACAAAGAAGTCATTTAAAGATGTTACAAAGCAATTTTATGCAAAGCTTTATGCTCTTGGTATGTAGAAAGTTTTGTAATATTCGTATGAAATTATTTGAAATAACCTTTTTGAATTTTTAATAGAGGAAATTCTGAGTTTTAGCTTCTTCTTGGACCACATCCAAGATGGTTGGTTCTATACAATATTCACTTTAGAAAGAGAAAAGTTTGAGAGAATATCAGATTCCAATAAAATATTTCTGTATCTAGGTCTACTCTTCCAGTCTCTAAATGATCATTTTTCAAAGGACATCATCATACGAAAATTATTCAAGTCTCCTTATGACCTATTATTTCTCCTCATGGAACCCCTGTAGATATACTTTATCTTGTCACACCTCACATACAGGAATTCCCAATGAAACAACATAAAATGTCTCCTATGTGTGATTTGCAAAATCATTCCTCTGCAGTTTTGCCCCAAGCCTGCCCAACTCAGGATTGAAAGAACAGATGAAAAAATAACTACATGAGCCAGGAACTGAAAGGAATATGCATTATTTATTGACTAATAAACATAATTTATTATAGCATAAAATACTTATGCTCAAAGGCTTGTGGCATTAGGTATGTCGATATCATTGAAGTAGTTGTAGGTAAACAACTGTAATTCTTCTGCAATGCAGTGGAGATCTCCCTCACCCTCAATTTTTTTTCTTTGTTATAGGCAGACTTCAGTGTACAGTGTCCATCGTAGAAAGTCTCTGGACCCAGCTGAGGTACAGATAGATTCCTGTTCCAGTTAGTTGAAAGGCTGACCTGCTCCCTTTAAAACAAATGGCAGCTTAGATTGGCATATAATACCCTTATGAGAGTGGAATTAGTCAGCCACAGTCAAAGTGGGACCTGTCACAAATTTAAGCATCCAGGAGACTCTTATTGGAAGATTCAAACTAAAACTGAGTGCTTCTGCAGGCTCATTGTTTCATCGGAAATGTCAAATTAAAAGAGGCAAAAGAAAAGAAAGTTAGGTCTGGAGTTTCTGTAAATAGTCACAGGCTCAGAATTCCCACTGAGCCCAGGTCTTGCCTTTCAGATTTTTTTTGCCTTATTCTTTTCTGATACCTGTGTCAAAATAATTTATGATTGAATGAAATAAATGTTCACTGTTTGCTGATTTTAGATGATACCCCTAGTAATCAGGTGTCTTCCTTCTTCCCACTAACTCCACCCCTAGAATTGAATTCTATTTATCTCTTTCATTGCCTCCAGGATTAGAGATCCCTGTTATGGTCCCAGGTCATAGGACAGGCTTATACCTTTAGGCTCCATCCATGTCCCGGCTACTTTACAGTGGATAAGGATAAACGTGGAAAATGATGAAATAGACTTGGTACCTCTGCTAGGATGTGTACCATTAGTTCTTCTCAAACTGGTAGACATATATTTTACTGTGGGGTATAGCTTTGTTCCTGAGAAATGAGAAGTAATTAATTGTGTGAATATCTTATTTTCAATTTATTAGTAAAGATTTATAACTTAAAAGAAAAAGGTGATAAATCATTTATATAATATTTTATCATATTTATTCCTTTTCCTTCATGACTTACTAAGCTAGTAGTAAGGAATAAATTTGGATTTGTACACCTTACATTCCTGGGTGAGCTGATTCTAATCCTATCTTTTCCCTCCAATAAGCACTTATTAAGTGCCTACTATGTACAAGGCATCCATGTCAGGTGCTGAAGAGACAAAGACAAAATGAGCAAAATTACTTTCTCAAGGAGTTAATATTTTATTGGGGGATGGTGTTGTGCCTCCTGCTGCCTGAATGGTGAGCTCTGTGAGTGACCTTATAGACAGCAAAGGTAGCAGATGTTAGTATGTGAAACCAGACCCCAATGGGGAACCTAGTGCTAATGAGTCGAATATAGCTTTTCTAAATAAAGACAGCATGATTTAATGGAAAGGGCATTGAATTTGGATGTGTGTTCTGCCTCTTATATTTACAGCCTCAGGCAGGTCACCTCTCTGGGCCTCAGTTTCCGTAAAATGAAAGTTTATACTAAGTGACTTCTGAGGTCCCTTTCAAGTCTTCTGTTATCTTATGGTTATTTTTAATGCCCTTCTCTTTTAATTTAGGTTCCCATAAGAGTTTCCCGGCAGCAGTCACTTCCTGTCTCCAAGTCAGGCAAGAGGTTTGTTTCCCAGCATTCAATAAAGACATGGAGTTCTGCCACCAGAACTCAGTGTTAGTATTCATTGGGTTCATTTTATTTCCAAACAGTGTTGGTGGTGCAAGGGGTCAAACCCAGGTTCTAGAGTGACCTGAAAAGTTAGGTCAAATTTCAGAAGGGGATTTTCTCCCTTCAGAGACTAGGAATCTTGAGATTAATGACTGTCATTTCAGTTGCTGAGGTGTGCCTCCGACAGGTGGGAGGAGGACGCTTGGCAGGAGCTGATTTTAATCTGTTCCTAAGATTAAGTCTTAGGTAGAAGGCAGGTGTGGTGCTGCACAGGAATCTGTGTCATTTGCTTTTGTAGGGAGGTATTTGTGGCTTTAGTACGTCTTTCTGTCCAGGAAAGAGACCTATTCTTTTCTTAAGAATTAACTAGATTTGATCCTGGCCGATTTCTATAATTGGGAAATGAATCCACTTAAACCAGGCTGACAGTATCATTTAGTTGTCTTGGGGAAGTCAGAGTATTTGATCTCCAAGGAAAAGGTCAATTAAACATATCAGAGACTTAGGATACAATCTTCAAGTGGGCAGGCTTGACTTTCTACAGGGCTAGAATGCAGCCATCAGGATCTCACATCTGATAGGGGTGAATAAGCCAAGGCTGCCTGATCCTTCGTGACTAGTAATCCAGCTTTACCAAACTAACATTGTATAAGAAAATTAGGTCAGGAAAGCCAATTAAAGAGAAGGCTTATTTTGGGTCACTAATGGAAGGGAAGCAGAGTTTAGCATCAAGTAACTACCACTTACCACAGGAGGAAACAGGGTTTTGGGCAAACTGCACATGAATCATTCCATACATTTATTTAAACTTGAGTGTTTCTTCTTCCTCAGACACAGTAACAGTGAAAGTCTTACATCAAGGAGAGAGTAGTAGGTGGGGGAGGCATACTTCAGAGATGTGAAAACAGTCATTCTAACCACAAAATGGTGACTGTGGGGTAGGGACAGAGGGTCTAGAACTGGAAAAGATCTTAGAGACCATCTAGCCCATTCTCCTTATTTACAGGCTAAGTAACTTGCCCACAGTCACACAGGAATAGGAAATATGTTGGGCAGAGGGTATAGATCTAGAAGACAACATAGATGTCTTGGGATCCAACTTCTCCACTTCACAGATGAGGAAACTGAGGTCCAAAGTGGTTAAATGACTCACCCGAGGTCACATAGGCAGTAAGCAGCAGAGCTGGTAAATGTTATTTGACATTTAACATGAGAGAGGAAGCCCTCATTGCCTAACTGAATTCTTAGCTTCAGCATGTTTATTTTCTTATTACAAATTCAGGTATTTCCCCTCTCCCCTTTTTTTACTTCTACTTATTCTATCTGGCATGCAAAACAGTGTTATGGTGATAACCACTTTAAGAAGTAGCCTGATGGAATGGATAGGTGGTAGACTGGGAGTCAGGAAACCTTGTGTTCAGATCCCACCCCTGACACTTACACTTCTGTTTCCTCATCAATAAAACTGGAATAATAATTCTTAGTATCTATTTCACAGGCTGGTTGGAAGACTCAAATCAACCCTAATGTATATAAAATGCTTTGCAAGCTTTAAAACAATGTCTGAATCCATGATCACGATTAATATTCTCTTGCTTTAGTGAGTTACCAGCATTTTGGCATGTGTTTTATCCCTGGATCCTCAGCATTCCTTCTCTGTAGCTAGGTGATACAGTACGTAGGGCGCTGGGCCCAGTCAGGAAGACATGTTCAAATCCAGCCTCAGACATTTACTAGCAGTGTGACCCTGAGCAATTCACTTAACCTGTGCTTGCCTCAGTTTCCTTATCTGCAAAAATGGGAGTAATAGTATATACCTTACATGGTTATTTTGAGAATAAAATGAGATATTTGTAAAGTATTTTTCAAACCTTGAGAGATGCCAGCTAATTATTATTTTAAATTTTCTGACTCAAAGTCAAACATTCTTTTTTCAGTTGTAACAGTAGCTCCTATTTGTTGTAGTACTGGAGGGGATTACAACAACCCTGTAAAGTAGATAGTGTAAATATTATCTCCATTTTACAGCTCGGAAATTCCTGCCCTGGGGCCCCTGCTTGTCTGATAGGGGACTACTTCACATGGCCTACTGTACCAGACTGGCCCCGGCCAGGTTTCACTTTAGTCTGTGCCCATCTTCTCCCTATTCCCTTCCCTTTTTCTAGTTCTGGAACCATCATCAAAACAGTACTTCCAGTGTTGTGGAAAGGGTATGGTAATCTTTGGCTCGGTTCGCTATCTTGATGACTTTCCAAAACAAAACTGCTCCACCCTGACTAACTCCTTATATGTTACCTTCTTCTACTAGATTGTAAATCCCTTGTGGGTAGAGAATAGCTTTCTTCTCTTTAATTAAAGAATGGCTTTCTTCTCATTAATTAGAGAATGTCCTTCTTATTAATTGTATCTCAGAGGCCCTGTGCCTAGCCTGTAGTAGGTGTTTAATAAATGTTGATTGGATGGTATTGTCTTCACTTGTGTGTTTGTAGTCTCAGCAGTTATTATGGCACTTGATACTTAATGTTTTTTTTTTCATTCATTCATTCATTTGTACATGTGAGCAGGAGCATTTTTTCCTGGATAGAGTTTGGTCTTTCTGTCCCTCAAGTCACACACAGGCTCTGTGACCTTGGGCAAGTCAATTTGTCAGTGTCCTAAGGCAACTGACTAAGCCTGTAAGTTTCAGAGAAGTTGTAGCCTGCCTTAATAGAGGAACTTTCCTCACTTGGAAGTTTCCTGTAGCAGAGAGCTCGAAGGTCTGGTTCCTCTTCCTGTCTTATCCATTTATATATCAACAATTACCTGGCATTTATTTTTAAATATTTTCTTTAAACCTACTTTGTTCATACTTTCATACTCTCATAGGATTTCCCAAATGGAATGAAATAAAATTCTTGAAGCTAGAGACTGTTTAATTTTTGTCTCTGTATCCCTAATACCTGGGACATAGTAGGGGTTTAATGGTTGGTTGAGTATCAGAGTTTTTCAATCAAGAATCAACTATTATTATGTACCAGGCACTGTCCTGAGAGCTTGGAATACTGGGGCAAAAACAATACATACATATACAAAAGGTAAACAAAATGAATGGGTGATAGATTGGGGGAGGAAGAGGTGAAGAGGAAAGGCAACCAGCATTTATTAAGCACCTACTAGGTGCCAGGCACAAAGATGGTCTTATTTGATCTACTTCTGTGAGGTAGGTGCTATTAGCCCCATGTTGCATTTGAGGAAACTGAGGCAGAAGTCAAATGACTTGCCCAGGGTCACATAGGTAGTGTTTGGTTAGTCTGAACCCATATTTGAACTCAGGTCTTCCTGGCTGCAGGCCTTGTATTCTATCCACTGTATCTCATCTAGCTCCCAAGAAAAGGTTTCACACCAAAGGCCCAGGTGCTTGATCTGAGTCCTAAAGGAGACCAGGGTTTCTAAGGGGAAGAATTAAGGAAGGAAAACGTTTCAGGTATGAGGAACAGCCAGTAAAAAGACAAGAGAAGGAGTGTGGTGTAAAAGAAATCTTAAGCAGGCCAGTGTGCCTGGAGGGGAGTCAGAAGAGTGGAGAGGTAGGAAGTGACCTATTCATGTTCATGAGAGCTTAACTGCTTTAGATAGTAAAGTGACTTACCCAAGGTCAAACAGCTGGTTAGGAAAGGAAGGGGCCCAGGCCTCCTTATTACAAAGTCTTCCTTCTTGAGGCCCTGCAGGTGCTACTTCACAGTGCTTCTGTGTGCTAGAGGGGAAGTGGTAGCTTCTCGGCTCCACCTTCATGTTTCTCCGCTTGTTATTGTCCTTGACGTGTGCTTTTCTTACACAGAAAACATGGAAACCCAGAATAATTTCCTAGTGTATTTATATAATTTTTTAAAGCATTTCCCATCTGGCTGCTTACTAAAGCAGCAGGTGTTAACAAAAGAAATCTGAAACAGCAAGATGGCCAAGCTGCTGGAGGAGAGTTTGAGCTTGGACTTCTCATTGGTGGAGGGTGAGGGGCGCCAAACTGCTCCCATTACCATGTGCCTGGGTGTTTGTAGAGCATCTAGTATGTGCCCAGTGAGCAGTAAAACAGGTAGCCACTGCCCTCAAGGGTCTCATACTGTATTGAGAGAAGCTGAGCTAATATATGTGGAACAGAAATGTCTGCAGGACAGTATAAACTTGTGTGGTCTAGACCGTATGTGCTGGATCCGTTTAGAGAAAAGAAAGATTAGCAAGAACTAAAGAATCAAGGCATGACTTTAGAAGCCATCCAGGCTAACCATCTCATTATAGGAGGAAATAGAGGCCCACAAAGTTCTTAAAGCAGCTACAATGGCTCAATGGACAGAGCTCTGGGCCTGGAGTCTGAAAGACCTGAATTCAAATCAGTCCTTAGACACTTACCTGTGACCCTGGCCAAGTCACTTAACCTCAGTATATTATTGTGCTGTTTCATCATTTTAGGTGTGTCCTACTCTTCATGACTCCAGCTGAGGTTTTCTTGACAAAGTTACTGGAGTGGTTTGCCATTTCCTTCTCCAGCTCATTTTACTGATGAGGAAACTGAGGCATAGATTGAAGGAACTGGGGAAGTTTAGTGTGGAAAGGAGACCCAGGGGGAAGATGATAACTTTCTTCAAACTTGAAACGTTATCACTTGAGAGAGGGATGAGATTTATTCCATTGGGTCACAAAGTGTAGAATCAGAAGCAATGGGTTTAAGTTGTAAAAAAGCCAATTTGGACTCAATGTCTGGAAAAAAAATTCCCCATACTTAATGCTGTCCAGTGGGTTGTTGAGAGATGGTGTGTCATTCCTCTTCAAGCAGAGGGTGGATGATCACTTGTCAGTTACCTTAAGGTGAGGATTCATTGTAGATATGGACTGGACTATGTCATCTAACTCTCCGGTTCTGAAATTCTATGATTTGCCCAAGATCACATTGTTATTTGGTTGACTTTCCTGACTCATGAGACCATGTTCATTTAGGAGAAAGTAGGACTCAAGCAGAGCCACATGGAAGGGTTCCAGTCAAAGGGAGTGGCAGGAGCAAAGGCAGAGATGTAGAAATGAACATACACAAAAGGACAGCATGCATATTGCCCATTGGGGAGGGATAAAGTTGAGGAGGTAGATGTGGGCTACTTATGGAGGACTTTGAACGTCAGCAGAGGAGGTAAGATGGGATAGGTTCAGAAGAATGAAGTTGTTTATGGTTTCTGAGCTAGGAGGATGAAAGTGGTAATCTAGGAAAGTTTACTTTAGGAGTGGTATTTTATTGTATCACCTGTATGACACTCCCCACAACAGGCCTTGCTTGTAGGGTGGTGTAATCACTGGTTATTTCCATTTTACAGATGAAGTACCTGAGATTCTAAGAATTTAAATGATGTATGTAGGGTCACCTAGATCACATTAGAACCAGGACTGAGATGATATTGAATGAAATTTCTACTCTATTGAATCAATAATAGCAGTAGATCAGCCAGCATTTATACAGCACTTTCGTTTACAAAGCACTTTACGTGTATTACTTGATGTGATCTTTGCAACAGTCCTGTGAGGTAGATGCCCTTATTGGCTCCATTTTACAGTGAAGAGATTGAGGCCAAGAAAGGTTAAGTGACTAGCCCAAGGCCACTCAACTAGTAAGTATCTGAGGCAAGATTTGAATTCGGGTCTTCCTGACTCCAGGTCTTGCACTCTACCTGCTGCACCATCTAGCTTCCTAGAATTAGTCAAGGTAGGAGGCTACTGCATTGTTCTAGCAGAGGTCTAGATTAGGGTGATGCCTGTGGACATGAGCATCAAAGATTATGTAAGAGAGCTGTCTCAGAGGAAGAATTGACAGGATGTGGTGCCATGACTGGTCCTAGAGGCTGGAGGAGAGTGAGGATGTCCTCTAGGTGGCAGCCTTGGGGGACACAGATATTGAGGAGAGACAAGGGTTGAGAAGGAGAAACTCATCCAGCTTTGGAGAGGCTGCATCATAGACGGGAAAGAATGCTGGATTTGGAGTCAGGAGACTTGGATCCAAGTCCAAGTGTTGGTGCGTGTTAGTTGTGTGAATTTGATCAAATCACTTCACCTCTGAGACAATTACCTCCTCTATAAAATGGGGGTGAGAGTTGGGAATGGAAATATTCATACTATCTTACCCAACAGAGTGGTTGTGATGAAAGTGTTATAGAGATATACATTATAATTACTATAATTAACCTGTTACCTGAGGATTGGGGTTATTTCAAATAATTAAAGTAAGTTGAACTTACTTAGAGAAGCAAACGGCTTCTCTAAATTTCTAGAGGTTTCCCCCTTTGGGAACCTGGATGTTCAAAATGTGCTTTCTGAGCAATATTCCATATCCAAGACAGCTAGATGGTCCAGTGAGTAGTGCTGAGCTTGGAGTCAGGAAGACCTGGCTGCACCTCTTGCCTCACATACTTACTAGTTATGTGGCCCTCAGCAGTTCATGTAACCTCTCTCGGACTCAATTTCCTTATCTGTAAAATGGGCATAGGATTGTTGTGAAGATCAGATGAATAATATAAAGTGCTTTGCAAACCTTAAATAAATTTATTTGTATGAATGTGTATATACACACACATATTTATATACATGCAAATATATATAATACACACACATATGTGTATATGTGTGTATATGTATTATTACATGCATGTATATTTATTGTCATTCAGTCATGGCAGACTCTTTGTGACCTTGTGAACCATACTGTCCATGTATTTATTTGTTTGTTTGTTTGTTTTTGTTTTGGCAAAGATACTAAAGTGTGTTGCTATTTCCTTTTCCAATGGATTAAAGCAAACAGGTGAAGTGACTTGTCTAGGGTCACACAGCTATTAAGTGTCTGAGATCAGATTTGAACCCAGATCTCCCTGACTCCAGGCTAAGCTCTCTATCCACTCTGCCACTTAGCTACCTCTCTCTTCCACACATGTGTGTGTGTGTGTGTGTGTGTGTGTGTGTGTCTGTGTATGCACACGCTAGTTATTATTACTGGGCAAGTTTATACACATACATACATATATATATATATATATATATATATATATATATATATATATATACATACACATTATCGTTACCGGGCAAGAATATACACCCATCTATTTGTCTATGTGTGTGTATGTATATACATATATTTGTTAGTTATTGTTACTGGGCAAGTATATAACATATATATTTGTCTATGTGTGTGTGCGTGCGTGCATGCGTATGTGTATGTATATATTCATTTTTGTTAGTTGTTACTAAGTTCCAAGGATGCCCCTACCCCGCTCCCAGGAGAGGTAGATATGTATGTGTGTGTGTGTGTGTGTGTGTGTGTGTGTGTATATGCACATGCACATTCTTTGGAATCTATTCCTCCCCTCCCTGCTGTGCATTAAACCTCCAGCCCACCTTGGTTCTGAAATAAAAGGGGACCATAATATTCCTGAGCTAGCAAAGTTCTGTGTGGTCCAAGTAAGCCAAGTAAACTTGAATACAAAGTGTTTTTATAGTCTGTCTTCTCAAGCTCTCATAGGCAAGCAATCGCTGGGTGAAGATTCACAACTGTTTTTTGAAGGATGGTGACCTCTTTCACTAATGCTGTCTGTGGCCTTTTAGCTTAAACCTTACTCTGCCAGGTCAGTGCTATGTGACACAGCACAGGATTTCCATAGATTGGACTGATCGTCAGTGGGAGATAACATAAACTCTTTAATTAGCCCTGTTGCGACATGTTGTCCACAATCAATGCTCAGAACACCTTTCCAGGGTTTGGTATTTTTCAGTGGGAGACTAATTCAGCTTTTGCATTCTTTGATTAGCCTGACAGATTTTCTCTTTACTTAGAGAGCAGATGAATGATGTTTTGGTTTTTAGCTGAACTCCTAGATGATTCTTATTTTAGGACCAAAATACTCTAAGTATATGTGTGGAAAGAGGAAGCATGCATCAAATCAGACCCATAACTGGTGGAGAAAAGACTGATCTAATTTCTTAGATTGCTCTAGAGGATGAAGTAAGTTTCCTAGTGGAGCCTATTGGGGCTTCAGTTAGCATCCCAAGTATTCCCAAAGTCAGACTAAGTGGGTCAGTGTATTTCAAGTTGTAGCATTGGTTCAGAGGAAAGCACCTTTGGGTAACTGTTGTGTAATCACTGCCATGAGCTGCCAATGGAATTTCCTTCTTTGGCAGTCTTTCTTTAGAAAAACGAAGTCTCATTGACCTAGAAAAACTGAAGTTGGGGTACTTCCTGAATTCAAGATGATGGATTCAGTTCAATGACCTCTCTCACTTTTTTATTCTGTAATTCTTTGATAAAATAATAGTCTTTTGTTTTCTTTAAATGAACTAATTTTGTTTTTTATATCAGTCATTTCACAATATTCCCCTCCTCTTCCCCAAGCCCTCTTCTTATAAAAGAGAAAAAGGCTAAGCAAAACTGAACAAGCTTTCAGCTTCCAATAGTGCCCCCTACATGAGGGGAAGAAGGTATGATTCCATCTTCTTTTCCTCTAAATAGACTCTTTGCATTGAGATTCTACCTGGGGGCCTTTTGGGAGCAAAAAAAGACAAAAACAAGGAAACACGATATACCCTCTGCTCTTCTCTGCACCACGGGTGAATATTAAAACTTTAAAAAGAAAAAAAAGGTCACCCCTGGGCCTGAAAGGCTTTGGGGTGTAATGTATATTTCCAAAGGGAAAAGTTTTCTGGCTTCTGTGGGTAGAATGTATTTGCTGATCCCAGCTCTGACCTTGGAAGCTGGTGCCAGCTTTGGTACTGGCACCTTCTCTCAGACAGTGAAATGCCTAGGGGAAATGATATTTGTCTTTCTGTCACTGCTTAGCCTTGCTTGCTTTCTTAACCATAAAAATTCTAGCTAAAAGTGAAATGGACTCCTTTGCAAGGGGTTTCTTGTACAAGCCTGATTTTCCCAGTTTCATGTGGCTTAGTTAGGAGACCTGTGGCAGGGCTCTGGCATATTCACCTACCAGGGTGTAGTAAGGGGTTCACGGACCCCTTTGGCAGCCTGGTCTCTGGATCCCTTCTCAGACTCACATTTTTAAACAATTGAAGGAATTACAAGATTTCGGTTAGAGGACAATAAAAATAAAGATATAAATTTTCCCCACCTCCCCCACCCCCAGATGGACACTCTGAAATCTAGACCCCAGCTTACGATCCCTTTCAAAGAGTGTTCTGATTCTTTTATCCATCTCCTCTGTGTTTGTTTACTTATATTCATTATGTCCCCTTGTTCTGGGCAACCACACAGAAATCACTAGTATCTAATGAAATGTCTGACCTATTTGTAGGTACTTAATCCATTTGTTGACTTGCCTTGAGAAAAGGTGAAAGATACATAAATCTTTTATTCAAAATACATCCAATACATCTAAATTATCACTGAATCCCCAAATTTCAGCTGCTTCACTGAGAGCTGGGAACAGAAATGCTAGGCTGAAAGACATCAAAGATGGCAAATATTTACTGAGTAGCATTTGTATCCAAGTCCCTATGGCATGTGCTGCAGGAGAGAGAGTGAGTAGTAAAACAGCATCCCTGCCCTACATGTAGGGCCTGACAGTCTAGCTGGGGAAATTAAGGTAAGTATACAAATAACTTTAGTTCATGGTATAATGTGATAAATACCATATAAAGTGCCATATGATTGTGATGGAATACTAAGATGCTACAAGAAATGATGAGCTCAACGGTTTTAAAAAAACATGGAAAGACACAAAATAGGGAAATGAGCAAAACCAAGAGAACATTGTATACAGTAACAGCAATATTCTTTTAAGACTGACTTTGAACAAATAAGTCACTTCATCTATTCTAAAAAGTCAGGTGAATTATAAAGGACATATGAAGAAAGATCTGATCTGCATCCAGAGAATTGATAAATAAAAGTATATATAGAATATTTTACATAAATATACCTATTTGTGTCTAATAGTAGCCAACTCTAGGACTGAGGGGGAGAAAAAATAAATTTATATGATAACTTTATTATATATTTAAAAGAAAGAACAAGATAAATACAATTGATTTGTAGTTTCATGTGCAGTCATCCTTTTTGTTATACTGTTATGGAAAAAATAAAATTAATTTTTTTAAAAAGAAAAAAATTAAGTTAGTTAAGTACTTTTCAGAGGAAGGAGATTCTACAAGCTTGTTGGCAACATCAGGGAAGACTTCATGAAGGAGGCCATATTTTGAACTGGATTTTGAAAGAAAGAAAGATGGCTAGATAATAGCTTACCTTTTGCCAAAGAAAAGTGAATAGGGATGAGGAGGGCAAGCATTACAGACATGTAGAATTGGTTGATCAAAGATACAGCAATGAGAATGGACAGAGGGTTGAGGAACAGTGAAGAATCATTCCCAGTTTGATTAGAAGCTTTAAGAGATTTGGAAAAGCAGGTTAGGGTCATAATATGGAAATATAATTGTTATTTTATTCATAACTTTCTGATCATAGAAAGAGGTAAGAACTTGTTTGATCATTTTTCAATCATGTCCAGTTCTTCATTGCTCCACTTGGGGTTTTCTTGGCAAGAGTATTTGAATGGTTTGCCTTTTCCTTCTCCAGTTCATTTTCTAGATGAGGAAACTGAGGTAAGAAAAGTTAAGTGATTTGTCCAGTGTTACATAAGTGTCTGAGGTCAGATTTGAACTCATGAAGATGAAATCTTCCTGATTTCTAACTCAATGCTCTATCCACCTAGGTGCCCAGGGACATTAATAACATAATAAATGCATCAAGATTTTTGCGACACTAAAATAAATTATTCTTAAGAAAGACTATTTCCTTTTTAAAAGCTATTTGCACCCAAATGCCTTCTCTTACTATCTCTTGCTTCACCCCTGTGGCACATAATGAAAGTCTTTCTCACTGCCAAAGCAAATCCTTCTATATGCACAAGTGATGTCATTACATTCCACCTTCTCCATCAGTTTTCTCATCACTAGCATCCCCATCTCTCACTTATCTTCAATCTTTCTCTCTCCACTGGCTGCCCCCCTTACTACCTACAAACATGTCCACATCTCCTCCATTCTCAAAAAACTCTTACTTGATCCATCCATCCCAGCTAGCTGTCATCTCTTATCTCTCCTTCTTGTGGCTAACTTCCATGAGGTTATCTGTAACAGAAACTTTCACTTTCTTTCCACTCAGTTCTCTTCTTAACTCTGTCTTCCTACCTGTTCTCTCCAAAGTTACCAATGGTTTCTTCAAATCTAAGGCCTTTTCTCAATCAAATTCTTCTTGACCTCTCTGCAGCCTTCAACACTGTTGATTACTCTTTTCTCCATGATGTTCATTTCTCTCTAGGTTTTCCAGGCACCCTTCTCCTTCTAGTTCTCCTCCTATCTATCTGACCACTACTTCTCAGTCTTCTAAGTCATATCCACTACTTGTCCACAGAGCTCTGTCCTAGGCCCCTTTCTCTTCTTCCTCCATACTACTCCATATTACACATGGTAATCTCATTCAGCTCTCCATAAATTCAATTATCATCTCTATAAAGATGATTCTTAAGTTTGTTTTTCTAGGCCTAAGCTTTCTAGACCTCTGGTCTCACACTTCCAATTGCCTATCAGACATCTCATGCCCTGTAGACATCTTAAACTCAACATGTCCAAAACTAAACTCATTACCTTTTCCCCCTTCTTCCCTTTTTGAGTGCCACTATCCTCCTAGTCACCCGGACTCTCAACCAAAGTGTCATCCTCAGCTCTTCGCTCTCATACCTCCAGCCAATCTGTTTCCAAGCCCTATTGATCTTTATCTTCATAATACTTCTCATGCTTGCCCTCATCTCTCCTCTGTCTACTGCCTCCACTACCAGCCCTCATCACCTCACATTTCAACTATTGCAAACTTCTAATTGACTTCTCTGCTGCTAGTGTCTCCTCACTCCAGATCATCTTCCACTCTGCTGTCAAGTGATGTTCCTAAAGTTTGGGTTTGACCATATCATACATTATACCACAACTTCTACTCAATAAACTTCAGTGACTATCTATCACCTCAAGGATCATATATAAAATATTCTGCTTGGCATTCAGAGCCCTTCATAAGTTGCCCCCTCCCCACTTTCCAATCTTCCTACATCTTCCAAGGTACTCTGTAATCCCCATGGCAGTGTCCTCACTCTTCCTTGAATAAGACATTTCATCTCTGCCTCTGGTTTCCTTGTATTCCTTCAAATTCCTGCTAAAATCCCTTCTTCTAAAGAAAGTCTTTCCTGATGCCCTATGATTCTACTTGCTTCCCTTTGTTATTTATTTCCTACTTATGCTGTGTATAGCTTGTTGTTTGTCTATAGTCTTTTTGTATTTCTCCCATTACGCCATGAGCTCCATTAGCACCAGGGACTATTTTTTGCCTTTCTTTCTATCACTTAGAGCTTAGTACAGTGCCTGGCACATACATAGTAAGTACTTTATAAATGTTTATTGACTGACTCACTGGCAAGAGAATTCCTGTTTGACCTTGGACTATCTTACTTTCAAAGTCACTGGTTGTTCATGAATCGTTTTTTGAAAGCCACAGCTTTATGACCTTAGATAATGCTGACTCCAGTAACAAATAGAAGTTTCTAAGGGAGCTCCCAGGAGAGCTAGATAGGGAAACTCCTGTTGAGTTAACAAGTTAATGCTGAGACAGGGCAAGTTCATAGTCTCAGGTAGAGTGTGCATATCAGGTGTTCAAACGGATAGCTACACCTGATCTTACTAACAAGAAACAAGTTGTTTCTCTATGCTTAGCCAGATACTAATGGGATCTTTGGACTGGCTTGTTTAAATTCCTTTCTTGGAGGGGAGGGGGAAGGGAATAAGAACACTGCCAGTTTGAAAAAGAAACAGTGAGTAATTATATTTGTAAAGCTGCAACATTCCTTGCTGAGAGTTTCTTTTTTAAGTACCAAACTGGGACATTTTTGAAAAGTCGAAAACGTTTCTTTCTTACTAAGAGTCCAGGATTTTGCCTACCCAGGACAGTTACAACAGCCCGAGCCAAGCCTGCAGCCAGAAAAAAAAAATGCTAGTCCTTTGGGGGTGTGTGTGTGTGTGTGTGTGTGTGTGTGTGTGTATGTATGTGAGTTTTGCCGGAGCAGCATGGTATAGTAAGCAACGATAATAAAGATAATTAAAAACCTTGGAATTAGAATGGTGAGACCTGGATTCAAATACTGGTTTATTGCCTGTGTAACCTTGGGTAAATCTTTTATCCTCCCTGGGCCTTGGTTTCCCCAAATGTAAAATCAAGGGTTTGGACTAGATGGCATCTGAGACCCCTGCTAACTCTAACATCCATGACCCTTTTATCCTATCTAGCTCCCAAGTTAGCTTAATAACTCTGTTACATCCTACTTTTTTATCTGTAAAATGGAATTAATAGAGTTTATACTACCTACGTCTCAGAGCTATTGGGAAGAAAGTGTTTTGTTTACTTTGGGGTACCATAAATGTGGACCATTTTTATTGCCAAAATTACAAATTCTTACATATAAAAGAGAATACATATAACTGCAACATCTATCTTCCAGGTTTGTTAAGGATCAAGGGAGAAAAATCTAAGTAAAATCCTTTGCAAACTCTACTGTGCTCTGTCCAGGACGCCTATCATCCTAATAATAACTGTCAGCAACATTTGGGGTACCAGTGACACCCGTTAGCATCAGTGCTTGTGTTGATGGGATCTTGTTTTTTGTTTCCAGTGGCCCACCCTCAGGACCCTCATCACCCATCGGAGAAGCCTGTCATTCAGTGCTACAAGTGTGGAGAGCCATGCAAGGGTGAAGTGCTTCGGGTTCAGTCCAGGCATTTCCACATCAAATGCTTCACCTGCAAAGGTATTGTGTCCATGTGTTTCCTGGCTTGGCCATTTATGGCTGTAGGCTATTAGGGCAGAAATGGGACCTTTAGCAGGGACTCCATCCAACTTCCTAATTTTACAAAAGAAGAAACTGAGGCCCCAAAAAGGGAAGGGACTTACTTGCGGTCACACTTCTCAAACTGGAACTTAAATATCTCAGCTTTGTCTAGTGTTTTTTCCCAGAAACCATCTTACCTCTTTAGTCTACCTCAGAGATGGAGTGAATTTTAAATTTTACCCTAGAATAATAACTGTAATTTATTGTTGTGGTTTAAGCAGTATTCTCCTCACATTGTAACCTGACAAAGGCCCCATATTTATTTATTACTTATACAAGGTTGTCTGGTAAAAAACAAAGACTGTGGGTCACCAACCTGATGATCGGGATATGCAGGCCCTAAACCATACCAAAATTACTGTTTTGAGGAGGAAGGTTGCACCTTGCCTCATTTTTTCTTGCTTTGTAGAATGCAGAGAATGACTGTACTAATGTATCCTCTATCATTTAAAAAAAAAACCAAAACAATAAAAAACAAAAGCACAGGCAATCTTTTAGAAGTGAAATTCCAAGCTTCTCATGGCCCCTCACCTCTTCACCTGTTTTCCTGAGTGGATCGCAATGATAGGTGATTGAGTAAGCAAGGACCTCCCCTGCTCAAAAAGAGTCTACAAATTTGGTATTTGCTTGACTTATTAAACTCCTCTATTAAAATTAAAATAACCCCTGAGAATTTTAAGCCTATCCCCAGTCACTCACACTTGAATGGAAAATTCCTTCCTCAGATGGATGCCAGCTTCCTGTTGGGAAGCATGCAAATTTGATTTTGTGTGGACAAAGGAAGGAGATCTCTGAAGCTCTAAGCATTTACAGGATGACCTTAGAGGGGTGCTAGATATCTGAGGGTGTGGTGGTAAAAGTTTTGGAAAAGAGAGGGTGCCAAACATGAATTTTTCCTCAGGCCCCAGCAACTACACTTTCTAACAATGGAAATCATTTCTTATTCAACCTTTTATATAACCATCATAGGTTTTCTTACCTATGGAGGAGAAGATGTTAGACTTCATGATTTTTTAGGTCCTTTCTGGCTCTAGAAACTCTAGATTAGCATTTTAATTCTGGTACCTGACTTGGATCTCTACATTGAAGCACATACAAGTATGGACTTTGGCTGATAGAAATCTTGAAAAGATGCTGTGATAGCTTATTACATTATGTTTCTGTTCAAAATGGGCTTTTCTGGAGTTCTAAAATATTTTCCTCTAAGAAGGAAGAATGGTAGTGTGGAAGTATTGAGCCCCCAGACTCCTGTGACCTTGGGCAAGTTATTTAACTTCCCCAGAATTCTCTTTTCATATCTGTACAATGAGGGAGTTGCTGCTGATGACATCTGCAGTCCCTTCCAGCTCCAGACCTGTCAACCAATTATCCTAAATGAGATTTGGCAAGCACATTTCAAAATAGAAAAATTGGCGATATCTCTACCTGATGGGCAGGCTCTTTTACTTATCGATTGTGATCTTAAGCATGTCATTCCCCTGGATGAGCTTGTACAATGGAGACAATGATACTTGAACCATTGACAATCCTGGATTGTTGTGACAAAAGTGCTTTATAAATGCTTAATGTGTGAGAAATGTTATCATTTCTTGTAGCTGAGTCATTTTTCAGTCATATCTGCTCTTTGTGATCCCATTTGGGGTTTTCTTGGCAAACATATTAGAGTGGTTTGCCATTTCCTTTGTCAATGGATTAAGGCAAACCCAGGTTATGTGACTTGCTCAGGGTCGCCCAGCTAATGAGTGTGTGAGGCCAGATTTGAACTCAACGTGTCCTGATTGCAGGCCCAGCGCTCATCCGCTGGGCTACCTACCTGCCTCCAATTTTAGAAATACATTTAATAATAATTGCAGCCCATATTGATCAAATTCTGTACTTTACAAAGTGTTTGGTATATGTGATCTTTGGTCCTCATACAACATCTGTGAGGTTGGTGTTACTGGTATCTCCATTTTACCAAGATGAAAAATCCTGAACCTTAGAATTCTAATGGCTTGCCCCAAATTAATTAATCTGGGGCAGGATTTGAGGCTTTCTTTCCGACTCCAAGTCTAGCACTCGATCCTCTATACCAATGGTACACTCAAATAGAATTATGGGCCACTAATCCATATATATAGGGATCTCTTCAGGCCACATATTAGCTTAGTTTTAAAATGTGGTGTTAATCTAGACTACTTTATACCCCATTGCCTCTAGTTAGTATTAGAGCTAAGACTAGAATTCTGTTTCCCATTCTACTCCTGCCAGGTATTTATTACATTTTCATATCCTTCAGGGGTTTTCCTGGGACTTTACTAAGATATGATTAAAGGGAGAGAAGGATTTGGGGCTAGGTAAATTTTCTCCCAAAAAATGATTATATATTGGATGTCATTTATATCTGTTATTGCCAATGGAGATTTGTCTCATATCATGAAATCTCATGTTTAGAGCTTTAGAAATCTCTTTTGTACATGGTGATAATATCTATTTTGATAATTTGTTGATATTCTAATCTATTCTGATAATGATTCCTAGAGACTATGGAACCTCTAGGAAATGACCTGGGTTTCTGTCTTCTGCACTTTGAATAAAGGGAATTATCTAAATAAAGGCCATTATCTAATCTGTGAAAGACTGACAGATACATGTGCTTCATTTCATGTAATAAATGTATTCTTGAACAGGTTCATTCTTATAAATTGAATTATATGTTAAATCCACCAGCAACTCTGGCCATTATGAGGGATCCCCATCTAATGGAATGATTAATTTCCTAAAATAAATAAACATTGTCTGACCTGAATTTTTTAAATTGGGGAAAGTGTGATGTTTTAAAAGTTTGAAAGATATAGTTTCTGGGTAATTTAATAATTTGATTAATAATGCCAGCAAATTTATTAATAATAGGGTAGCCATTTGGTCATCTCTCAATCCAAAGACCCCTCATAGGCTCACAGTTTATATGCCTTTATATGAGTAGATGTTCCTGAGGACAGCAATCAACTCTGATTAATTAACAATTAATGAGAGAATAACTATTACAACGAAAGGCTGATCAGTATTACACTGAGGGTCTTGGAGTACATGACTTATTGGATCACCCATGGCTTGCTCAAAGAGACTATTTCCATGTTACCTGCGGACAAAAAGGAGAATCACCATTTACCCAGACCTATCTGAGTAAACACAGTAAACAAGGATGTTCCCATTAGACCAAACTTAGAATTTCTTTTTCTGCCTGATTAGATCTTGACCCTGGGTAAATCTTTGAGAAGGATTTTATGCACTGCTTGATTTCTGGATGAGGAAAGAGAAAAGAAGAAAGTCCTTGACTCTGATTTAATAATTAGTTATTAATACAAGAGAGAAATAATAATTTCTCTCATATGGTCATAAGAATACTAGTCTTATGGTCTGAGTCCCAGTTACTGCCATTTGTGACTTGGAATGAATCATTTAATCTTGCTGAACCTCAATTTTCCTGTTCTCTAAAATGAGCTTCATTTTGAGTGAAAGCACTTGGTGGTATATAGGCCCTGAAAAGTAGGTTATTAAATAGAAATTAGATTGTTATCTTTACTTACAGTTAGAGGTTAGCTCCCAGTGAGAGATTTAGCAAAATCAAGTTTCGCTTCGTGGATAGAGTCAAAGAAATATCTTTGCACAACGGGTTTTATGCATAAATAAAATAAGCAGCAGTCCACTGGCCCTTCCTCCATCCACCTTTGTCCTCTAAGGATAAAGCTTTCCCTTTTTTAATTAGGACATAAGACTTTAAAATATCGTGATTCAAACACAGGTTTTGATGTTGAGAAGGTCGAAGGAGCCATGGAGGTAAGAGTGCTTAAATTATATAGAGTAGGGTATTAAACTTGCATTTCAACTGGTTCCCTTACAAAATGATCACAGTGGTCTCCAAAGACAGATTGTGTTTTTAGAATATCATCCATATTAGGTGTTAATTTGTGCAATAAGGTAGAGGAGATTTTAAGGCTCTTTCGCATATAATTTGGCTCTTTTGTTTCTCACAACAATTCATTTAATATAGTAACCCAACTGATGAACTAAGCAATGCTTAATTAATTAATGAATTTAAGGATAAATTTAATTGAAGCTACTAAGAAATAATAATTCTCATAATCTAAATTCCAACGCTTTCTATTATCTCTAGGATCAAATACAAACTTTGTCCTTTGACATTTAAAGTCTTTTGTGATTTGGCCCCAACCTAACTTCACAATCTTATTAGAGAACAAAATATCTAATTTTTCCAAGTAGCATATAAATGTGAATGGTTTGCTATAATTCTCACTGTGCTTTTTCACCTTCAACTTCTCAAGGAGCATCTGTAATGCCATATTTTAAGGAAAATCAATTAAAATTAGAAGACATATGGTTGCAAAGAATCTAGACTAAAGTCTCCTGATGTCCTGAAATGAAGAGGATTTATATTAAAAAACTCAGCTGTTAAACGTAGTGCTAAGTCAGATTGGCACTAAGGAGATACTTTTACTAAAGTCTGATATCTTGAAGCTCTTGTATAAGCTGGTTCTCCCTGTGTAGACTATTTTTAACTTCCATATCATTGGAGGTTGGGCTCATTTGGGTCTGTTGGACAGGGACTCTCTGGTTGTGGGAGTATCTAAGACTGTCATCTGCAGTAAAGTCAACAGGGAGTTATAAAAAAGTGATTGTATAAAGGCATATTAAGCTTAGTTCCCCCTCCTTTGGGTGTTTTTCTTAGGGAAAGCAAGAACAGTGGAACTTTAAGAGACAAGAGTCACAAAGTGGACAGGAGCCAACAGGAAAGATATTGGTGGGGACAGATTGACTTTCATATATAGTAATGACCCTCAGGGGAGTAGAAAAAGGCAGTGGGTGGGAATCTTTGCTTTTTTCTCCCTTTGGCGCCAGCTTTACTTTCTCTCTATCCCTCCCTCTCACCCCTCTTTGACCTTAGCCACATTTGCTTTTATTTTTTTCCTTAATGCAATATTTATCTTGTTCTATTACTATTGTGTAGTTGTATTATGACATCATGTGATTTGAGTTAATAAAAAAGTTCTTTATTCCCATTTTGGAGAGTTGTTACTAGTCAGGGTAGGAGATTTATCAAATGAACTGACTGATGGACCCCAGAACACCCCTTAGTGATCAGTGTGAAAACAAAAGACCACTTATATATCTCCAAGGAAATAGCAGGCCAAGGAGTGAAGTGGAGGCCAGAGATCTGTTCTCAAGTGGAAAAGAGCCCAGGAAGTATCCAGGGAATGGTCAGGAAGTGAGCAATCTATTCAAGGAGATGTCCAAGACTCTGTTCAAGAAGTCCAAGAAGACATTCTGATAGTGGACATGACAAATATTTTTTTTTTTTACTATTATTGATGACTTTTGTTTTTCTATTATATATGTTACCATATATATCCCTCCTTACCTCTCCTGCCCAGCAAGACTTGCCCTATAATAAAGATTTAAGAAGAATAAGAAACAAAAATCAGCACAGCGAAAACAAGCATGGTAACTGTTTCTGACTGTTTTTGTGTGTTCCATACTCATAGTCTGCCATGGAGAGATACATTTTCTCAACATATCTCAAGAAGCATCTTTGGCTGTCCTACTGATATATTGTTCTGTTTTCTTTTACCATTCCTTATCTGTATTTATTGGAGTCATTGTAAAAATATTTTCCTGATTTTCCTTATTTTACTCTGCATCAGGGCAGGTTTCTCACATTTCTCCAAATTCGTCATATTCATCATTTCTTACAGTAATATTCCATTACATTTACATACCACTGTTTGTTTCGCCATTCCCCAATTAATAAGCATTTTTTCCCCTAGTTTTTTGCTACCACAAAAAGTAGTTATAAATATTTTGGTATTTTGGGAGCCTGTCTTTGACCTCTTTGAGGTACATGCTAATTTTCATTTTTTAAAACATAATTGCAAATTGCTGTACATGTGGTTAGGCTGATTCACAACTCCACCAGTATTCTTATCCATTTTGGTCTTTTGCCATCTTTGCTGATCTGTTGTGGATGAGGTGAAACATTACCATTGTGCCAATATAAGTTTAATAGGCTATCTGTCCACATAGTGATTCCATCAGATTCATCTTTTATGTAATTTTTTTATATTGAGTATTTTCAATAAATATCCACAGTGCAATATTTCAGTTTTCTGCCAGAAGCTACATGGTCTTAAATGGTTATAAGAAAGCAATAGAACAAGATCATGAAAGTCTGATGAATCCTATGGACCTCTCCTAAAAACAATGTTTTTAAATGTATGCAATACAAATATATGGGGTTACAAAGCAAACCAATTATAGTTAAATTCCATTTCAAAACCATTTTTAAAAAAACAACTTACAGTCCCAAGAGCCCCTGGAATAGATCTTTAGAAAAAAAAGATGCTTGTAAATGTTGTACTGCATATCTTGATAACTGATGTTACTGATGAGAGAAGCTTTGGTTGTCTGCTCTATTGTCCAAAAACCCTTGCCTAAGTTGTTGTTGCTTCTTGTTTTGTGCTATTTTCAACCTGCACATTATCAAGCTTCCTTTTCTGCATGGACAGCCTCAATAGATGTTGTTTGTGAGCTCAAGTAGAGAGAAGGAGAGAAGGAAAAGCCCTGTCTCATGCCTGAGAGGTAAACTCTCTTTATAGAATGAGATCCATTTTAGAGCATTTTAGCTATTTAGTAACTCACTGAAAACCAGAGGAGTATGAAAAAGAAGTCCTTGGCAGGGAAATCACATGAAAAGTAGCTACCCTGCCCTTTCTGTCTACATATCCAGTCTGGGGAACAGTGAGGACTAATAAATTATAGCAGATGCATTTTTTTTTTGTTTTTCTTGCATTCTGTTGAAGATATAAGATCATTGAAGTCAAAGGTCTTTACTTTAATGGTGTCTACAATGGCGTTCTTTGCATTCTCTCAGGAGAAAGATAATGAATGAACAATATAAAAAATGATTCAAAGTAAAGGGGGAAAGTTTAAGACTAAAATTTATAGAATCTAGAAAAACTAGAAGAACTTTGAGACCAGTTAATTCAATATCCTCATTTTGCAGGTGAGGATACTTAGGCCCAGAGAAGGGGAACTACTTGCCAAAGATCGGTGAGATTCAGCAGTGTTTGTTATGCTCCAGCTATGGGCAACACACTGCTGTAGAAGCCCTGCATGATGCAAAAATAAAAACAATTTTTGCTTTCAAGAAGCTTACATTTTACTGGGAGGGAGTAGAACTTATATGTAAATGAGTAAATACAAAGCACATACAGTTCTATTGTTGTTCTGGATCTGGATTTCATTAGCATAGGATGCGCCCAGGGAGGAAGTGCCTTATATTTATTCTTCATGATATAGTAGATAGGCTGCTTGCTATAGAGTCGGGAAGGTCTGTGTTCAGGTCCTACCACAGGCACTAGCTGTAAGTTACTTAGACTCTCCTATTTCATTTTCCTCATCTGTGAAAGGAGAGGGTTGAATTTGGTGGTTTCTAGGGCCCCCTCCATCTCTGAACTTCTGGTGCTATGATCCTCTGCAACCAATAGTCTTAAGATTATAAGCATTAAGTTTAAATAATTTGCCTAGTATCACTAAGCCAATGATGTGGACTTGAATGTGGGTTTTCCTGACTCCAAAGTTAGCTCTATATATACCATTCATCTCATAATACAAAGTCAATAAGCATTTATTAAGTACCTGCCATGTTCCAGGCATTGTGCTAAGCACTGGGAATGGAAAGAAAGGTAAAATGATAGCCCTTGCTCTCAACGTTCTAATGGGAGAGACAGGTTACAAAGACTAGGCTTATACAAGATAAAGACTGAGTAGATGAAAAGTACCCTGGGAGAGGAAGACATTAGTAGCTAGAACTGCTGGTTTAAAAAAAAACAACCTCTTGAGTCTTGAAACCAAATCATAGAAATTAAGAAGTGAAGGTGAGAGGACAAAATATTTCCAAAGTGGAAAACCGGTTGTGCAAAGGAAATGAAGCATCATATTTGAGGAACTACAAATAGACCAATGTGAATGGAATGCAGAAAACAATGTGCAGGAAGATTGGAAAGGTAGAAAAGGGCCAGGTTATGAAGAGCATGAAATGCCAAACAAAATGATTTGTATTTGGACCTGGGAATATGGAAATGCTGGAGCTCATGGAGCCAAGGGGAAGTCGAGTGGCAGTGTTTCAGACCTATATTTTAGGAAGATCACTTTTTCAGCTGAGTGGAGGGTGGATTCAAGTGGGGAAAAACTTGAGGTAAGGAGACCAGCTGGAAGGGTAGTGCAACAGCCCAGGTGAGAGATGATAAGGGATTGAACAACACCAGTGATCGTACAGCCCGGGGGACTAAGGAAAGTACAAGAGTCACGGATCATTCCAAAGCTGCTAACCTGGATGACTAGAAGGATATTAATTCCATCATCAGAAAAGGAGAAGTTTGGAAGAGGGTTGGATTTGGGAGAAAATATAATAAATTCTCTTTTGGCCAAGTTGAACTTGAGATGCCAAGAAGAGTTGTCTGGAAGACCATTGGGAGTAAGGTATAAGAGTATGTAGCAAAACCAAGATTCAAACCCAGGGTTTTTTCATACCAAAATCAGTTCTTCAATAGCTCTCTTTACCATCAAAGAGAGAAGAACTTGTAAAGTACTTTGCACTCTACAGAAAATATGATTAAACATAAATGTTTGAATGAATGATAACTATAGCATGTACTTTTATCAAATATTATTACTCTATCATTAAAAAAAAGGCCTTTCACAAAGCTTCTCCTAAGGTTAAAGTAAACTTTCCATACTAGACATCTTGAGGGCTAAAAGATGATATAATTTCAAATTATTTTATGTTTTCAGTTTTCTACAATCACTTTCATATATCTTAGATTTTTTCCTTCCCTTCCCCTACTTCCCACTCCTTCCCCACTCCCTCCCCAAGACAGCATGCAATCTTATATAGGTTCTACACATACATTCCTATTAAATACATCAAGAATAGAAGAATTAAAATGAATGGGAGAAACCATAAAACAAAACAAAATATGACCCGAGAAAATGGTCTGCTTCATTCTGCAATCCAATTCCATAGTTCTTTCTCTGGATGTGGAAGGCATTCTACCTCAAGAGTCCATTGGGAATTTTTTAGGTCCTTGCTTTGTTGTGAAGGACTAAGTCTACCAGAATAATTCCTCACACACTGTAGTTGTTGCTGTGTATAAAGTTCTCATGGTTCTGCTCCTTTCACTCAGCATTAGGGATGATATAATTTCTTTGTCCTCAAAAAAGACTGAGGCACCTTCTTAGATACAAAGGTAGTTATCCTGCTGTAACTGATTTTCAAACAGATATTTCACAGTGTCTCTCAGTAACTCCTTTTCATTTGTAATCATCTTTTTTTTCATCACATAGTCTATAAATTTCTTGATGCCCTTTAACTCTTGTTCTTTTCTCTTCAAGAATTTGATTACTACTTTTCCTCCAAATAACCCTTCATATCCTTGAAGACCGTTTATTTATCAGACCCCCTTCTTCTCTGGGCTAATCTCAACCTCTTCAACCTTTCTGCTTTAGTGGTATTTCCCAACCCTTTCATCATTTTGTTGCTGCCCTCTAATCCTGTTTCAAATTCTTCTCATCCCACTTAGAACATGGAGCCCCAAACTTATCACAATGCTAGACTTGGTATTTAGAGCCTTCTTTGTGATGCCAAATATAAGACAGAGGACAATCTATTGCTATAAATAACCAGCTTGGCTTAAAATTAACTGTGTGTTAAGTTGTTATTAGCTTCAGCTGCTAGTGAACTTCCCCAGATCTTCCCTTTGTGGCTCTTATAATGTTTTGGGGAAGGGAGGGCAATGCAGATGGCAAGCTGGCTTGGTACTACTATTTTCTTGCCAATAAGATACTTTTAGAAGCAGAGACCAAATTTCAGGCCTTGATACATGAAGTTATATTCAGCATACGCTGCTTGTGAAATATATACTACTGCTCTATTGAACCCAGCCTCACAGATACGTTGTAGATGCCTAAAGAACCCCAGGGAGTCTGTTAGGAAAAGACCTATGATTTCATTGGGACAGGGAAATCCTGGTGGAGAAACTCTCTCTAGGCCAATGCAGATCTGAAGCCTGCTCTGCACTGGATAGTCTTAGAGCATTGTCTGGAGCACTGATGATAAGTTGATCTGTGTAACCAGAATGGGTGAGACATAGGACTAGAACTTAGGTCATGCTTATTTGGAAGGTGGCTCTTTATTCACTGTGCCATGCTGCTTCTCTCACAATAGAACCAAGATATGCTGGCATTATTTTAGTTCTCATTACCGAGAGGTGTGTGAGATCAGCACCATACAAAGACACTATGGGAATCCTTCCAGAATTAGGAGCTCATGATCTATTTGGAGAGACAAGAAATATGAACACAATCAGTTAAATAACAAAATAGGATGACAGCTTTTGGGACGTTGCAAGGTATCATATGGTAAGTTGGTGAGTGAGGATGAAATGAGATAGCATATGCAAAGAACTTCCCAAACCCTAAAGTACTATAGAAATGCTAGCTGTTATTATTTTATTACCACTACCAGTGTATTTAATTATTCAGAAAGTAAGTACTATGGATTCAAAAGGATAGATCACAATGTGTTCAAATAATCAGTGAAGGATTCATGAAGTAGGTCTTGCTGGACTTTGAGAATGGTGGGTCTATGAGTGGGGAACTTTGAAGATGGCATTTCAGGTAGGGGAGGGAATGGTTGAAGAAAAAACATGGAGATAAGAATAAGCATATTGGGTGTGTGAGATAGCGAGTAGGTCATTGTGGTTGCAATGGAGGATGTGCATTGAGGAGGAGTAGCAAATGAAATTAAAAACAGGCTGGCAGAAAAATCACAGAAGGGCCTTGATTGACAGGTTTTGGAGTTCCTATTGTATTTGGTAGATAATAAAAAGCCATCAAATATGTTGGAAACAGTATTACAGCAAGATTTAACGTGGTGGCACCATACATGATGAACTAAAGGTCCTAGAACAAACAGGCCAAGCTGGCCCCAAAGGGATCGGATTTGGTGGAATGTAACCCATGGCTGGCATGTGTCTCTAGAGGAAGTATGCCTTGTTCAAAAGAGAAGTTGAGGCCCTGTAGGTTAAGAAAGTATACTTAAGAAGAAATCTCAGAACCAGAGAGAGGGAAGCATGTTGCAAAAGAACATTAGGAAGACAGTCAATGGAGAGAGAAAAACAGAACATTTTTTTATTTGGAATGTAACTATGGACCACTTGAGGGAAAGAGATTTGTGAAACAAGTCATAAGCCTGGCACAGAGGCATAAGGTAATAGTTGTGGGAGGGGAGTATTCATTAACAGCCTTCTGAGGGAGCTTTCCTTCTGGAAAAAAGCAGAACTTTTTTTATTTGCCTTAATGATATTGTCTTTCAAAAAGCAGGAAAATCAGTAAATTCTATTGTGGTAAAATATTCCTGCTAATGGAGAAGAACTTGATACTAGGGAAGAAAATATAGGAACCACTGGGGACGTAACTACTCTCTTAAAATTTGTGACAGAAAAGAATATAGCTAAGCCAAGTCTGCCAAACACACTAGATTTGGGAAGTCAGCTTTCAAAGGATTCAGAGGAAAGAAAGATAGAATCGCTTGGACTAAAATTCCACAGGGGAAATCAGTCTAAGAGGGATGGAAAACTCTCAAGAATGAACTTCTGAAGACCTAAAGGGGAACAGTTCTAATGAGGAGAAAGAAAATAAGAGTAAGAGAACTCACTAACAGATTCTTTTGAAAGTTAGATATTTACAAAAGGTAGAAGAAAACCTAGTAAAAGATGTAACCTGACAAATACAAAAACATGACATGGAGTGTGAGTTTGAGAATTGACTGGCACTTTGAGACTGGAAGTTCAGAGAGATGGGCATTTATTTCCTTGACAGCCCTAAGAACAGTTTGCACCATTGCAATCTTTGAGCTTGAAGGGGAGCTGGAGTTATACTCAGGAGTTTAGGCAGAGGCCCGACCTGTGAGAAAACAGACTGGGGGATGCGGTGGGAGTGGGGGAGTATAGTGAAAGAGCATCCCAACCCAGCCCAGTACCCAAGCTAGACTGGAAAGTATTGAAGGCACAGGGACAACAGCAGATAAAGGAAAGGGAGATAATAGTGCTGTTGCAGCAGAGAAGGGAGAGATTGAGCTGAACCATCAGATCTCTGCAGGCATCTTAGAGCAGAACTCAAATATTACTAGTTTTACTTACCTCTTCAAAAATGGAGGAAAATTACCAAAAAAAAAAAAAGTCTGTTCTTTGTCTAACTTCCTCTCTTCGTGCCTGTCTAGTTATCAACACAATAATAAGCTCTGTTCACTTCTTTTATCTAAATATTTTTTTAATATCCTGTTGCTTCAATATACAAAAATTTAAAATTAGCACATAGAGCTAAATATCTGTCTGAATGTTAGGAATTTTCCTAACTAGGGGCTCTGAGCTGTTGTGATGGTACCATGTTTTTCTCTGATATAAACTCTGTAAAACAGTAAAGGAAGGGACCACTTGACCCAGGGCATCTTATTGCCCCTAGGCTAAAAAGTAATCTTATTGGTACCACTGGGGATCTCTGATCACATCTTTAGAGAGAAGGGGAGGTAGGGAGGGAAGGGTGATGGCCAGAGGAAAGATCACACCCCAGCCCACCATCAAGGGAAGAGAAAAGGAAGAACTGGGGAAAGCTCAGCTCTGCCCTATGCTTCAGGGAAGAGAGTACCAGCTAGCCAATGTTGTACTCCACAGTGATACCCCTTGTTGTTACAAACTTAGGACAGCAAAAGAAGTTTTAAAAGCAATATTGGGAGAGAAAAGAAGGGATGGAACCATTGCCTGTATAGTATATGTATAGTATAATAACTGACAACAGAGAAGAAGCAGAGATACTCTATAATTTTGCTTCTCTTTTCTCTGCCAAGGTAGAAGGACCTTATTATGGGAAAGGACACAATGAAAATGGCTGAGTTAGCAGGTACCTAAGATAAGTCAGAACATAGTAAGGGAGTACATAACTACCTTTGATGAATTCAAGACACCTGAATCAGATCAGCTACATCCTTGGGTGCCAAAAAACAAAAACAAAACAAAAAATTGATGAATGTGATAGATTAATGAGTGCTGCCAATAATCTATAAAAAATTATTAAGTGTGAGAGAGTTACTATAGAATTTTAGAAGGGCAAATAGTGTCCTGATTTTTTTAAAGCCTTAAATTCCTGGAAAGTTTTAGTACAGATTGTAAAGGAATGCTTAGTGAACATACGGAAAATGAAACTGTGATCCAAAATGTCCAGAAAGATATAAAAGAAGAACAGACCATGGGAGACTAACCTTATTCCATCTTTTGGCATTATTAGTAAGAAGGTTAAATCAGGGGAATTCTTTAGATATGCTGATTTACTTAGCTTTTAGCAAAGGATTTATTTAATATTATTCTTATGGAAAAGATGGAGAGAAGTAAGATAGATAAAAATAGAATTAGATGAATTGAGAACTATTTGAATAGCCATACTCAAAGAACAGTCATTAATGGTTTGATGTCATTTTGGAAAAGGATCTCTTTGGAGTATGATTTAATTTTTTTTATCACTAATTTTTTTTGAAGAAATGTATAGAAGGTTTGTCAAATCTGTAGATGACACAAAATTGAGAGGAAGCACTAACACACTGGAAAACACTGAGGGTCCAAAAAGATCTCAACAGGCTACATTGGGCTACATTCAATAAAGTGAGATTTAATAGTGATAAAAATAAAGTCTTATATTTGTGTTCAAAAAAATTGAATCAACAAATACAAGATGGTAGAAGCATAGTTTCTTATGCAAAAAGATATGTGTGTGTTAACTAACTCACTTGGCTTTCAGCTGTCTGTCTCATTGAGCCATCCACCTAATCTATCTCATTCTCTGCCTGCTTTGGAGCAAGTAAATCCCTCCTCTTCCCCTTCTCCATTTTTTTACCTCCTCCTCCCCAACCCCCAGCTTCCCATATTCATGCAGTTGAAAGGCTTTTATGTGAGCAAAGGATTGGACTTATTCTCTTTATTCTTAGAAGGCAGAATTGGGACCGACTAGGGGAAGATGCAAAGAGGCATATTTAAACTTAAATGTCAGGGGAAAAGTTCAATAATTAGAGTTTCATTAGACTAAATTGTAATGGCCTGCTACAAACGTAGGGAATTCCCATTTATCCCTGCTGTTCATCAAGCAGAAGCTAGATGACTGCCTTTTGAATATGTTTTAGCAGGTAGGGATTCTTTTTCAGATACGAGTAGGGCTAAGATTCCCACAAAAGTCCCTTTGAGTTCTATAATTTGATGATTCACCATACACAATGGATTAGACTTAATTAAAGGCCCTTTATGGACTTCAGCTTGGAAATGCTTTTTGGCTGGTTGCAGTTATTGTTTATATTATACACTATATGGAAGTTCACTTTTTTCTAAGGATTTTTTTCAGCTAGTGAGATTTTCCTTCCCCAATCTAGGCACTTCACCCTTTTGTAAAGAGAGACAGAGAACAGGGCTGCCCAGGTATAATCCAAATTATATGTACATGTTAAAGACATTGTTTCAATAGCATAAAAGGTGGAATTGGGTTAAAAACATTTCTCCTTGTCATTTTGCTTCCCACAGGATGTAATATTAACTTGAGTCAATGAATATAGATAAATCCTGTATTCCTTTTTGCTTGTTTGTCCCTTAAGTAACTCTGAACCACAGGAGTCTGTCAAGAAAATACTGCTAAGACATGACAGGAAACTTCAATTTGATACACATTTATTGAGTCCTTACTTATCCTTAAGGAGCTTACATTCTACAACTATATAGGTTGCAGTAAGAATTTAATAAAGTCTTTATGTAATCTACTCGAGTTGGGCACAGAATTGGTCAATACAAAAGAGGGAGGGAGGGAGAGGGAGAGGATCAGAGAGACAGACAGAGAGAATGAGAATGAGCTGACAATTGAAGAGATCAAGAAAGACCTTGTGTGGAAAGTGGCACCTCAGTTGATCCTTGAAGAAAAGTCAGCATTCTAAGAGGCAGAGAGGTAAGGGCAAAGTTTAATCCAGGAATACAGAACCACCTATGTACTCTAAGGTGAGAAATGAAAACTATATATGAAGAAGCCAAGAGCCCATTTTGACAGGGATGGGCTATGTGAGGGAGAATAATATGAAATATTACTGGAAAAATAAGCAGTGATAAGATCAAGTAGGACTTTAAATGCTAGGTTGAGGATTTTATAACTTAATCTCTAAGGCAATGGAGAGCTACTTTTTGAGTAGGGAAAGACAGAGTCAGATTTGCATTTTAGGAATCAATTTGGTAGCTATCTAGAGGGCCGATTGGAGAAAACAACGTATTCTAACTGAGAAAACTTGGGACTCTTAACTAGATTACTGCCTTGTTTTCATCAGCATAATGTTTATGGGTTCTTGGTTTAACACACACCAAAAAAATCCTCATTTTGAATTTCTACAGTGGGGTCAACTAAAAGAGAAACCAGGTCAATAATCCATAAATAAGGATCCCTGCAGGCAAGGGGCATACTGACTTAATTTTAGAATGTGATGCTATCTGTTTTGTTGTATTTTTGTTTATTTTGTTAGATACTTCCCACTTTGATTTTAATCTATTTCCTGCAGCACTCAGGAATGTTGCATTCAACATGGCCATCATCCATGGGCCCATCTTTGACTCCTCTGGTATAGTGGATAGAGAGCTAGCTTTGAAATCAGAAAGACTTGGAATCAAGTCCCCTCCATGACATATCATGGCTTTGGAACCCAGGCAAATTACTTAACCTCTGGGGGCTCTAACAACTCCTGCAGGGTGGGTACCTCTCTGCAGTGATAGAAGGAGTTTCTTCACCTGAGACTCTCCTATATCAATAAAATTATAGGCCCAGTCCCTGCCCTTGTTGATGTGTAAAAAAGATCAGTCTGTTATAAATACCTTCTTAGGACCTTCAAATTTGTGGAGTCAATCAATCAAGAAGCATTTACTAAGTACTTATCATGTTGCCAGACAATGTGCTAAGCACCATTGTGCTCACAGAAAATATGATGTGCATGCGTAGATGCCAACTTAAGTTACTTTGTCTGACGATAATTTAAAAAAAACAATCATTGTCCTGGACAAAAGTGATCTGCGAGTTTTGATATTATTTGAAATTATGAGAGAGCATAGCGATGGCTCTGGAGCTGATATGGGTAGTCCTGGTAGGTTTTCTTTTGTCCTCATTAAAATACAAGTTACATTTTGATTCAGTGATCTGTTTTAAGAAAGGGATATAAGTCCTGTGTATAATGACCTACCCAAAGATACAGGCTTTTACTGCATCTGGTAGTAGAGATAGGCTGTGCTAAGACGTGTATGCAATATAATATAATTAACATTATATATTTGTAAAATGGACAGTTAGGTTGGAGATTTCCTTCTTGACTAGGTTCCATCTTTTCCTCTCTGTAAATATACTTTGGAAATTGAACCCCTGTTCCCACCCTTGATCACCATCCTCTGATTTACTGGAATTTCCATTCCACTTTTGTTTTTTTCATTGACCTTGGAACACTGGGAATCAAACTTTAAAAACCATTCATCTAAGAACGTTATACTGTAGGCCAGAAATCTTGGTCAAACTTCTTTTAAAAAAATAATTCATACACTAATTCATTATACGTGGAGCTGTGAGCTGATCCAACCATTCTGGAGAGCCATGCCCAAAGGGCTACAAAAATGTGCATACCCTTTGACCCAGCAATATCGCATCTAGGGCTGTATTCCAAAGAGACCATAAGAATGGGAAAAGGTCCCATATATACAAAAGTATTTATAGCAGCTCTTTTTTGTGGTGACCAAGAACTAGAGATCGAGGGAATGCCCATCAATTGGTGAATGCCTAAAGAAATTGTGGTACATGAATGTAATGGAATACTATTGTGAACAGTATGACATCAGACAGTCAGACATCAGAAAAACCCAAAAAGACTTATAGGAACTAATGCTGAGGGAAATGAGCAGAACCAGGAGAACATTATACACAGTAACAACCACAGTGTGTGGGAACTGTTGCTAACAGACTTAACCCTTCACAGTGGATCTAAAACATTCCCAAAGGATTCTTGAGGCAAAACACCATCCACATCCAGAGGAAGAACTATGGAATCAGAACACAGAATGAAGCAGACTGTTTTCTCTTATGTTTTGTTTTGTTTTTTCTCATGGTTTCTCCCATTCGTTTTAATTTTTCTATGCAGTATCACTAATGTGAAAATGTCTTGAACAAAAATGTATGTATAAGATTGCATACTGTCTTGGGAAGGGAGAGGAGAAAATTTAAGACTTGTGGAAATGATTGTTGAAAACTGCAAACAAATAAATTAATTAAATTTTAAAAATAATTCATTGATTTCCCCATTGACTATCAAATAGTGTGGCCTTGAAAAGGTTATTTTGTTGCAATGAATCTTCCATACTATCAGTAACCCATCCAACCCACATTTATTAAGAAGGGATGTTTTGTGGCATGAAAATTAATGAATATTTTTAAATGCAGAATAGTTGGAACATAAAATATTGCCTACTTACAACTGTAAAACTCTGATTATTTATTATGTTTGTAAAAGGATTTTGGGAATATTGGTTTTCTTTCTTTTTTTTCATTCTGTATGAGTTTAAGTTTGTAGTTGAAAGAATATGAAAAATATTAATTTTAAAATCTTCAATTTTTCTTCTTCATGAAATAAACTATATGATTTTTTTCAAAATGAGGATTTAGTTATGCATATACATATACATACATGGCAAAGTTTGCTGTGTTGTAGAGGAAAAATGAATAAAAGCTCATCTTTTGAAAAACTCCAATGACTTTCTGTGGTTAAGTACATTTAGTGAAGAGAAGCTTTTGTTGTGATCAGTTCAAAATGGTGTTGATCATGCTGAATAATTGATTTTATTTTGGGAAATAATATTAAAACTATCATAACACATTAATATAAATTTATATTTAAAATGACATGTAAAAGTTAAAATTAGTATTGTGAGAAAGTCCTATGATATATTTTATAATAGAAACACAGGAAAATAATTCAATTACATAAAAGGGACAATGTTTCTGGAGAAAGTGAGAGAAGGCATGACCTGAGCTGAAAAGGATCCAGATGTCATTGACTAAACTGAGAACTATTTGCCTTTTGGGAATTGTCAGCCAACCCACAAGTATTTATTGAGAGATTCATGTAACTTTTTGTGCTGGGGTGAAACCCATATTCCCAGAAAAGCCATAAACACTTGAATCAGAAATGGTAGGAAATATTAGGTTCCAGAGACTACAGACTGCTTTTGAAGGATATATGCTATTAGTGCTGAATGTTATGGACCATATTATGACTACCAGTGCCCATGTTGATTTTCTTTCTCATAGAAGACTGTCTTCATACACCATAGAAGAGAATTCAGTTGTCCTGTTTTATGTCTTTATTGAACATGACCATGAGGGAAGGTAGGGTATGGATTGATGAGGATAGATCTGTTTTCTTCTCCCAAAAAGAGACTGCCAAATCAGACATCACCCTGCTGATATCATGGGTCCTCTTTGAGAATGAAGGAGAAAAACAGCATCCTAGGGAGGCTGAAATTTACAAATTGGGGTTATATGAGAGAAAACAGAACTGGAAGCACAGGAAGTGACTACCTAAAAGACACAGATTATAAAGATAGATGAGGGGCAACTAAGAGCTTCAGTGGATAGTGTGCTGGGCCTGGAGCCAGAAAGATTTATCTTTGTAAGTTCAAATCTGTCCTCAAACATTAACTGTGTGACCCTGGGAAAATCACTTAACTTGGCTTGCCTCAGTTTCCTCATCTATAAAATGAACTGGAGAAGGAAATGGTAAACCATTTCAGTATCCTTGCCAAGAAATCCCAAAATGGGGTCAGAAAGAGTCTGACACAAATGAAATGACTCAACAACACTCAGATAGATGGCAAAGATCCTTGACTAAGACTCAGAAGACTTGGGTTCTTCTGCCACTACCTACCATATGAATATGGGCAAGTCATTTCTCTTTATGGAATTTTGGTTCCATCCTGCAAAATGACAAGGTTGGAATAGATAATCTCTAAGGTCCCTTCCAGTTGTAAAGTTCTTTGATTCTATGAATTTCATTTTAGTTTAGAATGTTGTTAGTCCAGCATCTAAAATAATTACACCACCTTCATTAACATGTAAATGAGGGAATTGGATTTTCTTTGAAAAAGTGAATATAGTTGAAGCCTACAGGGATGTCCCTTTATATTTCATTGAAATAAACTGAGTCAATTCAGACACTTGTTTTGTTAAACTATATCTTTTAAAAAATGTTAATTGCATTTATTAGAAGTTCAGGTTTCCTCTCTGAGGGTGTTGGAAAGGTAATTGAGAAAACCTAACAGTGGCAGAGAGCAGAGATGGCAGGGGCCTGATATATAAAGAAAGAAGTGGGAGACAAGCTCATCTTGAACTTGAACTTGAACTGGAAAGAGCAAAATGGAAGAGGGAGGGATCTAGCCGAACTAAAAGAGGAAAGACGGCATCAAAGTAAAAACTTGTTTACTATTTAATGATGCCAAGTAGAGACAAGGAAGAGGAACTAGCTCAACAAAGGAAAGATAACTCAATGGAAAAATAACAATTTCATCATAGTTTTAGAAAGTGTTCAGTAAGTAATGAGAGAAACAGAGAAAAAGAGGCTATTCCAAAGAGAAAGCAGATGTCACTTATCGTCCTTATGCCTCTGTCCTCAGACTATTAACCCCTAAAATGGGGTTAATAGTCATTTTAATACCTACCTCAGAGGATTGTGAAATGAAATATTGTGTAGAAAATATTTTTCTAAAGCACTATATAGGGGAGAGCAGCAGTTATTATTGTAATTTTTGTCATCTTTAGTTCCACTGTGATAATTTGGAAAACTCAAGCCGCTTTACTATATTTATCTTGGGTGGTAGACTTTGAGTCTGGTGGATGCAAATAAATTATATTTGAAAACCCAGTAGCATTCTTCTGATACTCTCTTCAGTTCACATCGTTGGACAGTTTGTCATTAAATTTATCCACAATAGTTTCACTAAAGAAAACTGCTCATGTTCCTTCATTTTTAGAGATAGTGCAATATAAAGCATTTCAAGAGGTAATAGAGGTTTGAGGCCTGGTATACTAGGCCCTTCAATGCCTATTATAAACTAGTTTTCTCAGGTCTAAGAAAGAGAGTGCTTTTCTTTTTTCTTAAAAAAAAACTAGGAGATTGAGAGCGTTTTCTACTTACTGATCTTGTGATTCAGCCAGCTGGAAAGAGGTGACAAGGGGGGTGGTGGAGGGGAGCGGAGGGAAGAAAAATAGGGGGGAAAATATAGGGAAGGATTCATGTCCTGTGTCAAAGCTTTGGCCCTAAAATGAATATCTTTTTCTTTCATTTAACATAATAGAGCATCTGGGAAAATAGCTTTTATTTTTTCTTTCAGAAATACTGATTGGTTCTTGCTTGGTACCAGGTGGGTTCCTAGTCCAATGTCTGTTTCTGAACAGCAAACTATGCCTAATTATGATATCCATACAAAAGATAAATATGGAGAATAGATGGAGCTTACAGGGATAGCAATAGAGATGATTAGAGGGTGAGATAATGTGAGCAAAAGGAAAAGATATCAAGATTATTTAACTTAGAGAAAATTAATTTAAAGGAACCATAGGGTTGTAAATTGAGAGTTGAGAGAGACCTTAGAGATCATCCAGTTTCACTTGTTCATTTTGTATGCGAGGAAACTGAGGCCCAAGGTATTTAATTATAGTTGTTTGTGAAAAACTCTCACACTAAGGAATAATTATCATTTTTCATTTCCAATAAGTAATAGTCATGTTACGTAGTATTTTGAGGTTTTCATATTGAAAATGCTCTTGATTAAGTCATTTTGGTGATTATAAATACCTAAATCAACTATTAAGCACATGTAAAGAAAGATGCTGTCTGCATCCAGAGAAAGAACTGATAAATAGAAGTATATGTAGAATGGTGTGTGTACATATATATGCATGCACATATTTGTGTCTAATGGTAACTGGGGGGAAAAGAAAAATAAGGGTAAAAAATTCACATGATAATTTTATTATGTATTTAAAAGGAATTATCCATAATAGATTTGCAGCTTCATATGCAGTCATCTTTTAAAAATTATACTATGTTAAGGAAATGCTTGTTTTATTCCATAAATTACAGATAAATCAATAAAATTTTTAAATGCTATCTCATATCTGGGTATACCAAAGTTGTTACTCTTCAGAGTCACATGCCATAGTAGAAAGGAGAGCTGAACTGCTAAGTTTGAAACTGGCATTCCAGGTCAGACCCTTTGAGATGGGTACCACTATTACCCCCATTTTACAGATGAGGAAGCTGAGGTTGAAAGAGGGTAAATGACTTACCTACTATCATGTAACTAGTAAGTGTCTGAGTCTGGTTTCAAACCTAGTTTTATTGAATCTTAAGTTCATTACTCTATTTGTTGTGTTCCATTGCCACACTGAAGAAAACTGTGGTATGACATATTCAGGTAAGATATGAGGAAGAATTTTCTAATAATAACCAGGGGTTGAAGTGACTTTTCTCTGGAAGGTCTTTAAAACATAGTAGACATTACTCAGGTATGGTTTTGCTTGAAGTCAGGGAGATAGGTTGGATGCCATTTCAAGGTCCCTTCTCAGCCCTAAGAATCCCCAATGCCAGGTGTTCTGTAGTTTTATTATGGTTGATTAATTCTTGTACCTTCCTTCCTCTATTTAAAGCAGGGTGAGGAAAGCCAGAAGAAAAATTATACTCTCTTAATCCTTGCTTACCTTACCTGTACTGTAATACTCTGGCTTCCATTATATGGTTTATAATAAATAAGCCTTGCTCTGTTTATTTTTTCATTTTTTATGTGTAGTTCCTGACTTTGATAATTTTGAATTGAAGTTTCTTCCCTGGATCCTCTAAAGAAAGGGGCCACTTGTCCATTCCATTCCAGAAAGTGGCATCTTTTTTTTTTGGAAAACCCTTACTATAAATGTGATGTTTGTCCAGCTAACTGAAAAAAAATCATCCCTGTACGAGGATATCAAAGAGAGTGGCCTTCAGAAAGATACCACCAAGTCAAGGCAAGTGAGGCTGCAAAGTTGAAAATGAATGCACTAGAGTAGACGAGAATGATTGCACACCTCCACATTAAGGCCTTAAATAATTCGGTCTATTGACAAACTTCCAGACCAGCTGCAGGTACTTGTTAGAGCTCCTGAAGGGGGGAGGTAGAGGGAACGTACTTACTAAACTGTAAGTGTGACTCTCAGAGATTGACAACCTCTTTAACCTCAGTTTCCTAATCTGTAAAATGGGGGCAGTAACAGCACCTACCTTCTGGGGCTGTTGTGAGGATCATATGAGATGATACACAGTGCTCTGAAAACCTTAAAATTGGAAAATCCATATAAATGTAAGCCTTTCTTCTCTCTGCAGAAACTTCCTCTCAGTTCTGAATATCATCAGAGGGATGCTTTTCACGGAGGCTATAAAAAAGCCCTTACTGTTACTATTGTCATAAGTATTAGTTAATATTTTCATTATTACTTTGTTACCCCGTTTTTGCAAAAGAATTATTCTGGTACATTTTGACTTTGCATGCTGTCAATAGGATATTCATTCATTAAGATAGTAAAACAAAGTAACAAAAAAATCAAAAGCCCACTCTATGTGCAGGCAGTATGCTGGATACTATGGGGGATACAAAAAGATATAAGACATGATCCTAAAAGTGATGGTGGATATTTTAGTATCATTCTTATTCTGGACTCTAATCCTTAGAAAAGTAATTGGGTCTTATCTAAGTTATATTTCTGCCAGTGCGAAGCATAGGGCTACTTAATAAAAGGAAGAATTACATCAAGTTGAATTTCCCGGGAGATAATGATGTTCTTGGGATGTCAAAATCATAGGATGCCTCTGCTCTAGTGAAGAGGAAGATGTTTCTTCAGGTGGACCAGTATTTGTGGGTTGTCAGGACTATTGTGAGGAGACCCTATTGATCTCCTTATCTCTAGTTTTCACCAGGCTTAAGATATCTTTCACATATCTGTTAAACTAATCTTAATACATTGGTCAGAACCCATTACTGCCTCGCTCAAAGGCCTTCAATACCTCCGTTATATAAAACATTCAAATTTGTTCATGTGTATATGCTTCATTCCATTTGCCAGATAATAAATTCCTTGTAATTAGAACTTATAATTTTCCATCTTTGTGTCCATAACACCTAGAACCAAGCATTATTCATGGTAGGTGCTTAACGTTTTTTTTAATTGAACTATCCATAGATTATGAGATTTATTCCATTTTTTAAGGTTTCATGTCCTGAAAGAGTCCTCAAGAAGGAGATGAAAAGATTGTCCAGGTTTTTTTAAGGTCCTACATCAGTTTTATTGATGAAGAATGTCTTGATCACAGTCATCTCTTTTCTTTGTTAACATCAATGAATTAAATTAAAATTAATTCAATAAACAGTAAATACTCTCTGTAAGGCACTGGAGACACAAAGAGAAGTTCACTCAGAGAACCGAAAACACATACATAGATAAGTAAGAAGGAAGCCTATACAAATAATTTCTAGAAGGAGAGAGCAGTGATAAAGGGCAGGTGGTGAGGTGGAACAGGAAAAGCCTTATTTAGGGAATATGCTTTGAAAGAAGCTTAGGGACTCAGAGAGGCAAAGGTGAGCACCCTTGTACATTCACAAACATGAAAGTAAAGAGATTTGTTGAGTTTGTGAGTTGGAAAGAAGGAAATAAACTTAGCATTTTACATTTCATCCAACCTAGGACAAGAGAATGGCACTTAGATCTTCATTCTCATCCTAGCGTTGTTACTGACTCACCAGGTAACCTTGGGCAAGTCATTCTCAGCCCCCTTAAATAAATCTTAAATAAGTGGTGGAATGTAAGGTTCCTAAGGTCAGGGATGGTTTGGTGCTTGTTTTTGTACCCCTGACATCTAGAACATCCAAACATCCTAGGTACTAGAATAGTTTGGGACAGTGTGGTATGGGGCAGTGGTAAGGTCATTCAGTTCTAGAGTCAGAGGACCTGGATGTAAATGCCACCTGCGAAAGTTTCTAACACTTACTACTTATATGACTGTGAACCGATCACTCGACATTCCTGGGCCATATTTCTGTCACCCGTGAAAGAAGGGGAATTTCCAAAGTGCCTTCCAATTCAAACATTCTATAATTCTAATCTTCCCACTCTGCTCGTTCTATTTTAATATGAAATATTTGGCTTACAGATTTAATGTCACCAAAATATAATTTGTTTGCACATAAAATGTTAATGCTGTTTTTAGAAGAAAAATGAAATTGAAGAGGCAGTTGCTACCGCAACACTGCTCATGTCACTAAAATACTCTTCTGTTTTTACGCTCTCCTAACGCCTCCATATCTTTTTTCCCCTCCTGTTCCACGGTATTTTTACAAAGCTGTCAGTTCTTGTTAATACTTTCCCCCCCTTTTTAAGAAATTTAGGATTTTGATGGGTGTCTCTTGTTCTGTTCCCTATGGGCCCCTTTTCATAATGGATACGTACACTCTGGGTGAGTGACTTTATCCTCATCAATTTTAAGCAATGAACAGAAAAGGACCATCCAAACACAAATTATGGTAGGGTGTTCCAGAGATTCTGAAGAAGAGTAAGAGACTTTTAAGGAGAGTAAGTGATTTAAAGGGCCACCCTGTCATTTTGTCACTGATAGGAGATAATCTGAAATTCATGTGATAACAGCATTCATTATCATTGGATTAGAAATAGAAAACTGGAGGCCTTCTCATCTATACCAGTGCCTACCATGTGCTTGATATTCAAGATACAAAACTTGTTTAGTTATTTAAGTCATGTCCAACTCTTCATAATCCCATTTGGGGTTTTCTTGGCAGAGATACTATAGTGATTTGCCATTTCCTTCTCTAACTCATTTTACAGATGATAAAATTGAGGCAAAAAGGACTAAGTGACTTGTCCAGGGTCACACAGGTCAAATTTGAACTCAGGTCTTCCTGACTCTAGGCCCAACATTCTATCCACTACCTCCCTTCAAGGACTTTACTTACATTCATTCTACTGAGAGGAAGTCCCAGATAAATAGATAGACAGACAGACAGACAGACAGACATTAGGTAGGGAGTACACTCAAGGAAGAAGCTACTACACAACATGGATACAGGCTTATTCAATGGGGAATGGACATGAGAACTGGGAGTTAAGGAACTACTTGGGCAATTGTGAGCTTTGAATAAAGACATTATTTCTGGAAGGCAAGGAGGAAGAGGAAGTACCTTCCTGATATGGGGGACAGCCAGCTGTTGTGAAGGCAAAGAGCTGGAAGAGGGAATAGTCATTTTGGGAACAGCTAATAGTCTTATTTTGTTGGAAAAGTGGGGGAAGTAATATGAAAGATGTATGTAAATGTAGGTGAACATTAAGATGGAAGGCTTGAAATTGTACTAAGTACAAATGGAATCTGCATACTTAACTACTTTAACACAGATCACCAGCTTCAGCCTCTTAATCTGGGTTTAGTGATATTAGTTTGAACATAGGATGTCCTGAACTTTGATGTGCATTATACATGGAGGAAAAATTTGTTTGCTAATCAAAAAAGGAGTATCCATTTACATACTCATAGGTTCTCAGAGTCGGAAGAGACTTTAGAGTTTATCTAGTTTAATTTACATCTAATTTGGTAATTCTTTCTACAATATTATCGACAGTCATCTACCCTTTTTCAAAATATGCCCTGTAACAGGGAGCTGAATATCTAAAAAGGCAGCCCAATCCATTTTTAAACAATTCTAGAAAGTTTGGTCATTAAGCCCAAATTTCCCCCCTTTTAATTTTTACTTGTTGTCCCATGTTCTGTCCTGTGGAATTACACAGAACAAGTCTATACTATCTTTCCTAGGAGCCACTTCATCTGAATTTAGCTTTCAAATCAAATCTTTACTTTCTATTCTCTTTGGGCTAAACATCTGTTTTCCCATCAGTTTATCATTTGGATATCTTAGTCTATTTCTGGATCTAAAAAATAGAAATAGTCACCATTACCTCTGACCTAACTATAGTTACTGGTTTCACAAAAATACTGGCAGAATACTCAAGGAATATAAAGAAACAGCTTCTTCTGCTTCATCATCTGCATGGGTCCTAGTCAAATCTATACTAATCCAATAACTCTGTATTAGGTATAGCTAACTAAGTTCAAGACACTGTCATGGTCTAGATCTGGGAAGTGATGCAGCTCACTTAACCAGAAATCCAGGAAATCAGTTTGTCCAGACTTTAAATCATTTTGCAGTAACCCAACAGAAGGTACTGTCTGTGCAGTTTTTTACAAGGTAGGCAAAAGGAGCTGGAGCCTTAAAAAAATTATTTTTTTTAATTAACAAAAAATTTTTTTAAAAAATCCATTTTCTCTCCCTCCCACCTGTCTCCACCCCACTGGAGAAAAAAAAATAAAGTAATGTATTAAATAAAATAACAAAAAAAAGTAGAGTAAAACTAATTCCCACATTGGTTATGTCCAAAAAAAAATGTGTTTCATGTATTTAAATCATTCTGCAGCCTGAGTTCATCCCCTCTCTGTCAGGAGATAGGTAGCATGCTTCATCTTTGCTTCTCTGGAATTTTATTGGTTATTACATCAATCAGAGTTCCAAGTATATAAAATTTGTCTTTATAATGCTTTCTGTCATTGTATAAATTATTCTGATTCTTCATATTTTGAATTGTTTCGTACGAGTCTTTCCAGATTTTTCATCTTTTTCATCATTTGTAACAGGAGCACAACTGAATTCCATTACATTTATATAACATAATCTCTTCAACCATTCCCCAAGTAATGAGCAGCCTGCTTGGTTTCTAATACTTTGCCACCACAAAAATAGCTGCCAAAAATATTTTTATATATCTATCCTTTTCTTTATTTGATCTCTGGGAGTGTACCCCAAAGTACTGGGCAGGTCCTAATAGTGGTATTGCTTTTTGAGCTAGGGCCTTTTACTGATACATTGATCTAGTATAATAAAACTTTAGCTATCTTTGAATACAACAATCAGACAAGGCAAAAAAATGCAGAACTGGTGTTCAAGCTGTATTCATGGATTTATCAATCACTTATTTATTCATTAATTTATTTATTGGAGGCAATCAGGATTAAATGACTCAGGGTCACACAGCTAGTGTCCAAGGCCAGATCTGAACTCAAGTCCATCTGATTGGTAGGGCTAGTGCCCTCTCTATCGTACCACTTAGCTGCCCCCTTTTATAGTGGTTCTTACCTACATGGTTACTGTGAGGATCAAATGAGATAGTATTTGTAAAGTGTTTTCACATAGTACCTGGTATATATATCGGTGCTTAATAAATATTTATTCCCTTCCCTTCTGGCTTCTTTTCTTCCCTCTTGTGGAATGGAACATATAACCAGGCTGTATATAATGTCTTTCAGACCCCTCACCAGCAGTTTGCCCCTCTCTGGATGGATTGTGCTAGTAATTAATGTACTAATGAGACATCATCTTCTCAGCAGATTTCCAAATTTCTCTGTCTCACCTTAATGTTTCTTCTGAACTACTGTTTTATATTGCCAACTGCTTTTGAATATCTTTTCAGTATATCATGGTACACCTTTTTTAGAAAGCTAATTGTAAAACATTTACCAGCACACTCCTGTTTTCAGCCCTGGTTCTAAAACCTTGTCTCACTTTGTTACATAAATAATCCATTCTAGTGGTAGGAGACACTTGCTTTGACTCCTCCATCAGTTAAGATCACCATCTAAAGATCACTAGGTTCATGAAACATTCTAATGTTCTCTTATATGGGCCTTCTTTTGATCAGTCATTGTTGGCACGTCTGGGGCCATCTCCAGTCATTCTGATCTTTATCATGCCACTGGACTTAGATGGCTCCGGAGGAAAAAGTGAGGCTGGTGACTTTATACAGTCCATCCTCACTTAAATCCAATTCACTTGTGTGTCATGGCACCACCTCCCTAATGTCATGCTCCTCTTTGAGAATAAATGCTAATGGCAAGAAGTTATTGGAAAGCACATAGCTGCCAAGCTGCCATTACATCTACATTGTGACTTCCTACCTCAGTCATTTATTAACATGTTCCACAGCTTTGTTACTCCTAATATTGTTTGGAATGTGAAGTATGGCCTAGCCCCTAGCTGCCCCACCTTCCACTCCTGATATTCACCTTTTACAGCAGAGTTTGCATTGGAGGTGTGCCTGCTACTAATTAGCCAGACTTGGAGACTTGGGCTGCCTTTCGGAATGAGACTTTCACCAGGTTATCTGGTGGACTTTTGCTGCCATAGCATCAAATATAATCTCCCAGTTGCTTCTGCCTTTCAGGGTTTGTTTTTTTTTTCTTTTATCTATTGAAATGAGCAAGCAGTGCTCCAGTTTTTTTTTTTTTTCCCTGTGAGCATTCCAGGTGTGGCAACCATAGTTTTTGGGAGAGTTAATAGCTCGCTTCACCGAAGGAGGAGCAGGTGTCCAGAAGAGATCAGCTGCACCCATATTTTGTTAATTGCTCTTGGAGGCTTTCTAGGGAGGAGTCCTCAGTTGATGACTGATGACCATCCCAGGTGCATGTGTACAACTCTTTCTACCTTTTTACAAATTTTATGTATCTTTTTAGTTTCAATAATCTAATCAAGAAACCAACAGGCATTTATTACTTATCTACTATGTTCCAGGAATTGTTATGTTCTCAGGTCTTTGGGTAGTGGGGTATAGCCAGGTCCTCATAAGCCAAATGGCCATATTCCATATTTTGCCTAAAGATTAATTTAGGGTTACAGCATGTTTATTTTATTATGTGTGTTTAATATTTTAGAGATTCTAGGATGGCATAGTAAGGTCATACTCTTCCACAAACATATCGAGTTCTGACAAAAATGGGCTCAACTTGGAGATCACAATGAGTACCTCACAGTTTCTGATTGCTATAAGTCCTTTTCTCCCCTTTATGGGGTCCTCATCAAGTTCCCCTCTGAGATCACCGTTTGGTATAGTGGATAGAGTGATGGTACTAGAGTCAGGAAGTTCAGATTTGGTTTCAGGTACTTACAAGCTGTATAACCCTATGCAAATCCCTTAAAAAAATCTCTGCCTCAGTTTCCTCAACTGTAAAATGGGGGTCATAACAACAACTACCTTGCAGTGCTATTGTGAGGATCAAAGGAGTTAATTTTGTAAAAAGCACTTAACATACTGCCTGACATGTAATAGGCGCTATAGAAACACTTATTCCCCTCCTTTTCCTTCCCTGTGTAGGCATGGAGGTGGCTCTATGCTGGGATAATTGGAAAGTCCTGCTGTTTTCCCTCAGTGTGTCTAGTTTTTCCTTAACTTTAGATTCAGATGCTATTCCACTGCTGGTCTGGAAACACTGTTAGGGTGCCTGTGGCAAAAATCTTTTGACTTGTCCAAATTCACAGGATTAACTTTTGTTGCCCGGGGGAGCTGTAGAAGGAGACAAGTAGGTCACCGAGGTCTCCTTCCCCCAAGCAATTGCTTCCCAGAGGCTGGGCTGGGTTGCTTATTTCTCTAGGCTGGCCTAACAGCTGAATGCTTATTTGGGTTGCCTTGCAATTTTATCCATACCCCACAAAGCAGGACTGAATCTCCTCCACCAGTCCCAACAACCTTGCTATATAGCTGGATTTAATCTGGTCCAGTGACTTTCGTTCCTTCCAAATTGACCAAGACCTTTGTAATCTGTTTTCATGCCTTTGGTTGATTCAGGAGAAGTATTCTCACCTGATAAACATAGGTTGAGTGATTTATTAAATCCACTTTCACCCATATACTAGGTCATACAGTCAGTAAGTGTTAGAAGTGGAATTTAAACCTAGGTGCTCTTATTCCAAAGCCAAACATCTTTCCACTGGAACAATTTGCCTCATCACCATATTCCCACTAGCATGTAGTTCAACAAATACAAGTAATAACTGGGCTTGTCTATATAGGCTTCAAAGTGGAGGTAGCATTGAGCTGCATGTTGAATGATGAAAATGATTTTAAGAGGTGATAGTGAGGAAGGACTTCCCTGCAGATATTTGAGACGATCTTGACAAATGTACTGATGTGGGCTATGGAAAATGTTGATTTTAGAGAACCAGTGGGCCTCTTAAAATGAAATGTACATCAAGAAGAGTAATGTGAAATCAGACTGGAAAGCTGGGCTGGAGCCAGATTGTGCAAGATTTGAAAAGCCAGTCAGAGAAGTTTGTAATTGAACACAAAGTCAGTAGGGAGGTACAGAAGGTTTTTGAACCAGGGATTGACACGGACAGTTTGGGGATTTGGGACAGTTCCTTAAAGTCAAGGGCTATTATAATAGTCTAGGTGAGAGGTAATGAGTTTTTGAACTGGTAAGGCAGGAGGGGAGCTTTTATTTTTCTCCATATAAATATGTAACCATCAGAACAGGTAATACATCAGAGTGTGTATTATGAAGTCCAAAGCCTGGCATATTGCTTACTCTATAAAGCCAGGCACTGTGCTAAGCACTGGGGATACCAATAAAGATGAAACAAATCCCTTTCCTCAAGGAGGTTAAGTTGCAGGGGAGGGGTTGAGAGGCAATTGGGGTTAAGTAACTTGTCCAGGGTCACACAGCTGGTAGGTGTCTGAGTCTACATTTGAACTCAGGTCCTCCTGACTTCAGGGCTGGTGCTCCATCCACTGTACCACCTAACTGCCCTGAGATTATGTTTTAATGGGAGAGAAAAGAAAATACATATGGGGTAGATGGAAGGTAACCTCAGAAGGGAAGGTTCTAGCAGCTAAATGGGAAAGGCTTCCTGAAGATTTGAGCTGAGTCTTGAAGGAACCCAGGAATCTTGATAGTCAGAGATGAGGAGAAAGTATTCTAGACCTTGGAGACAGCCATCGTAAAGTGTGGAGAAGGGAGCTAGGAGATGGATTGTCATGCATGACAAACAACAAAAGGAAACTGGAATGGCACAATTGTAGAGTGTGTGGAAGGATGTATAAGACTGGAAAGGTTTGAAGGGACCGATTGTGAAGACTTTTAAATGCCAAGTGAAGGACTTTATATTTGATCCTGGAGGTCATATGAAACCACTGTAAATTATTGATCAGGGAGTGCTGACATGATCAGATCTGCATTTTAGGAAAACTCTTTGGCAGCTGAGTAAAGGATGGACTGAAATAAGGGAAAACATGAATTTAGAAGACCGAGAAAGCTGGTGCACAAATGTTGGCAAGAGGTCTTAATGACCTCAACTAGGGTGATGGTGGAGTGAGTTGAGAGAAGGGGGAAAATAGGAGATATATTATGGAGGTCGAAATGACAAGATTTGGCAATGATAGAATATTCGAGGTGTTGAATATGATTTGAAAGTAGAAGATTACACTAAGACCAGAATATTTAAGAATAAACAGTAGGCTGGAGTGGGGCCAGAGAGGAATGGAAAGTGGGGAGCAGATTGTCATGGTGGAAAGAAAAGAAAGAGTTGCATTATCCATTTTTGAAATAACCATTTTATTAGGTAAGGTAATCAGAGTTTTCTTTTCCCAGATGATGTTAACTCTGGTCTTTGAGGTGTTCCATTTGATCCAGTCTGTCCTTGGGTTACTTTAGCCGAGGTTTCAGAAAAACTACTTCCAGTTTTGCTGTGTTTTCAGAGAAAGATTGGCAGCAAGCTTGTTCTTCAACTCACCAGTTGAATTTAGTATAAAAAAGTAGCTCCCAATTAAGAGAGGCCTCCAACTGAGTATGTGGGCATAATGCTCATTAGCAAGGCCCTATATTCACACTTATTATCTAGATTCATTAATCATTTGAGGGAACATATAATCGAAGACTGTGGCAAAATACCAAAGAAATCCTAAGGAAAGCAATCTGGTGATTGGAAAAAAAAAACCCAATTTATGCCACCTGTGTCACTCATATCACCCACAACAATTTGCCAGTACTATGAAGAAACAACATAGATCTGCTGCCCAAAACCCCTAACTGATTTGAAGAATGTTTTTGACTATGAAATTGAAAAGGGCAAAGCCTACATATCCTTGGCTCTCCTAATAATATTGGTAGACTTCCTCTCCTCAGCAGAGTAGTGGCAGATATAATAAAGGAGAATTCTGGGGTAAAGTGATAGTAGTGTAAATTGAAAATATGCCAGTACTAATTTGTTGTTGATAAAGGATACTTGCAGGGTAGAAGCCTCCCTTCTGGTGGCTGATTTACCTTCTTTATTTATAGACAAAGTTGTCATAATCTGTTCTTGCATGAACAGCTTGGCCATGTGTATGTAGTTGGCGCCCCTGGTTCCTTGGAATGCAGAATTCCTTAGCCATAGAAGAGAAACTTAAGTCCAAACCTAGTGTCTGTCATGATTTGTTGTGAATATGGGGTGACAAATAGTAGTCTTATATTAAGTGAAACGGCTTGGTATCAGAGAAAGGGAATCGGGGGCAAGGGTTGACATCTTGACTCTGACTCTTAGATAGTTAAGTAGATGAATCATTTGTTGGGTGCTGACTATGTTCTGGGTACTGTCCTAAGAGTTATGGGTACAAATGTAGACAAGCAGGACATAATCTGTGCCCTCCAGGAGATTACATTCTGATGGGAAAAGACAACACATAAAGAAGACCTGGAAGGGGAGCTAAAAGGGTACCTCAGTGGTAGAGAGGACCTTGACATGTCATGGAGCCCTGGATCTAAGCAAGATAAAGCCAAAGCTGTACTATCAAAATCCAGAGTAGTTGGAAGGATGGTGTCAAACTTTTCATTACAAAAGTAGGTAGACATGACATGGCATGAGGATGACTAAGGGAGGCCTGGATCCAGGAAAGATAAAGGCTAACCCCCTATCAAAGCTAAAGGTGGTTCCAAGGGTAGAGTCCAATTTTCCAATGGAAAGGAGGTGGGTATGATGCCCTGGAGCAAGACACAGAGATAACTAAAAGTACGTTGGAGTTCTGGGACTGGCATACAGAAATGATAAGACTAAGACTACCCATCCAGGATGGTTCTAGGGGCAGAATCCAGTTTTACAATGGGAAGGAAATAGAGACAGTGTCCAGAATGAAGGATTCTTATTACCTAGGTTATCTTAAGTTAGTCACTTAAGCTCTCAGAGCCTCAGTTTCTTTATTTGTAAAATAGGCATTACAGTTCTTACCTCCCAGAGTTGTGGTGAAAACACTATGTAATCCTTGAAGCATTAGATGATTGGAAAATTACTATTACTAAGATATTTCTCCTCCCCTTTGTCCTCTAGCCTAATCAGAGTACGTTGGACCTGGAACAAATGCTAGAGAATTTCTAAAACATCTCTATCCTTTCAGAAATAGGGAAAGGGAATCCTAGAATCCTGTTACTTTACATGTTAAGCAATGTGCCAGGCTTGGGAGCTCATAATATGCATTCTTTTTACATGTTCTGATGGTTACACGTTTATATGGAGAAAAAGAAAAACCTCCTCCCTCCCCAGTTCAAGAGCTCATCACCTCTCACCTAGACTGTTGTAACAGCCCCTGATTTTTCTCCCTACTCAGGTCTCCCTATTCCTAATCCATCCCCTCCACAGCTTCCAAAGGAATCTTCCTAAGATACAGGTCTTTCCATGTCAGTTCAACTACCAATTGACTTAGTGGTCAGCTACAAACTTTTCTGACTGGCTTTTCAAATCTTGCACAATCTGACTCCAGCCTAGCTTTCCAGTCTTATTTCATATTACTCTTCTTCATGTACTCTACATTTCATTTTAAGTGGCCCATCATTTCTCCAAAATCAACCTTTACACATGCCATATCAATACATTTTGTGACACATTGCTCATTAATGCCCAGAGCCAGGACTAGAACTCAGGTCTTCCAACTGTGAAATATGGAGTTGTTTCCACTGAACTATAATTATTTGTATCTCTCTTGCAACACCAAATGGTGAGATGGTCTGTCGTTTTTCCATTTATTATGGGAAAGAATTTCAAGCATGTGAGGAATTTGGAGATTTTAGGCTGTCATGAAACATCTTATTTTATTGTCTAGGAAAACTGGCTAATTGCCTAAGTTATATTGGCCACAGTCAAGCAGTTGTATGGGCAAGTAGTAGACGTGCTTCCTCAGTCATTATTGTCTTCATTTAATTTACTCTTATCCTGTGCTCTCTTCTCATCAAAGACTGTTCCATTACTTTTGTAATTAAGACCCACTTTAGAGGAGTCTGAGGCTTCTCCAGTGAATTTCACTTGTGTGAAACTTTCCACAACCACCAAAGGAAGACAAGAGAGAGAGCAGAGTATAAGTAATAAACAGAGCTCTGCACAAACGTCACATTCACCCTCCCCCCAATCAAAAAAAAAAAACAAAAAAACACCAAATCTGAAGTCAATCAGCCTGATTGGAAGACATGTTTTTTCCTAGTGAATGAGTTTTCCTAACCAAGTCATGAACCTGTTTGTATTTCTCCAGTGTGTGGCTGTGACCTGGCTCAAGGAGGCTTCTTCATAAAGAACGGGGAATATCTCTGCACCCTGGATTACCAGCGAATGTATGGAACGCGCTGTAATGGCTGTGGGGAATTTGTGGAGGGAGAGGTGGTGACAGCTCTTGGGAAGACCTATCACCCTAACTGCTTTGCCTGTACCATCTGCAAGTAAGTAGTATTTGGTCAGCTACCCACAGCACGTCTGCAGCAGGGAAAAGCTGTGCAATGTGGGAGAAATGTGTCACTGGACAGATTTCCTTGTTAATGACATTCTTTCTCTAATTCTCTCTTTTTCATTCCCCATCTGTCTGTCATCTTCTTCTTTTACCCCTCTCCTTCCTCTTCCCCTTCTTATCTCTCTTTCTCTCTCCTTTTCTCCATTTTCCCTCTCACTTTCCCACTCTCTGTCCTTTTCCCTTTCCTCTCTCTCTTCCTCTTCTCCTTTTCCCCTTCCTTCTTTCCCTCTCTTTCTCCCTCTCTCATTTTCCTTTTCCTTTTTCCCCCCTTCTCTCTCCTCCCTTTCCCTTTCCTCTCTTCCTCTCTCCCACTGTTTCTCCCTTTTCTTTTCTCTCCCCCTTTCCCTCTTTCATTCTTTCCCCCTCTCCTTTTTCCTCTCCCTCTCCCTTTCTCTACCTCCCCCTTTCCCTCTTCTTCTCCCTCTCTCCTTCTCCCCTTCTTTTCCTCTCCTTCTCTGGTTAATTAAAATAAAAGAATTGAGCCATTTTAAACAGAAGGTAGCTTTTGGGGGGAGAGGGATTATTTTGAGTTATTATTTTGAATTATGTTGTTCAAAGCATGTAGATTAAGAATCTGTGGTTTTTAGACCTTATCCTCACAAGAAGACTAAAAGGTACAAGAAAGATACATTCTTATTGGGCCCTAATTCAGCCATTGTGAGCCTCTGTGAAATTGGGACACATTCCTGTTCGTGTGATTTTGTCACACGGCTCTGAAAAGCATTATGTGATATATATTTTTGATAACTGAATTAGATTTTGCTTTATTTGGATTGTTTTTAGGGATTTCATTGCACCTAGCCAGACAAGTATAAGTGCCTTGAATTATTACAAAAGCAAAGTTCGGTCCTTGATCCTTGAGTATTTACTTGAGAGCAAAGAGGCCTGGATATGAATCCCAGTCCTTATGAATTATGTGACCTTGGATAAGTCATTTGACCTCTCTATCACATGACCACAAATTTTGAGCTTAAAGGGATCTTAAAGGTCATGTAGTCCAACCCCCTCCATCAAGCAATCAACAATCGTTTATTAAATGTCTACTCTGTGTCAGCCATTGTCTTAGGTGCTTAAGATAGGACAGGGACTGGATCTTCAATGAGAAAGAGAAAGAATTTCTAAATGAGGAAAATCTCTCGAACGTTAAAGGTTGAAATCTTCTCTGCAGTTTATTGTCTTTAAAAGTTGACTGGAGTCCTGAAGTGACTTCCCCAGGGCCACATGGGCAGTATTTTTCAGATGCAAGATGTGCATTTAAGTCTTCCTGCCTTGGGGCCCCGTTTCATACCTTCCAGGGCAAGAGAAAACATGTTTATTCTGTCTTCTAGCTAACAACCCTTTAAATTTCTAAAGACAGCTATTCCCAAAGCTCTCTTCCTTTCTTTAGGCTAAATATCCCCAGTTCCTTCAATTTCTTCTCATTGGAATGGACCTTTCCCTATCATGGTCATCCTCCATTTGTCAGTATGACATCTCCAAAATTGAATGCAGCAGTATCCCACGCTGCCTGTGAGTGCTGTGGATGTGAGACAAAAACTCGACAAGTCCCTGCCTTCCACCCTTACTTTCTAATGCTTTCCCTTGATAGGTGAGGAAACTAAGACTGATAAAGGTTAAGTGACTTACCCAAAGTCACACAGATAGTGAGTGAATGGGCCTTGGATTGTTCAGGTTTTCTGACTCTAGTCTCAACATTCTTTCCATTTTAATACATGTCTTCTATGAATCTTAGCTTACTTTTTTATGCTTCAATCGTTCTTTGATCACATGAAGATTGATACTGTTACCAATATAGATTATCACCTCTCCATGACTTTTCATTTTGTGTAATTCTTATCCAAGTTCTGCTATAGATCCTATTTCCTTAGAAACTATGCAAAGTTCTAAAAGCCTTCTCCTAGATCTTTTTGCATTCTATAGCCACAAGTGCAGAACTTGGTCTATCCTTTTTTCCATTAATCTTACCATGTGATCACTCCATCCCCTTTTTGTTTATATATTTCATTTATGTGGATAAGTAACCAGCCTTGGTGTCAGAAAGAAGTAGTATCAAGTCCTAATTTTGGTGCGTACTATAGCTTTGTGACTACACATTGTGCTATATTTGCATCTTACACAGCTCCTAGAAGAAATATACAGCTACTCAGAAAAGTTTGGCCTGACCATCCACACAGATAAACAAACTAGGTAAAGACTGTCTCTTATTCAGATTTACAGCCAGTTTATATAGTTTATACATTAGTAGGATATATCTGAGAAAGACAGTACAAATGAACAAGTAGGGCTCCGAATTAAACATGAAGGGGAAAGCAGATTGAATTGCCTTCAGGAATTGCAGACCATTGATAAACACCTCAAACTTTTCCTCCAAATATAGGCCCCTCTTTTTAATACCAATATTCTACTGATGATGTTGTATGGCTGTGAGAAAAGGAACACAAGGTCTCCAAAGATTTTAAATCGAATATCACACAGAGGTTTGAGCAGGCTGCAAGATATAAGCAATAAGGAACCACAAAGAGAAATGGGAATAAAAGATGTCATCCAGAAAATGTATGATAGATAATGGATTGGTCACATTGCAAGGATGAGGGATGCTAAGTAGGTAGACAAAGTCCTCCCCTAGTATCATCTACATATCAGGGAAAAGTGAGTAAGTCCTCCCCACTGTGACAGATTTATGGGAGGACACAGGCAAGAGTCATGCAAGATAAGCAGGCATGAATGGCTTGTACTCTTTGTTGTTGAAGGGCCCATACAAGTCAGTAAGATAATAGATACCTTTGAGCATAGGGCATTCTCTGTGACAATGAGGAATACCTTTGGTGAGCACACATCTCTCTATCTCGTGCCTCTCTCTGATGGGCAATTATGGAGGTGTAAATAAATCAAGACATTAATAGAAATTGATTTTTTTAAAAGTCACTATCAATGTACGCATCGACTTAGTTTAGTGAATCATGAAGACTCTTCACAGAATTTCTTTACTTTTTCATCATCTGCAACAGATATTAACACAAGATACAGTAATTTTCATGGTGATCTTTTGTTTATATTTGTCATAAACATTGTAAAACAAAATGGCCATCTGCCCCATGAAATATTGTTTCCTATTGAATTGGGAACACGTGAAACCAATTCTTCCAATTCTTTTGTTAACATCTACAAAGAAAATTCATAACCCTCTCCTTTTTAATTAAAACCTCTTTTTATCTTCCGAATTTGTTTATAATTTAAAATGTCGATATTAATATAGTCCAGTGCTTCTAAAGGTATAGTCATTGAACAAACCTAACATTTAGAGTACCAGCAACTGAATTGTTCATTGATTATGTAAAAATTATGCAATTCTTAGCACTTTCTTCCTCCTCTGTAAAATTCTACCACCATCAATTCAGAAGTACACCCAGGTTGCACAGAAAAAAAAGGATTTTTAAAAAATAAAGTGTCTTTATTTCAGAAGTTGTCATAATCAAAGACTTCCTTACCTTGTAGCCAATCTACTGGTAATGAACCTTTCCACACTTTACTAGGTTGGTCCTTGGACAGTAGATTTAATATGATACTGTAACCATGTTTGAAGACTTTTCAACTCAATAGAACCTCCCAGAGCTCATGTTCTGCTGCCATAGCCCTCAGAAACCCATCATCACCTCCACACGAAGATGAAGCATCAAACTAGAAATTTCTGAATTTAATTTCTGGTATCTAAAAAGCTATTGGATTGAGCAAAATGACCTCTGATATCTCTATTAAAATGAAAGCTCCTTGGGAGTAAGAATTTTTTTTTCTTATTTGCATCCTCAGCACCTAGCTCATAGGAGATGCTTAGTAAATATTTTTGATTATGAATTAGTTCCAGCCCTATTATTCTGTTGCTCTAGGAGATAGAGTCTTTGAAATTCCATTTAGTTAAATGAATCAAGAGAATTCTTTTCATCTTAAGAACTAAATTCCACTAAGCTTTCATTGATTCACCACAAAGCATAATAACAATCTTTTGACTTTATAAATATAATAGAGACATTCTCATAAGCTTTAAATCTAAAAATTTAGGTTTGAGTGGAGCAGGAATATATTGAACCTATATCCTTTGTTTATTGTGTATAATAGGTATTAACTGAAAGAAGAGAGGGCTGAGATCTTAAAGAGAATGACCCTTTAGCTCCTAGCTGTTCTCCCTATAGGTCCTGTTTGAGGTTCATTGCAGACAAGATTCATTCTATGCTTGTCTAATACAAGGATTGAACAGAGGGGAGTTTTTACTTATCTAATGTCTGTTTTGCTTTGGGGAACCAACATTAGTGAAAACTCATCTATAACTGGGGCTACGTTTGATTTTGACATTTTCTTGAAGATTTCCTCAGTTCACATATACATGATAGTATAAGTAGCATAAAAGTGATTTTGCTATTCCAGATTTACCCTTCGGTTTATTAAAGTTAGTTACCAATAACAGTAAACAGTTACGGTGTTTGACAGGGGTTGAAAACCAGAAGCAACAGGGGAAAAAAGAACATTTCTAAGAGTAAATATTTATCATAATAAACTTCAGGCTATTCTTTAATTTAATTGTAGTTTGTTCTAAAACTTGAGCTGATGTGTGTTCGCAAGTTTTAGAACTATTTGCTAACTGGCAGTATCACACAGAGAATGCTATTGCTTTTAGACATTCACAATAATGAATTCTGTTGGTGAATTGGCCAAGTGCAACCCAGAAGTAAATAATCTGGTAGAGAAAATATATGTGGAATATTTGCTTAATATCTATAAAAATGGCATGTACACAGCCACTGAACTGGGGGCTAGGGGAGAAGCAGTGGGAGACAAGGAGAAATGTATCACAACTGGCATAAGATTGAGAGTTTGCAAAATGAATTGCAGCCTTTGAATATTGGTAAAAATGAAATTTCAATGATATCCTTCAACATGTGTCTTTCTGAAAGAAGCTAAAGCTAACTTATTGAATAAATATCATCTATTACTAGTGAGTCTGATTGTTTGTGCTCCTGTGATCTCTATTTTTAAGCAAATGACATCCCAGGCACCATGACAATTTTTCTCTAATGCTCTCTCACATCAGAGATAGCTCCAGTTCAGTGAAGGAGTTTTCTAATTTCTAATTTTCTAATGGTGTTCCAGCTACCTAAAGTGATTAATGCCTAAATTTCTAGCATCTTTCTTGGGGAAAGGCCTGAAGTATTTAGCAAGAATTCATGGTATTCAAAATCCCTTATTCTTGAAAGACCTGTCAGCTGAAAATTTTCTGTCACATGCTGTTCAGAAGCACATTGAGACATCACTCTCAAGACATGAAACTGAAGAAAAACTTTCTCTATTTTACTATTTAGATGGTCCTTTTTTGAAATGAAAGCATCAGCTCCTATAGCCCCCTTCCTCTCCTAAATGAGGTGCATTTAGGAATTGGATTTGTTCCAGCTGGCTGCCTTGATCAAGGCTACATTTCAAACCTTTTGGCTGGTGTTCCTCTAAGATATTATTTTGCCCCAGAGGGCAGCAAACTGAAGGAGTAAGAGAAAACACTTGGATCTCTGGAATACCTTGACTACAATGTCTTTCTGTTTCCAGACGCCCATTTCCACCTGGAGACCGAGTTACCTTCAATGGAAGGGACTGTCTTTGTCAACTCTGTGCTCAGCCAATGTCTTCCAGCCATAAAGAGGTCTCAAGCTCCAGCAGTAAGTATACTTATAGTTCTGTCTAGCCTTGTTCTCCACAAATGAATATAATTTTCCACCAACATGGCTTATGTTTTTGTTCATGAAAGCATGTTGATAAAGTCGTTAGCAGTAAAGAGACTAATAATTAATTTACTTTTGAAAAACTGTATTTTGGAAATGACCAAAATTATTCTATCTACCTTCCTAGTTGTAAATGTGTAATTCGTTGAAGGCTTCTTGTGCAATAAAATCCATCCTGTAGAAAATATTTATTTTCAGAGGAACAAATTAAGGATGAGACAGACACCAGACTGATCTGTTAGAGCATGAAGATGATAGAGTTACTAAGTCCTCCTTAGAAAAGCACCATAGTTTTAGACTTTTGAGATTTAGAAATGTAAGTGCTGGAAGCAGCCAAAGAGAAAGCAGGAGCTATTGCTATAGCAACTATTATGCAAACTTGGAAAAATTTGGAAAGTTATACTCAACCTATTCAGTTTTCACTAAGCTAGAAAGTTTTATTTGTTGCTCCCCAAAAAAACATTTCCTGAACCTTGGACAGTCAAACCAAACTATCTATTTTTATCTAAGTGAAAAGAATGGGGATACTATCTCTTCTTTTTCTTAGGTAAAGTTTGCAAGGGAGAATTGGTCCCTTGCAGGTGATATAGCCCTGTATGCTTAATTATAAACAAGGTTATCATATGTGAAATTAGAAAGTAAAATGGAAACTGACTATTCTCTCCTCTCTGGCTCTTTCCAATCCCTTGTGAAGCCTCAAGTAAATCATTTCAGTCCTGTAAGTCTCGGTTTAAAAGTATGTGATAAACTGCTTTGAATGCAAAGGAATTCTCTGTGGTTTTGATTAATAGACATAAAGTGATTTCCAATTCTCCTTCAGATAAAAGGAAATATTTTGTTACTTGTTAAAAATTAAAATAGTTTAATCTAAACAATATTTGCAAGCTATTTTCCCTCATGGGGGATTAGGAAAAGGGGATATAAGGGCACCTTGTTCCTTGTGAGTATACGTGTACAACATGTTATTGTATACTTGGGAGAATATAAATATGATTAAAATGGGTATTCCTACTTTGAAAGAGTCTGTGGTTTCAAAATGGGAAATAAGATATTTATACAGATAACTACAAAGCAAAGTAGAGGGTGGTAAGTAGTTTGACAGTTAAGAGGAATAGAATCTGTTCAGAATAATTTGTTTTGACCCTTAGGAATTAATTCATAAATTGTTTCTTTCTACAAAGTATGTATTCATTCTACAAAGAAGGATGAAAGTGTATTGGCGACAGAATGTTAAATACCATTGACTAACAGAGGCCTGTGTTGACCAGCTTGTACCTAAGCAGACCACAACCCTAGCCCAATAGGCAAGAGTTCCATCTCAGGCTTCTGTCTTTCTTATACTTCCCTTCCCCTAGTCCCCTCCTTCCAAGCAGAAAAAAAAGGACATATTATCACCTCCATTGCCACCCCTGGGCTACTGGGTAGCATAACACTGTTTTTTCTGAATATGCACCTTTAATTGACCAAAACCCATTGGAAGAAGTCTTTAGTCTCCTTAAGAGGAAAAGTATTTTTAAATACTTTCTTTAGTTTATGTTTACTCTGTGGAAATTGGTAGTTGACCGCTTTAGAAGATAAACTCTATTGAGTCTCTGACAAGGATTACTTGGCCGAAGTATCATAAAGGTCTGGTCACAAGTTCTGGAGTTTACCTGTCTGCGCAGTCCAGCAGTGTATAGCCTAGACGCTGAGTCCATAAAATTTAAACACAAATTCACAGACACAGACCCATTGAAAATCTAAACCCTTCTACAGTTCAAGCAAACAACCAACTAAACCCCTTTGCTGTTAAATTTAAGTCTTTTCTATCAGTATGCTATTTATGTGATATATGTTAGGAAATACATTAGGATATATGTTAGGTGGGGAGAAGGGGGCTGTTTTTGCAAATGTACCTGCTACTCAAACAGCCTTAACTTTGTGCAGGTATTGTTATTGCTTAATCATTTCAGTTGTGTCTGACTCTTCACAACCCCACTTGGGATTTTCTTGGCAAAGATACTGGAATGGTTTACCATGTCCTTCTCCAGCTCGTTTTACAGAGGAAACTGAGACAAACAGGGTTAAGTGACTTGCCAAGGTCACACAACTAGTTAGTGTCTGAAGCCAGATTTGAGCTCAGGAAGGTGAGTCAACCTGACTTCAAACCCAGCACTATAAATACTTTGCCACCTAGCTGCCTGTGCATGTGTGTATATGTATATGAGATTTTTTCTTTCACAGATAAAAACATATTATTGCAATGAATACATATAATGAGAGTGCAAAGTAAAGAAGAACATAGTATTTCCAACATGTTTATGAAACTCAGTGCATAAAGAAAGATGTGTCAAAGGAATAATTGGGGGGGGGGGATTTTAAAATCATTTTGATCAAATTTTAATTCCTATTTAAAACTGTGGTTGTTTTTAAATTAGGCAAAACTTTCCTGTTGAGACCAGTGGCTTAATTTGGTGTGAAACATTTTCTTTCTACTTTAATAGTGTTCAGTGAGTTCAATAAATCATTAGTTATCGCATGTCTTTTTTTTCCTTTTTTTATTGGATTCTATTTTTAAAAAGAAGAGGAGAAGCAAAAAGAAAAAAAAAGTCCTTCCCTCCCAAGATCCATTGTCTTGTCAGTTTCCCAAAATTACCTTATAATCAAATAAGTCTCATGACTGGGGGCAAGGAGGGGAGAAGCAGGGAGGAAGAAAGAGAGGAGAAGAGGACACACTAGCAGAAGGAATGCAGGAAGGAAGTGTTGTGCAGAAATATTAATTAAATAATTCAGTAGGAAAAAGCCTTATTTGTCCTTGAAATTAACTGAATAATGATGTAACATAGTTATATACATTTATATGAGTGCCATGCTCTAGACTTCCCTTGTATATAAACGAATAATTTAGACTATTGCATGTATTCATAAAAATCAAGGAGCAGAATAAAAAAATTCTCTTCAATTACAGAAACCTGTTATTGGGTCCCGTGTAATATAACCTCAGTTGAATGAGGAGTAAAAGGTATTTGCTTTCAATTAATTGTGTATTTCATAGGTCCATACTATTACCTTTTCACCGTAATAGATTCCTTATCTCAACTCCAGAAGTGATTGTGCTTAATGGACATAGATTGAAATAAGATTACTTTTAGTTAAGAGTCAGGAAGCTGCTGCCTGAAGTGTAAAACACTATGGAGTTATAAAGTCTTATGATCATTCCTTTTATTTCCTCTTCCTTCTCTCTGTTACTTAGAATATGCAGTGACATGTTCGCCTGCTTGTTTCCGTAGTGAACACAATCCCCTAAAGCTTAATTTCCTTCAGTTCTCTAAGCACTTTACAGGTTATTTGATGAGTGACTGGACTCCCATTTATGTTAGAGACATAGATACTAGTAACTTTGCTATGGAGCATTCTGGAACTGGGGAACATTGTGCTGGGATTGTCGTTTCTTATGCATCAGTTTATCTTTAGGCTCATTTGACAGTTGTAGGCTGCTGGTCTACCATGCTCTCCCCATTATAAGTATGTCTGACTAGTGGCTGATTCAGTGTGAGTTAGTTGATTGGCATGTTGAACACCCACACATGCTCACATCCAAACCCATCTTTTTGACTTCAGGGAAAAATCCTCCCCTCATCCTCCACCTCCACTATTGATAGCTGCAGCATAACTGTTGTTCAATCTGCAACAGGAACTTTTACAAGCGTCAGGGAAATTTCTTTGCTGAGAAGAAATATAAATTGTTGTATTTAAACATCTTCATTCTGGTTTCTGGAGTGGGAAAATCATCAAGTAGCTCTCCAGGGGAGGCAGAGACTTTCAATTAATTTCCTTTTCTATTTGATGCAGAAAAGATTTAGTATCTGCCTGACACCTATTGTGAGAAAATTACTTGTTAACCTTCATATGGTATATAAAAGTGAGTTGTTGATGTCAACACTACTAATATTTGGGCTACACGATAATATTGTTTTACTCTTGTGCTTTCCCTGTTCCAGAAGAATTGTTGGCAAGGTTAATGATGGTCACATGTCTGACCATTCTTCTTCATATTCATTGCTAAAGTAATTTCTACAGCCTATATTGCTTAGCTCTTTCTTCTTCTCATGTCCTGTCTCTGAGTCAGGGAGACTATTACTTCTTCAAGGATGGCAGTAATCATATCTTATACATCTTTGAAGCTCCAGAGTAATGACTGTTAAACATATTGGGTCTTTTTTAATTGAATGGAATGGAATGGAAGAACCTGAGAAATATTTAATATTCCATAACATGGCAGTCAGGTAGCACAGTGGATTGAGTGTTGAACCTTAGCTCAAGAAGACTTGAATGCTTATCCAGCCTCGGACACTTACTAGCAGTGTGACCCTGGGCAGGTCACTTCTGTCTGCTTCAGTTTCCCCCTCTGTAAAATGAGTATAATAATGACATATCCTAGATTGTTGGCGGTTTTTTAGGATGAAAAAGAGATATTTGTAAAAACACTTTGCAAACCGTAAAGCTCACTATAAATTATATAAATGCACTATTATTTCCCCCAAAGAGAATTAGCATATACACTCAGAGGAACAAAAAGAAAAAGAATAGGCATATATGCATGTTAAATTGAAATCTCTCTTATGGCCATCAGGATGGGATTAGGGTTTGTGTTGTTCGATCATGTCCAATTCTTTGTGACCCCCTTTGGGGTTTTCTTGGCAGATATATTAGAGTAACTTGCCATTTCCTTCTTAAACTCACTTTACACATGAGGAGACTGAGGCAAACAGAGTTAAGTGATTTGCCTAAGATCACACAGCTAGTGTCTGAAGCTGGATTAGAACTCAGGTCTTCCTAACTCCAGGCCATAACTCTCACCATGACTGCCCTGAGAAGAGTTAATAAGCCACAAATACCTTTTGGGGAAAGATAGGCAGTCCAAATTAGAATCTAGATGAGCATAAGCCAAAGGTATGGAAACCTGGCTTTCTCCAGGGTACCAAAATCCAGTGATAGTAGATACTTGTGGCAAGGATAAGAGAGTTCAAGTCAAGGAATCCAATATAGTAGGTTAAGAAAATATTCTATTAGGAGTATCATTGAACTCATTGGCAAACTTCCTTCCTTCCCATAACCTTTGGTCTTTTACGGTGACCTCGTGTAATTCTCTGTCTCCACCCTATGCCAATATGTTAATGTGGTCATAGTCTGGGTCCTGTACTCCAACTCACTCATTCTGATGAAGTCATGAATGTACTCATGCTGAACATACTTTAATAGTCTTACTGGGGCTTTGACTTGGCATCTTGCCTAAGATTGTGATGTGACATTTCTATTCTTTATTCTGGCAAAAATGGAAGTAGAATGTGGTTTTCTCATGTCCTTCTCAGTGTCAGGTTTATGTAGTGCCAACCAATTGATTCCCCAGCATAACCGAGCAGTGGCTTATTATTGTACCTAGTACTTTTCTGTTGTTTCTTCATATAAACCTATAAGAGATTATTAGTCTCATGGATCACTGCTCTAGACTGAAGTGGGCCTCATTTTATTGCTTTGATTGACATGGGGGAGTGACTTCAGATTTCTAGAGCACACATTCTCTCTGTCAAACCAAGTTTACTATAATTTATTCAAATATAAAGTTTCCAAAGGCCTCTAAGTTCACCATTATTAGAATTTAGCAATTTAGGACTTACTATTGTGAGTTAATAGGTATTACGCTTTGACCTCAAAAGCCGGAAATTGTTGATCCACAGAACAAGATATGAGGATTAGACATTCAAGATATTGGAAGAATGTAGGCAGCCCAATCTATAGGTACTGTGGTTCCCTGCCCGGGTAGATTTTGATGACTTAGCAATGGGAGTGCATTGGACTCAAAAATCCCTGAACTGTGCTACTCCCCCCAATCAGGTGTCAGGCTCTTAAAAGCAAAAACAGGTAACTGTTCTTTGTCAGATAAGCTTGCAAGCAATGTCCACCAAGCTAATTCATCTAAGATAAGCACTGTGATAGAGTAGGAATTGGAATGAATCTAGAGTTAAAGGACCAGTTTCAAATACTTGGTTCTGCGATTTGCCATTATGGTATAACTTTGGATTAATCAATTAGTTTCTTTGGACTCCAGGTTCCTCATTTGTAAATGAAAGGGTTATAATTGGTGACCTCTAAAACCTCTTCCAACTTTCTATTATCCAAAAAAAATGGTCAAGCCTTCAAAAATTGATCCACTGGGCATCAGTATTCTGTGCCAATTTCTGGATTAGGGTCCAAAGGGAGTTGGCATATTCTACCAAAGTATCTCTATTTTGCTAGAATTAGCAGATCTGCTTATTAGAAATCTTAGTTCTTAAGATAGGGAGGTGTCAAACGTCTTCCAGAAGAACCTTTCACATTGTCCACTGGAATTCCCTTTTCATAGACTTAGAGCTAGAGGAAAACCTGGGAGGTCCTCAGGTATTCAAGTTCAACCCCCATATTTTCCTGATAAGTGAACTGAAGCCTAGAGAGGTTAAGTGATTTGCCCAACATTACACAGCTAGTAAGCATCTGAGATACGATTTAAACCTAAGCATTCCTTTATGACCCTTTCTCTATCTCTATCTCTGGTTGCCTTTTTCTGTGAGATTGAGTCCTGTCCTGCCAGTTGGGAACAAGATCTACCTTGGCCTAGATCATGGAGATTCCCAAAGTTTGAGGTCAATGAACAACTCACACTGGATCAAGAAACTTACAAAGTCCTTCACCTTATTAGCACAAGAGTTAAGAAGACTGTGGGCAAGACTGTTGATTTCAACTACTGCCTAAGCCAAAATTCTGCTTTTCATGGTTAGGATAAGAGACTATAGGATGTGAAACTCTATTTTACCTTATAGTTAGGTCCTCAGACAGCTGATCTAGTTGTAATGTGCAGTATTGTTTTTTCTGGAGCTCCTTGATGCCGTTAGCCTCCCCACCCCATGCATCCTGCTTCCCAGTTTATTCCCATTTTGATCCATCATGGAAACTACACATGGTAGTGGTTAAGGCAATGCTGAGGCTAGACTACGGGTTATGTGAGGAGAAAGCTATCTCCTGCTTGGAAAAGTGGGAATGGAGTCTAAATCAAGACCTAAGCAAGCTAACATAAAGGTCAGTCTAGTCAGGAACCTGAGTTCCTCTAGATGCTGAAATCCAAGAGAATTGGAGATGGAGTGGGTATCTAGAATAAGAGAGTTAAAGCCAAGAAGCTCAATAAGGATTCAGAAATAACCTACAGGGAATATCCACAAACTTGTTATCTAACTCAGCTCACCTTCTGAAAGTTTCAGCCCTTTGTGGTGGCAAGCAGGAGAAGACTTATAGGAGATAGGATAGCTTTCTTCAGGTCTATTAAAGGTTGTCATAGAGAAGAGGAATTATACCAGTTCTGTTTGGTCTCGGAGGGCAGAACTAGAAATCATGGAAGTTGAGGAGGCAACTATAGGCTTGAGAAAAGGAATGTTGTAGAGTCTTCTTACAACATCCATAACCAAAAGACTTTGGCCCAACCATCCACACAGGAAAAACTGAGTAGATAATTGCCCCTTGTAGTTGTCCCCAAAACTGAGTAAAATTGCCCCAACCAGGTGTTGGTAGGTTGTGACCTCAGGACCAAATACACCCACTGGCTGTTTTTGTATGGGCCATAAGTTAAGAATGGTTTTTACATTTTTTAAGCTTTATTTTAAAACGTAAAAGGGAAAAAAACCAAGCTTTTTTTAGCTGCTGTACAAAAACAGGCAGCTGCCTAGACTTGGCTTACGTGCCATAGTTTATTGCTTCCTGGCCCAGACTGTGGTCATGCATGCAGCTAAATGAACAATGTACATGGCAGGGGGGAGGTGTTGGATTTCTGTGTTGTATGTATCAGTGTAAATATATGTTTATACATATATCTGTGTGTATGCATAGATATGTACACATCTCTGTCTATCTGTCTTACACAGATACTGCAAAAGGACAGTAATTTGAGCCTAAAATTAAACAGAAAGAAAATGAGCTGTATTGACCTTAAAAAAGTTTATTTAGTGACCCCCCCATCTTCACCCTGAAACAAAGGACTATAACATACAAATATTCTACCAGTGTGGTTAGATTGCTATGAGGTGTGCTCCAGCAGAAGTCTCATGATGTCAAGAGAAGATGAGGGAAACTTCCAGCATGTTGGGTGAACCTCTCATGGGTTCAGTGTTGGGCATGTGAACACAGGGCAAACATGAGAGGAGAAGAACTGCATGGATCAGTTTAGGTCTTTGTCATTAGACGCAATATGCACATTGATGAAATCACGGATCCCTTGGAGTATTGTAACAAACAAAACTTTACTAACAATTAGAGCTATTAAAAAATGGAAATGCACAGCTTCTAGTGATAGCAAGTTTCCCTTTGTTGAAAGTCTTCAAGCAAAGACTGAATTGACCACTAATCTAGTTGAGGGGATTCTTTTTCAGGTATGAGTTGGACTAGGAAGCTAATAAAGTCTCTTACAAATTTGAAGTTCTGTAATGCTGACTGAGTTCTTCATCCTTGTCCTATACTGAAATGTCTGCAATGGGCATAATTTCCACTAACTCTGATTTATTAGCCATTCTGGTAAGGAGAAGGACCTCAGATGCACATAGTACTGGATCCTGGAAATACAGAGGCAAGGAGGATTCAGTTGCTTCATGAATACGTGATTAATTAAAAGGTTGATCTGATGACACAAAGGCAAGATTCCTGGTTCTTTGGATCTACTGTGATTAATTTATCTATAAACCTTTAACATTGCCTTCTACCTGACCTATTATTAGGGAAGTGAAAATTCAGGTTCCTATAAAGTACATGCCCGTTGTTTGGGGAATGATCAAATTGTGGAACATGAATATAATGGAATTATTGCTCCGATGAATCCAGAGAAGCAGGGAAAAGACTAACACAAACTGATACAGAGTGAAGTAAGTAGAGCTAAGCAAACAATATACATAATAACTACAATGGTGTAAATGGAAAGAGCAACCATACACAAAAATCAAGAGTGAATATAACAAAATTATAAAAATCAAGCATGACTCATGAAGAAAAATAGAGAACACAAGGTCCACAAGTGTATACACATTGCACAAATTTTCAGACTTTTTCAATATGTCAATCAGTTGTGCTGCCTTTTTTTCCCTCTTTAAAATACTATTTGTTATATGAGATGACTCTTGGGGAGGGGGAGGAATTCTGAGAATATCTGATATAAAATACGAAAGATATCAATAAAAATTTATTTAATTTTTTAAGAAACAATTTGAACTCTTTATTCTGTATCCTTGACTCAGTCCTATTTGCTTTGGAAGAGTCTACCCAGAAGGCTCATAGATCTGAGGGGTATTTGATAGGACAAGGCTTTTTATTATCTGCAAGGTCATAAAATTTGTTGTGTGGAGACAATCCCGTCATACATCTAAACCAGAATTCTGTTGTCCATCAGGGCCTCAGGCAACATGTCATGGAAGGATTTGGTTTTCTTCTCTGATACCAGCCTTAAAGGGTAATTATATACCAGCTTTCTCTCTCAGGAGATAACTAGGGTTCTGTCATTCATAAATTTGTCAAAAGTCTTTGCTCAGTCGATTTGTTTACTATTTTTAACCCCTCTGGAAGGTATTAAGTTCTGTAAGCTTATTGGTTGGTGTCCTTCATTTTCAAAGAGGACCAAAGTGACATCACCATGAAAGAGTGAAGTTTCAGTGTGTCCAACTGTGGCTGACCAATATGAGCTCAGAATGCTTGGTCACATGTTGGACACAGAGAGTGTGTGAATACTTGGGGTGGATACTCCAAATTTACACATCCTCTGTTTACTGTGTGCTGTCTCACTCCTGCTTTACTCATAGAGCACAGCACCCTTTCTGATGTTGCCCACCATGCTAAGCGGTCCCATGTTGCACAGTCAACTCCAAAGTTCTTGACAGAGACCTTGAGAGTGTCCTTGTATTGCTTCTTCTGGCCACCATGCGACCATCTGCCCCATGTGAGTTCTCCATAAAATAGTCTTTTTGGCAAGCATATCATTTGCATTCGAACAATGTGACCAGCCCGTTGGAGTTGCACTCTCTGAAGCATGGTTTGAATGCTTGGCAGTTCAGCTCAAGCAAGGACCTCAGTGTCTGGTACCTTATCTTGCCAGGTGATCCTCAGAATCTTCCTAAGACAGTTCAAATGGAAGCGATTCATTTTCCTGGCATGGTGCTGGTAGACTGTCCATGTTTCACAGGCATACAACAATGAGGTCAGCACAACAGCTCTGTAGACCTTCAGTTTGGTAGTCAGTCTAATACCTCTTCTCTCCCAATCTTTGCTTCGGAGCTTCTCAAACACTGAGCTAGCCATGAAGTAGAATTTTTGCCTGTCCATTCCTTTTCCACTCTGTTAGCCAGAGAATGCCCTTTCATTCTAGAATTTCAGGATGTGACTAAACAATCATTCTGTTATTCCTAATTTTGTAAATTTTGATTGTTACACCTCTCAGCCTTCATCGTTCCAGAGTAAAAAATCCTCAACCAACACAACAGTCAGAAATCTTAGAATTGTAGAGCTGAAAAAGATCTCTTTTTGTGTTAGGAGACTGAGATCCCCAGAGGGCAGACTTAGGCATATTGTGTGGGAATTACTGAGACAGATTTAAGCTCAAGCTTAAAGAAAAATTTTCCAACAATTAGGAATGAGACTGCCTTGGGAGAGGTGGATCATTGGAAGTCTTCAAAAAAGGCTTCGTGCCTCTTTGTCAGGTGTGTGGTAAACAGAATTCTTTGGGGAATATGGGCCAGATAAACCACTATGGCCCTTCTAAGAGTGAATTTCTATATTGCCCAAGAACACAGCTAATGCTGGAGCCAGTACTAGAATCCAGGACGTCTGACGTTATCTAGTGTACTGTCCTCATAGGAGAGTGATGACCCCATGGGGCTGTACTCCTCCTAGTCAGTCTTTAGCTGTCTATGACCATCAGACAGTTATTTGTGTTTGCCAGCTGGAGGGCTGCTGCGTCAGTAGGAAAATATGCTTTCCTTAGGTCTGCAGAGCAGGCATTCACACCTGGAGGGATTTCTTCCCAGCTCAGAGGCAGCTGTTTAGCAGGCAGCCTTGGCAGGATGTGTATTTCTCTTCTGAGAAATCACAATCACTTTAGATAATAAAAATGTGACTGCTTCTCCAGAATGAAAGCAAAATCAAAATTTACCTGAATACTTACCTGAAATTCCACTTGCTTTAATCCTCTATGTGATTTTCCTTTGGAAATAATCCATAAATTTATATCCCGGACCCCAGACCAAAATTACCCTGAAAGGACCCCCTTCTCTAATAAGTAATGACCTGAACTATGGTGCTGAACTAAGGGTCTATCCCTTCTGCAATTCTGTGATGTTTTTGTGAGTTTCTGAATAAATAAACACATCTTTACTTGTAGGGAATCAGTTTTCCTGCAATGCAGAGATGACTCAGGGACCCATGTAAAGAAACTAATTATTGCCAAGTCTTTTTCTCCCCCAGGTAAGGGTCAGTCTTTTTAGATTAACATCCAGTTGTGTTAAGAAATTCCAAACTGTGTTAGAAAATCTGACTCTGTGATGCTTCAATCTAGACTGTTATGGCCTTTAAAAGTCATTTTATTCTGGCACAAGCTTTAATGTGGGAAAAGGTTCATTAAATGTTGCAATCTGCACATTATTCCCTGTTTTCAAATTGAGGTGACATTGGGTAAAGCTGTTAGTCACCATAAGCTGCTTTCTTTTGCAATAGAAAATCTATCACTGTACCTTTGTCATTGTAAGGACTTTCAAAAATGTTATGTAGTTGATTTTTTTTTAATTCTAGCAGACAATTATTTGGAGCCTACTGCATGCAGAGAACTGTTCGTGGCACTGCTTAAAAATAGCTAGACAGCAATGAAATTTCTAAATGCTGGACAATTTATTTAAAAAGGATTTAGATTGGTGTCCTTCAGATCAGTCAACATTTATTAAATACTTACAAGTTCCAAGTACTATACTAAGAGCTAAGTTTTTGCCTTTAAAGGTAAAAAATTAAGTCCCTGCCCTCAAGGAGGAAATAGCATACAGATAACTATATATGAGATACATGCAGTGTAAATGTAAAGTAATCTTACAAAAAGACTGTGGAGTGGTAAAGGAAAGAGGAGTTAAGAAAGGCTTACTTCAAAAAGTAACATTTTAATTCAATTTTGGAGGAAGCTATTTAATGAATGTAAGGAGAGAGATTTCCAGGCATGGCCTGTGGCAGGTGGTGGAAGCATCAGTTAAAAGTCAAGAAGTAGAAGATTAATTGTTGTTCTTTGTTCTTGAAGAGAAACAAAATGAAATTACTATGTTGGAGTCAAGGTACGATGGGTCCTACTGTGGCTCATTAAACCATTACAACCTAGGAAGGTTTTATCACATGTTGGGCTGAAACAGTCCACATGACCATTTGAGGTGGATATGCTTCTAAATTTGCACATCTCGTATTTCTTCTGTGTTCCTAAAATACTGCTTCACTGATAAAGCACAGCATCTTTTTTTATGAGGGCACTCTATACTAGACAGTCCTTTGCCAGTGTCTCCCATGACACAAAATCGATACCAAAATTATTCAGAGAGACCTTGA
>CM053769.1:538808299-538880066 GCA_028658325.1 Potorous gilbertii
CATTCCTATATGGAAAGACAATATTTGTAACTCTTGAAATTTTTCAGTATCTGGGTAGTTGGTGGTATTACACACACACACACATACACACACGTACACATACACATGTACAGGAGTACATCCTCCATGTGAGCACTTGCCTTGTGTGAATTCTCTGTAAAATAGCCTTTTAGGTAACCATATATTTGACATTCAAACAGTGAGACCAACCTATCAAAGTTGTGCTCTCTGCAGTAGAGGTTGAATATTTGACAGTTTAGCTTCAGAAAGAACTTCAATGTCCAGTACCTATCTTACCAGGTAATCTCAGAATCTTCCTAAGACAATTCAAATGGAAATGATTCCCTTTCCTGGCACATCACTGCCATACTATCCAGGTTTTACAGGCATACAACGATGAAGTCAGCACAACAGTTATAGACCTTCAGTTTGGTAGGCAATCTAATACCTCTTCTTTCTTCCACTTTCTTTTGGAGCTTCCCAAACACTGAACTAGCTCTAGCCGTGAATCCATCAATTTTGTCATCTATATGGGCATCCCTGGAAAGTATACCAGTCATTTAATTTATCCGCAGCATTCAATATTTCTCTGTTTGCTATAACCAAGGGTTCCGCGTATGGATGGTGTTGTGCTGGTTGGCAGAAAGACTATGTTGTCTTGGTATTGTCAGACCAATATTAGCACAAGCAACAGAGAATCAATCATACTTTGCTGCATCTTGCCTCAGAGGCTGCATTGAATGCACAATCATCTGCAAACAAAAAATCATGTACCAACTCTCCCTCTACTTTAGTCTTGGCTGATAGCCTTTTCCAGTTAAACAATTTACCATCAGTGTGGTAGCTGACCTTGATGCCATTTTTGTGCTCATTGAAGATGTCTGACAACATTACTGAAAACATCATGCTAAAAATCATGGAAGCAAGCACACAGTCCTCCATTCCACTGGTGAGCAGGAAAGTGCAAGAGCATCACCCATTATCCAGAACCTGTGCAAGCATGCCATCTTTAGAACCAATATACAGTACTGATATACTTCTAACACTAGGTTTTATGCTGTTTATACTATACCAGTAATTAGGAATGTGATCTTGTGCAAGTCATTTCTGTCTGAGTTTTAGACTTTTTTCATATTCAGATTTGCTAACTTTTCTGCGCTTAGATCAAATGTATTGTTTGTCTACATGCCTACTTTAAAAAAAAAGCATGTTAATTCAAAAAGGTTTTGGATAGATTAAGGGATAATTGATCCTTAGTGGTCAGATTTCTTTAATGTTTTATTAATGCTTTTTAAAACATGTGACTATCTAATAATGCTCCCCTAGCATCACTACTGTAGAGCTTCTTTTGTAAGAAAGGTATTTCAGGTCTTACCGTAGATTTTGATCCAACTGAGGTTCAAAGATGGTGACTTGGCCCATGATCGTAAAGTGCATGAATCACAGAGATGGGACATGAACACTTACTTTGCCAATTCTGTGTCTAGCACTTTCCATTATATCAAGTGCTCTCTTCATGCTTTAGAAGAAAATTATTCAGTTATTATTTTAAAAGTATCTTCAGAAAAATCATAGACTCTCAAAATTAGAAAGGACCTCAACTATCCATACCTGAAACAGATAACCACTTTACACATTCTGCAAGATTCATCCGGTTTTTGCTTAAAGACCTCCAAAGAAAAAATATCACTAGATCCTGAAGCAACCTATTCAACCTTTTGATAGTTTGAATTGTTGGATAGGGAGAGGAATTTTTTTATACTGAACCAACAAATTATGTTAATTTCAATGGCCATCATTCTTATGTAAGAAGACCTAAACTTTCAGTGAGTAAAACTAGATTTCTAGATAGTAGTATTTATTAGCAACATTAACAAGTCAACTTTTTTTTTCCAAGAAGGCAAATGTTTGAAATGACACCTACAGTCTGAAGTGAGGTTTCATTGAAATATCAGAAAAGGTGTGATTTGCCTTTATAATGACTTTGTATCATACAATGATTGCATAATTGGTCAGGTGAGGAAAGCAGTAAAGCTGAAACACAACCCCCTTCTTTTGTTTTCTCCGTATTTGGAGTAACACAGGGGACATTTGCACTGCTTTCAGCCCAGAAGTTAGCTTGAATTCATGCATGTTTTCCTGTTTAGCAAAAGCCTGTCTACCTTGGGTGACTAAGTCCAGTTAAAGATTTATTCCAAAGCTTTTACTTGGTTAAACTTTGCCATTGAGTTGGGTAAGTTAATACTTAGGTCTTAGTACAAATATACTTGGGGAAATTTTAAAAGTATGTTTCTTATCATGCCTTTCCCAAGTCTAGGATATAGCAATGGTCTGTGAGCAATTGAGGAGTAGTCTACTTCTTGAACTTCACTTGCCAATATTAGCCTAGTTTAGGAAATGTAGATGATTTTCAGGGGTGGCTCTCTAGGTCCTCAAGTGTGACCCTTTGACTGAATTCAAATTTCATAGAACAAATCCTCTCAATAAAAGGATTTGTGCTGTAAAACTTGGATTAAAAGTCCAAGGCTGTACCCAAGGACCTAGAAGGCCACATGTGGCCTCAAGGCCACAAGTTCTCCACCCCTACATCAGTATTCCTGGATACATCTGAGATAACTCTACTAACATATTTCAGTAGTGCTTTTAAGTTTGTCAGATTGGTTTCTTCACAACAACTCTGTGAAGTAAGTAGTACATTTATTATTATTTCAGTTTTGACAGATGGAACTGAGACCCTGAGAAGTAACTTCTTAATGAGTGACTTACTCATGATCACTCAACAAAGGTCAGGGGTAAGATTTCAACCTAGTCTTCCTTCTCCAAGTCCAACACTCTTTCTACTATGCCACAGTTTGGGTGACATTCTGCTACTGCCTACCATGGGCGTCTCTTTCTCTTTTTATTTTGTGTTCTTTGTTTTAACCTTGCTTGCTTCCTTTCCTCTCTCCTCTTTCAGTTCCTATTTTTCTTTTCCCCTGCTTATAAGGTAAACCTACCAGTGACCCCACTGGTGGCAGCAGCAGGACCTAACAGGGTTACTGCACCATGGTTGAATGGTTTGGTGGTATTTTATTTATTTATTAATTTATTTTATTTTATTTTATTTTATTTATTAATTTATTAATGATGCATGGGTCAGTGAGGTTTAGACTTTAGATCCCAAAGCTAAGTATCTGTCTCTGCTACAAAAGATTATTAATAACAATAGTTAGTATTTGTATTGTGTTTTAAAGTTTACAAAGTGCTTTACATATGTTATCTCATATAGCAAGTAGACATTCAAAGGTGGCTCAGGGATCAGATAATATTTGTAAAGCATAGCTAGGCCATGTAAACAAGAAAACAAGAGAATCCTTGCTCACAGTGGGAAAAAATTCCATCTGGCAAAGTACAGTGTTGGTTGAGTATTTTAGCATGCATGCTTTAGGAAGGTGAATACCTTTTTTGCTTTTCAACTATCATAGTTAAAAGTCACCATCTTCTAGGATATTTCAGTGACTTTAGCTGTTTCTGAGAGATGTATTGCTTTGCTATAGTATTGCCAAACTCTTTCTATTTTTCTTGCTGTACTTGAGAGATTCAGAAGATAATTATCTATTCTCCATAGTTACTCATTTCTGAGCGAAAATGACAAGCAATCAGAGAACTAATATGGACTGACAGTTCAGGTCAAGTCCAAAGTCTTCTTAAGATATCACTTAGTCTCTCTGGGTATCAGTTTCCTCATCTGTAAAACAAGGGGATTGAGTACTCTGGTCCCCTCTAGCTCAATGGTCATTACAGCAGCTACATGAGGTAGGAGTTACAAGTGTTGTTCCCCATTTACACATGATATGAACTCTAAGAGAGACTAAGTGACAGACTCATGCTCCCAAAGTTGGTAAATGTCAGACTTGACTCCAACTCAAACTTTCTTTCCACTATTCCATTCTCTTTTCTATGGATACAAATAGAGGTATGGAGTTTAAGGGGTTTCTTGGACAAAGCATGGTATTCCATATACAAAATTTCCTATAGCAAGGCAATGTCCTTGTTGAGTACTTTAATTTCCCTGCTTTAGAAGACTCGGTGTATCTTAGAGGTTCCTAAGTTAAAACTCACAAGAATATAAGTGAGATAACTTTTTGGATACTGTGACATGATTAAATAAGGACTGTTGGTTTACAACTTATGGAAAATAAAATTTAATGAATTTTTATCCCATAAGAAAAAGGTGAATCTCTAAATGTTAGAGGGCACAGACTTGAACCATTTGAAGTAGAAGAACCTGGTAGGATGGGTCAAGAATGAGTAGGAGAGGCCACCTAAGTAGAAGAAGACTCAACAGGAGCATGAAAAAAGACAACCCTGCTAGAGCTGTGTGAAGAAACTCGTATCAGGAGAGTGAGCTACAAGAAGGCTTTAGCTCCCAGATCCCAATAGACTGGGTAAAAGCTGAAAACTCATTGGAAAGCTGAAATTGTCCTTTAGCACCTTTATCTTGTGAAAGAGGATAATGGTACCTTCCCTCTCCAATATGAGAGGAAAAAATAGAAAAGGGAAATACAGGTTTTGCAGTTGATTGACTGTAATGATGGAAAGATGCAAAAAAATGAATCTGAGCTTGTCTGCCTTGTCCAGAGATATGCAGGAAAATAAGTTTTGAAGTTCTCTAGCTTCAAAAGAGTATCTAGTTTATAAACTAGTATAATGCTTTCTCAACAACATTTTAAGAATTACAGTAAGTTAAACAAACTTGCCAGGGCTCGTTTTGAGAACAGAGTGGAAGAGCAGTTATCAGGGTTGGGGCTTTGTGTGGTACAGGTATTCCTGAGTGGATAAGTAATGTGATGGCCTACAGTCCAGATTTGTGAATTACCTGCAAAAACAAGGATTTTTCCTATGTCAGGTTCTATAAATGTGTGTCGATTCTCTCCCATACCTACTAAAAGAGTATGACCCAAATTTATGTGCAGACCTAAATTTTGTGTTAATTATTCTTAAATTTATTTTCAATCAAGTACCTGTAGAGTATTGATTATTACTGCTTTAGCTTTATTGTTGAGCCAATGGTTACGTTTAAGGTCTAATAGTATCGTTTTTAGTGGCTAGTTTTATGGATATGCACATCAGCTCAAAGCTAAAGTGGTGAATGAGAGAACTCTATCTTCCACAAAATAAAGTTTACCCCTAGGACCACTGAAAGGTCTGAATGTGACTGCTTGGCACTGAATCCAGATCTTCTTGTGTAAGATCAGCTTAGTGTGAAAAAACTAGTCCAGAGAGTGAGCAGGTGGTTCACGTATCCAGTACAATGAAGGAGTCCATGTCACTGGGTACCATGTACCATATTACAATAGATTAATAGATTTAGAGCTGCAAGGGACATAAGAAGTCATCTAGTTTAACTGTTTGCTTTTACAGATGAAGAAAATAGGACCCAGTTTAAGCAATTTGCTCAAGGTCACACAAATAGTAAGTGATGGAGCTGGAATTGAAACTCAATTTCAAATCCATATTTTGAGTTCTTTCCACTATACCATGCTATTTGCCCTGGTGGTGGAAAAAAAAACCAATGTTTTTCCTAACCCATGAATATATCATTCACTCTGAGATACTACAGGGTCTATAGATATAATCAGAATTTTCATATTGTTTTGGACCAAGTCTGTAGCCTCCCATAAACTAGGAACATGTCTTCTCTGTCACCTACAGTGCTTAGTACACTACTTGCTATGTGATACATTACAGGGAGACTAGGGATTGGATGTGCTCTTTTTTTCATCTAGTGAGTATCCATTAATAATGTATGTTGTACTTGTAAGGCATTCCAAAGGTTAACTGTATTAGATCGCTTACAAAACTTCAGTATCCTATATTCCTCACTGACCTTAAAGGTCTCATTTCTAAAACAGACATGTGATGTTTTGAGAGATGATGATATTTGGGGGAAAGACAGCCAGAAGAAATTACAGCAACTCAAGTTTATTCAGGGAGAAAAGAGAAGGAAGACATATAGGTATCTCCAGCCGCTGGATAATCGAAAGTTTGTTTAGCTGCTGTGTGTGTTCGTCCTTTGTTACCAAAGAAGACCATGCCATCAGAGAAATAATGACCTGACTTGTGCTTGACTTTGTTTTGAGTGAGGGAGGCAGGTCACCAGCCTCACTTCTCCTTCAGAGCCATCTGAGTCCAGTGACCAGATATTCACCAGGATGAATGGAGATGACTCAAGATGAGGCTATTTGGGGTTAAGTGACTTGTCCAAGATCACAGAGCTAGTGAGTGTCAAGTGTCTGAGGTGAGATTTGAACTCAGGTCCTCCTGACTCCTGCACAGGTGCTCTATCCACTGCACCACTTAGCTGCCCCTACATAGGATAAATAGGAAATATTTAAAAGAGGGAAGGCAGTAGAACTAAGAGGTATAAAGAAAAGCTATAGAAGATGGGGTTTTAATTGGGATTTAAAGGAAGCTGATAGGTGAAGAAGAGGGAGAACACTCCAGGCATAGGGGTCAGCCAGAGAAAACGCACAGAGTCAAATGATGGAGTATCTTGTTCATGGAATAGCCAGAAAGTCAGTGTCATTGGATCACTGGATTAAGGCAAAAGGCCACTCTCATTCTGCCTTGTTGCTATTATGACTGATGAAACCATATTTGACAAGCAATATTGTTTTAGAAACTCAACAAAAGGGCCTCATTCATCATAGCTTGGGAGAGACATAGATGGCCTAATTTTTTTACACTTAAACGTTTAGTCCAAGAATGTGATTAACTTACCAAGTAACAGGCATGATGGTACCTGTGGACAGCTTGTTTCTGTGAGAACACACTCCATTATAAACCTTAGCCCTCTCTCCATTGCCTCTTTGCACAGGTTACCTTTGAGTCTTTCTGAGGAAGACTGGCCTCTAACCAAGTTTCAGCCCTTACATTACCTATGTCAGAGGCAGGGGGAAAATATCACCCCCATTTGAATGTCCTTGAAAACCTCCAGGAGAGACAGTTATTTTATTATTGCTTCTTGGTCAATGAATAAGGAGTGGTTCCAAAGATTGCAGAATACCCTGTATCCAGTTATTGAAACGGAGCTAGCTGGATAAAGATGCCGTTTCACATTTCATTGACCCAAAGCTGACCTCAGCCTTCGGCTTTCATACATTTAACCTTATGTCCATGTTACCTGCTAATGATACCTTCGAAAAAATGACCCATTGTAGCCTCACTTGAAGTAGTTCATTTAGGCAGAAAAATATGTTGAATGTGCTCCAGCTGGTCAACTTTGTGTCAATTCATACATTTCTATTTATAGGCCAAAGATAGTCCTGGCAACACAACATTCATGAATGTGAAAAGGAAAGAGGTTGACAGTATATTGGCACCAGCTTTGTGGGTTTGCTCTCTTGTCCCCATACTAAATGACTGAGGTAAAAGCCTACACAACTTTTGGTTAAATGCAGAGTATTTCACAGACCATTTCATCTGATTCTCGTCAGCCAAAATGATTTCTCCCACTTCTAATCTTACAGCATTTTTTCTTGCACCACATCACATTGTCTAATTTGTATTAATTTTCCATACATACTTATTTATCTTTACCTAGTAGACTGTAAGCTCCTTCAGGGAAGATACTATTTTTTTATTGATCTTTGTGCCCCACAAGCCTTAGGCAGAGTGCATTGTACCCAGAAGATATTTAATCATTGTTTATTGGATAAGTATCTTCAGTTCACTTAGCTCTACAGGGTCTTGAGTCTGTGGTGCATCTAAGTAGCATCACCATATATCCTGGCAGAAATCATGGCTACCTGGGCCAACAGGACCTTAGCTGAAACACATATGAAAATATCTTTGCTGCCTGCACATATCTTCTGTAAAACTATCTGTTGTTCTCCTAAATTTTTAAGTGATTTTCAAGGACCGGTGTGCATATGACACAATACCCAATATGATATAGAAATCTCTGTGTTGCAGGATATTACAGTGAGACAAAAGCATCTTTTAAAATGGAACCAAGTATAGAGTGGGACATCACTCTACCATGTTGTATTGACTCTCAGTATAAGAAACTGATAGCTTGTGTGCACAGTGCATACAATTGAAACTTTTCAGTGCTTTAGTTGTTGAGTGATTTTGTAGATGTGGGTATTCCTTTTATTGGTACAAATCATAGTTCATGATGCCTGCTAGTCTAATTCTTATGTGTGTTTTTTCTATGGTACCTCTATATAGAATCCCTGACATGGATTTCTCTAGTTAGATCTGGTTCATTTCACGGTAGCTGCATAGCACCCAGGCTGCCATCCGTCATCTCTAATTCCCACCATTTGAAGAGTCTACTTTCTTTACCATGGTTGTGCTTCCTCAGTTGTACACCTTTCTCCATTGCTTGAGCATATGTCATCCCTGGAGATGTGATGCTGCCTACTTGTGCCTGCCATCTTCATTTCTCCATTGCCCTTTTAGTTACTTTGTAATGTCGATTACTCAAAAAATTTGATTACAAAAAAAGTTGATATGAAATTTGTGACCATTTAAGGGAAATATGTACCAAGTGTATATATGTTCTATGTTTCACATAGCAAAACAAAATTATGGTAGAGATTTAGTGAACTAACAATATCCTTTCCATATTCTAGTCATCCATTCAACTATTCATATTAGCATAATGAAAGTACCCATTGCCAGCTTTTTACTTATAAAAATCTTCATTTCTCTGGAAATCATTTTCTTCATAGATGAAAAACAGGAAGGCAGATAAGACACTTAAAATGTGAAAGCAGAAATAAATTTTAAGTTTATTTTCTCATTTTTCCCCTTTTGTCAATGTCCTTTCCCTCAGAGATCTGCTTAAACTGTTGTTTTCACATGAGAGCTTTCCTGATTGTCTCAACTGCTAGTGACACACACATAAGCATATGTACTCATACATGCATGCACACACACACACACACACACATTATTTTTGTATAGATAGGAATTATGATTGTGTAAGTTGTCCCTAACAGTAAAATGTAACCTTTTTAAGGCTAGGGACCATATCATGTTTGTCTTCAGAGCCCCATGGCCAGAACAGTTTTGAAAAATTACTGACTGATTAACTGAATTATGTTTCTACATAGTATCCATTCTCCTACTAGAGTGATAAAATTGCTAGAAATAACATTTGGTTTTTACCAATATGTATGACACTATGGTTTTACAACATCTTCCAGGGGATGCTAGAGTTGTGGAGTAGATCTGGGTTACCAGGGAGCTAGTGATTAATGGATGATGACCATTGGTTGTTGTTTGGGTAGGATTTTTCTCTTCCTATAATTAGTTTTTGATTCTTGAGCTGAAGAGATCTCTTCTACTTAGATACCAGTTTATCTTATTTTTGTCCCAAATTAAACCAATCAGAGAAATTTCAGAGGATAACATGAAGTTAATCCCAAAGGGTTATTATATGAATCAAAGGAGATAATGTATGTAAAGCACCTGCAAACCCAAAGCATTATATGAATCTTAATGTTGTTGTTGTTACTACCAGACTGAGTGTAGTTTGATACTTGCATAGTGTCATGGAATGAGATTTGACCTGAGAGACTGAAGACTTGGGTTTTAGTCTCATCTCTTCAGTTAATTTTAGCAAGTCACTTTGATCTTAGTTCCCTTGTCTGTTAAAGAAAGGGGACTAGGTAATTAACTGCCACCCAGTTCTAGCACTCCTGGGAGATTTTCTTTTTTCTTTCTCCCATTTTTTTACTTGTCCCATTGAAGAAAAAATACATGATCTCTGGAAGACCATCTACAGACTTAACTCCACTCAACTCTTATTGACTTATTGTTAAGATTCTAGAAACTTTGAGGCATTCCTTGTAAGAAATGCCGTGGAATTGGGGAGAAAATTTTAAAGATAAGTTAGAATACAGGCCCACTGACTGACATGTTCCTAGTAAAAGTCAAGTAAAACAAAGGCTGGCAAGGGAAAATAGAATGAATGTGCTATCTATCATCTAGTCAAATCAACAAGCATTTATAAAGTGCTTGCTATATGCAATCATGATGCTAAGTTCTAGGCATACCATAAAGGTCAAGTGGCTGAGGTGAGAAGGGAGAGCTTTCTAGGAATGAAGGAAAACCATAGGGAAAATAGGTAATAGTGAGGGAAAAGGCAAAGAAATGGGATGTTGTGTGAACAAGTGTGACTAGATCATAGAGTTTGTGGAAGTGAGTGAAGAAGGCTAGAAAGGTAGGAAGGGACCAGGTTATAAAGGGCTTTGAAAGCCAAACAGAGGATTCTGTATTTGACTCTAGTGGTTATGGGGAGCACCAAGAGAATTTATTGAATAAGAGGGTGACACAGTCATATGGAAGATAACTTTGGAAAGTTGAGTGGAGAATTCTATGGTAAGGAAACCAACTATCACAATTATCTGGACTTAAAATGAGAAGCTTCTCCATTTGTAAGAAAATGGTTTTTAGGGCTTCTTCCAGCATACACACACGCACAAACACACAAAATCAGTGGTTTCATGTAATTGATAGAGGAAATAGCACCATGGAAAAAGTGTAGAATTTATAGTCAGAGGATCTGGGTCCATCCAAATCATACCTCTTCTCTTACCAGCTGTGTGACTTTTTAGGATCTCAGTTCCTCATCTATAAAATGAAGAAGTTAGATAGATAGATAACCTCTGCCTCTAAATCTATGAGCCCAAAAGCGTATGAGACCTCAAGAGTCTGTTGGGTGGCAATTAGGGAGTTAGGGAACCTAAATTCAAAATTTACCTTTCTTTGCTTCTTAACTACCTGTATAATACGAAGCAAACTATTTTTTTCCTTTCAGAAACTATTTCCTCATTTTAAAAATAAAGGAGTTGAACATATGATCTCTAAGGTCTCTTTTCAGCTGTAACAATTTTCTAATTCTAAGATAAGGGCACGACTCATTTCCCAGAAAAATTTTCCAGTGATAAAATGTCACCATCCTACTTAACATTTAAATCTTTGCTGCCACCTAGTGGACATTGTCTTTTTTAAAGCAGGAAGCATATTTTTTCCCAGTTGGATTAAAATAACTAATCCATCCTGATATATGATGTGGATTCATTTCCCTAAATTTATTCTAGATGCAAATAGTATTACCATCTGTGAACTGAAGTAAAACACTTGGAGTCTACTTCATATAAGTTTTTTTTTTTTAATTTGCTATGACTGTTGGGGAGCAGACACCATTTAAAATCTGATGTACCAAACAAATTTACAAAGTATATGATTTATGAGGGGATCCTTTGAATTACGAAATTAAGCTTGCTTTGTTAAATTGAAATTACTTTTTCATTCATACCTGGAACACTACTTTGTATGTTGTATGCTTAATAATATTTGTTAACTACATTGTAAACATTTTGAGGACAAGGACTGTGCCTTAATTCATCTTTTCATGTCATAGAACTTAACAAAGTAACTTTATATTATATTCTGACCTCATTGGAGGTGGGAGTGCTATAGGAAATGAAGTATGAGATTTTAAAGTAAACTCCAAGGAAGAAACTAGAGGGAGATAGTCCTATTCCCATAAGGCCATTAGTTCTAGAATAGAGTCCAGACCAGTTCTTCTGGATTATATCCAAATGGTGCAATAAGGTAATAAAAAAAAAGTAATTGATCAACAAATAAGTTGGAGTCACACAGTAGGAGTTAAGGTTAAGAGGATACCTTGCATATTCCTTTGGTATCCTTATAATATCAGAAGAATTTGAGGAAGACCAGCATTTTGGATGGACACCCTCCTGTATACTATGGACAAGAATCAGGCATGGATGACTTGAAATTTGTATCTTCAGAGAGAATTTCTATTTCAACAAGATCAGAGATCCATTTGAATATTTGCAGGAGAAACCTGCATGATTGAAAAGGGAGAGAATTATGTAATGACCTTGTTGCATCATTAATTCCAGTGATTTTGCATAACTGTGATTATTAGGACTTTAGAATTTTTTCCTACGAGCTGGACTTAGACCTGAATCCTGCCTCAGACACTTATCACCTGTGGTGTAAAGGACAAGGTAATTAACCTCATCATCATGTCACACTTGTACCTTTGCAGTACCCTGCAGCTTAGTTTTCCTCCCAAGTCTCTTTCCTATCCATTTTGGGGGCAAGGACTGTGTCTTAGCTCTTCCTTTCATGCTATAGAATTTAACAAAGTAACTTTATGTTATATTTGGGTTTCTCCAGAGGTGGGGCCATCCTCCATGAGCTGTCAGAGTTATGTTCTTGAAGCTTATGTCTGACCATGTCCCATACCCTTACTCAGTAAACTTCATTGGCTCTCTATCACTTTCAAGATCAAATGTAAAAGCTTCTGCTTGACTTTTAAACCTCTTCATAACTTGGCCCCTTCCTACTTTGACAGACTTGTTACAACTTACTACCTTCCATATATATTCTGTAATCCAGTGAATTATATATGATCCATTTACTCACTCCAAGCATTTTCTCTAGCTGTGCTCCATGCCTGGAATTCTTTCAAATCTCACTTCCACCTTGTGGCTACCCCAGCTTCCTTCAGATCTGAGCTAAGATCTCACCTGCAACAGGAAATCTTTCCAAGTCCTCCATAATCTTAGTGCCTTCCCTTTGAAGCTGTTTCCAGTTTCTCCTGTATATATGCATTTTGTGTATAGTTGTATGTGTGCTATCTCTTCCATTAGACTGGGAGCTCCTTGAGAGCAGGGACTGTTTTTTACCTTTCTTTGTATCCCTAGTACTTAGCTCAAAAGAAACGTGTATATATGCATTTTGTGCATAGTTGTATGTGTGTTATCTCTTCCATTAGACTGGGAGCTCCTTGAGAGCAGGGACTGTTTTTTACCTTTCTTTGTATCTCTAGTACTTAGCTCAAAAGAAAAGACATCTCCATCCCAAATGTTCAAGTGGGCTATTTGTGCCCACCCTGTGGTAGAGGTTTCTGAGCTTGTATTGGTCTGAGCAGCCAGTTGGACACACTATAGTTTAACCCCAACAGGAAGGACTTCTTCCTGGCACATAGCAGGTGCTTAATGAATGCTTTTTGATTCAACTTACCTGACTTCACAGAGGCTCAGTCTCCTCTTCTGTTAAAAAAGAATTCTTTTACCAGCTGCCTCTTAGGGTGATTGTGAAGAAAGCAATTGGCAAACCATAAACCACTATAGATATGAGTCATTGTATATGGCCTAAGTTGAACAAAATTGCAGCAAGTGTCAAATTAGATAGCTATTTGTGGGCAAAAGATGCATTATTGACTAATCATGCAATGTGATTGGTCCTAGGCAGGTAGGTGATAGAGCGCTCCTAGAGTCAGGAGGACCTGAGTTCAAATGCAGTCTTGGACACTAGCTATGTGACCCTGAGAACTCACTTTACTTCCATTTGCCTCAGTTTCCTCACCTGTAAATGGTAATCATAAAGGCACCTGCTTATCAGGGTTGCTGTCAAGATCAAATGAGATAATATTTGGAAAGCACTTAGTATTATGCCTCAAACAAACATACAAATGCTTATCTCCTCTGCTCCATCCCTCAGTATTCACTGAGAAGCTATAGTATAATAAAGGGAGATGGATAAATACAAAAATAAGAAATCTGTCCTCAAAAAGCTTGACAGCTTTTATCCTAAGGGGATGAAATGGATGTGAATAACTATAAGTCTGGTTTGGACATTAGGAGTGCATGAGATTGATTCAGGAGAGAATGAGGAAGAAATCATGAAGGGCTTTGTAGAGGAACTGCTACCTGAATTAGGCCTTGGAGGAGGAGAGATGGTAACAGATCCAGCAGACATATGGAAGGAGTCAGTGGTAGGTTTGGAATATGGCCTGGAGAAATGCCAGGCAAGAAGGAAGGAGAAAATGAGCTCAGGAAACAGGCATTGAATGAGGAAGTCACAACATCAAAGACAAAATCAGTGTGAAATTAGGTGGAGCCGGTAGGTTAGAGCATTCCTATTCATTTGGTTCTTGTAACCAAATGCGAAATAAATGGAGCAAGTATCGTTATCATTGTTTTAAAAGTGAAGTAATTGAAGCTCAAAGAGGTCATAAAACATGTTCAAGGGCTTACAGCTAGTTATTGTTGATTCCACATCCAGGGATCTTTTCACAATACCAAGGATGTAGCCAGAACTGAGAACTTTTTTTCTCCTGGCAAATATTTTATTCAGATCATAGTGCCATGATGAGTTCTCCTAAACAGAATCTTTAAAGAAAATCAGCAGAAAAGCAAAATACTTTATAGATATATGTGGGGAAATACAAAATTAAATGTGACATGAAACAGTAGTAAGAAATTATACAATTTCCAAGGAAAAATGTTTGCTTCTATGATCAGATATTTACATCATTATTTTAGTGGGTGAAGAAAAAAAACACATTATCTATAACAAAAATCCAGTATCTTCTGAATATTTTTTTAACTAATTGCTTTTTTTTTTGTTTTCAACTTTCATTTCCATGAGTTTTAAATTTTCCCCACCTCCCTTCTCTCTCTCCTCCCAAGACAGCGTGCAATCTGAAAAAGGTTCTACACATACATTCCTATTAAATATTTTCACATTAGTCAAGAACTGAAAACTTTTTTAAAAATTTTATAACTTTATTTTAATATAATTGATTTCCTTTGCAATCCCATGTTACTTAATTTTGTGCACTCAAAAACACCACCCTGAGAAAGGCCCACCCCATAGACTTCACCAGTGTGACAAAGGGGCCTGTGACCCAAAAAAGGTTCAAAACTCCTATCCTCTACCATATTAGCTTCAAAACTTCTGGGTTAGTCTTAGTGGGACGGATAAGTTTTCTACCAAAGCAAATTACAACTCTTCTATGCCTTAAAAAATTATCTCCTCAGCAACTGTGGCTGAAATAATGCACTACCTAGTAACTGATGTTCTGGTGTGGGCCTCTCCAGACTTAGGAGACTCTCCAGCAGATTCTTGGGTCATCATGAAGCCTATAAATGGAAGTTTTCCTGCACATTAAGGCCTTCTCAGGCTCACAGTCTGCTGGCATAGTGTTCCAACAACTCAAGGTTATCACTACACAAAGATAAACTACTAGAGTGAGATGCCATATGCATGTAAAATGATTAGCCACATGAGATAGTAATGTTCATGCGGTAAAATCTTTAAGGACTGAGAACAGAAAGGACCAAACGTTTATTAATCTGTGCTGTTTTAAGCACTTTACAAATATTTGATCACAACAATCTCCTGGGAAGTAGGTGTTGTCATTACCCTCATGTTACAGTTCAGGAAACTGAGGCAGATACAGATTAAGTGACTTACCCAGGGTTATGCATCCAGTAAGTCTATGAGGCTAGATTTGAATTTAAACCTTCCTGACTCTAGATCCAGCACTCTATCCACTGTACCACCTAGCTGACTCTGGAGGGAAAAGTGAACTCTCTCAGGAAGCTGGGAAGGTCAGAGAAGGCTTCACAGAGCTGGGCTAGGATTGTATCATAAACGTTCTTGCCTTTAACATTTTTTTATTGTGCACTAAAAAGCAAGAAACAAAAATAAGAAAATTTCTACAAAGTAGAATAGGGAGCATATTATCCACAAAACCATGTATTTCTATTACATAAAGCTTGGTATTAAAAAAGTATGTAATAAGTTCAGCATTATTTTCAGAGCTGTTCTGCTTGTCTGAATTGTCCTTTAAACTCCTGTTTTATTTTGTGCATATTTTTTTTAATGCTTCATTGCTGGTCATTTCTTTCATGTTTTTTTACCTACTAATATCTTGTACATTTCCCCCCTTAAAAAGAGAAAAACATAATCCTCGTAATAAATATGCATAATCAAGCACCATAAATACACACAGTGGTTATATCCAAAAATATGTACTTCATTCTGTATCTTGAGACCATTTGTCCTTTGTCAGCAGTTGAGAAGTATGTGTTTAATCAGTTCTCTGGTACCATGAATTGTCATTATTTGATCAATTTTAAAATCTTTCAAAGTTGTATTTCCCTTTCAATTTATATTACTCTGTAAAGTGTTTCCCTGGTTTTACTCATTTCACTCTGCATCAGTTCATATAAATCTTTCCTTACTTCCTTAAAATTGTCCCTTTCATCATTTCTTATGGCACAGTAATATCCTGTTACATTCCTATACCGTATTTATTCAGCAATTTCCCAACTGATGGATGCTCACTTAGTCTCCAATTTTTTGCTACAGTTAAAAAAAAAAAGAGCTGCCATAAATGCTGTTGTACAGATAGGCCCTTTTGTTCTTTATGTGATTTCTTTGGGGTTTAGATCTAGCCATGGAGTCGCCGTGTTATGGTCATACACAATTTAGTGACTTTGAGGGCATAGTTACAAATTGCTTTCCAGAATGACTATCAATCCACAGATCCTTCAAAGGGGTATCAGCATGCGTGCCTTTCCATAGGCTCACAAACAAATATCATCTTTCCATTTTTGTCATCTTTGACAAATAAATGCAGAACCTCGGTTGTTTTCATTTGCATTTAGTTTGCATTTCTCTAATTATTAGTCATTTGGAATCGTGTCTTATGTAGTGTCTAAAGTTTCTCTTCTCCCAAAGTCCTTTCTGTACATGGAGTTCCATTTGAAATAGATAATAGTTTTAAGCATCCTACAAGGTATTCATTCATTGCCTTCCTTTCAGGCGTGGGTTTTATACAACAAACATGCAGCTCTTTGTTGGTTACTGTTTTCCAGATTGTGCTGGCTGTGGCAGAGACATAAAGAATGGGCAAGCACTGTTGGCTCTGGATAAGCAGTGGCACCTGGGATGTTTTAAGTGCAAATCCTGCGGAAAAGTCCTCACTGGGGAATACATCAGCAAGTAAGAAATCTCTCACTATCTCTCTCACTAGAATCAACAATGGGTTACAAACCAAATGCTCTCCGTGATTGAAAGTAGGCACTTAATGAATGAAATCCAGCAAGATTAAGCTAATTAATTAAGATCAAGCTAATTCCCACTGAATACAGATTAAGTGACTTACCCAGGGTTATGCATCCAGTAAGTCTATGAGGCTAGATTTGAATTCGTAGTGTCTTACATAAGAAACTAGACTTGGAGTCAGGACAACCTGGATTCAGATCTCTTCTCAAATACTAGCTGTGTCAATAGGTGGTAGGCAAGTCACTCAATTCCTCTGTACATCCATCTTCTCATCTGTAAAATGAGGAAAATTTGAATGACCTCTGCAGTCCTTTCCTACTCCAGACTTATGATCTGTGAATTCATGTTCATGCCCCAACTTTCTCAGCGTCCTAGCTTGGTAGCAAACCTGTCTCCTCATTGAGTTAGGCAAGGAAGGCCAGATCTGTTTAGAATCTTGAGTTCATTGATCAAATCAACAAACATTTATTGAGGCCCTACACTATTCAAGGCACTGAGTGAGCTAAGCAATAGGGCTACAAAGAAAGGCAAAAACCAGTCCCTGCTCTCAGATCTCACAGTGTAATGAGGAAGACAACATGCATCCATGTACAAGGTATATGAGAAAGAGAAGGAAAGACGCAAAGATTAAAGAAGACTGGGGTGGTCTGCTTGCATCAGGTGGGAATTTACATGAGACTTAAAGGAAGCCAGAAAAACCAGAAGGTGGAGATGAAGAGGGAGATAATTTCTAGGGATAGGGGAGTTGAGGGATGGAATGTCTTGTTCAAGGAATGTTAAGGAGGTCAATATCACTGCATTGTGGACTAGCTGGAAGGGAGTAAGTTGTAAGAAGACTGGAAAGGTCATTTAAAAGCCAAAAAGAGAATTTTATATATGATCCCGGAGGTAATAGAGAGCCACTGAAGTTGCCTAAATAGTATGTGACATGGTCAGATTACTTCTAGTTATATAATTTTTTAAAGATATACAAAGATGCTTTCCAGTAAGCAACCTGTTGTAGGTGATAGTGACTTATTATGTTTTACATATTTTCCCATCTGGAAGCTGTCGCTTGGTGCAGGTGAATGATTTACCCACAGTCACCGAGAACGATGGGCAGAGGCAGGTCCTGATTTCAAATTCATTCCTTTTTGTAGTCTAACATAATTCTTCCTCATCCCAGATCTTGGGGATATGTCTGAGCAGGCCCAGCCTCATACGTAGACACAGAAAGCACTTGCCCATGTGGTAGGATTTGAAAAATGCTTAGGAAGCAACTCCCTGCCCAGAAATATCTGCCCCACTGGCCTAAATGGTGGAAGAGCTAGAATTTGTCTTGAGTCTCTAAGGGCTTCTGTGGAAACATAAATCATCTGGGAGGGGAAAAGTGGCACAGTAAGGCTTAATCAGTCATTAGTATTTTAGTGAGAATTATTTCATCAAGGTGGTTCTCCCCAGGAAAGACAACTGCAGGAACAGAGACTAGACCTATGATTTCATATGCGAAAGTCAGCATGTTCTCTGAAATTTGTAGGATTGCAGAATTGCCTGGAATACTGAAAGTTTAAGCGCCTTTCCTAGGGTTATACCCCACCCTATTTGAACACTCTTACCTTACATATTTTAATATTACTTTATTCTGAACTTAACAAAGTTTTTCTATATACAAAGTAGAACTGAAAAAGGGATTACATGTGTAAGCATGAATCTCTGCATAGTTGTGGGTTTTAAAAAAATTGTAAAATATCCTTTAAAATATTAACTAACATAATAAAGTGGGGCCTAGAAGGCCTATGGAAAATGGGCCCAAGACAGGCATGTTTTTATTGAGGTGGGCCTGGAAGCATAGAAAAGAGTGTTAATTCAACAAATTAAGGGCCTGTTATATTCAAGGCACTATGGAAAGGAAAAGTCTAAGGGCCTGACAAGGGGACTAGGGTCAATTGGAGGTGCCATAATTGGAGAGCCCTGGGGTGCCCTATATCACCATTCATTCACTTATTCCCCTAATATTTATTAAGTACCTATTGTGTGCAGTGCACTCTGCTAGATGGGGAATGGGGAAGCAATACAAAATCAGACTCTGTCCTTTGAATAATTTACACGAGGCCTCTGAAGGTCATGGAGATACCAAACAAAGAAGAGGAAAATGGAGTAGACCTAGGAATGGGAGACAAGGGAGTACAAGTCTTTCCCTTGGTTCCTGGCTCTGATTCTCAGGTTTTGAATTTATTGAGGGGGGCTGGGCCATAGAAGCTGCTGCCACATCAAAGGAAGACGACAGGCTCAGAAATCACATATTTCCTGCCCGGAAAAGTTGTGATGAGAAAGAGTCACAAGGGACCCTTTTTGGCTCTGCAATTGGAAGGAATTTATATGTGAATACATTACGAACACAAACTTCCACTGACGATGGGCAGTAATGCTTGTTAGTTAAATCATAGGTATAGACATTCTGGACCTTAAGCTGGTGGGACAGAGGGTGCTATATTCTCTCTGACTCCTCTGGGTGTCTTGGGTATGTGACTCTGGTATCCTCATGTGTTCTCAAGGAACACAAATTATTCTTGACATTATTTTGTAAGAGTGTGTTTGGAGGATGGGCTTCCTTTTCTACTTGCTACAAACTCTGGATACCTGCAGGGCTATCTTCACACATTCTACTGAGCAAATTTTAAGGAGATAGGAAGTAGATTCACACTCCTTGGGCTTTCTTCTACAGGGATGGAGTTCCTTACTGTGAAAAGGACTATCAGGGGCTCTTTGGTGTCAGATGTGAAGCTTGTCACCAGTTCATCACAGGCAAAGTTTTAGAGGTAAGTGACAGATGTCTTTCTTATAAACAACATGTCTCTTTTCATAAAAAATTAAAGTCACAAGTTTTGAAGTTTCAGGGACTGTCCAATGCAATCAGAAATGGCACAAATCACCTATACTCACAACTTTATGGCATAATTCAAAGAAAAACTACATCTAATCATGAGATAATCTTGATTTCTACTATATGAGAAAATATTTTGTTTTTCATAGACTTTGTCTACCTAAAGAAAAAAGAATGTTCCTCCATGTAGTTATGGTCTTACAAATAGCTAAGAGGCCCAGTGAATTAGCCCTGGCCCTGGAGTCGGGAAGAGAAATTCACATCCAGCTTCATATCACTGTATAACCCTGGCAAGTCACTTAACCTAAGTCTGCCTCAGTTTCCTCAACTATAAAATGGGGATCAAATTAGTTCCTATCTCCCAGGGTTGTTGTGTGAATCAAATGAGATAATAACTGTAAAGCATTTAGCGCAGTACCTGGCACGTAGTAAGTATCATAGAAATGTTAGCTATCAGTATTAGTATTTTTACAAAATGAAGATCATAGCAGCTCCTACCTCAGAGTCATTGTGAGCATCAAATTAGATGATATGCGTAAAGTACTTAGCATAACACTTGTCACATAGTAGGTGCCATAGAAATGTTCCTTTCCTCCCATTCCCTTCCCTTACAGGTTTGGAGCTGCCATGCGGGTCTTACCATGTTTGTCTTCTATACATTATACAAAGTTGTTTGTGGGGTTTTTTTCTGGAAGCTTGACTTTTCAGGTGTGTTGCCAAGACAAAAGTTTACAGTTAGCGTGTAAGAGAATTTAACAAAAGGAAGAGGAAGAACCAAGAGTTCATGACACTAGGGGCAGAAAGAAAATTAGGAGAATTTTAATAGCTAGAACAGAGGAAACAGTTCGTGTTTGATCTTGGGCAAGGAGAATGTTTGTGTATGCATGCATATACATATCCAGGGAACATGTATACACATACAGAAATACCATTTAATAACTTTGGACATACAACTGATAAAAAATTACAGTTAGCATGTATTTAGTGCTTCAAGGCTTGCAAGGCACTATACATTTTATATCATTCGATTTGAGAAAAGAAAGGTAGGTTTCTTGCCCTAAGAAACCCACATCCTGTGTAGTGATAAGCACCCTTGGTATAGTGTCTGTTTAGGTGTGGCTGTTTCAGGCAAGACAGCTTTGAGTCACACTTTCCCTATTACTATCTCTGCCTGGTGGTCTGTCTGTGGTTAGTGACAACATTGTCCCTTGCATTCATGATGAAGCTTCTGTGTTCAGGAGACTTCACTAAATGTTGAAGGATGAAAAACAAGCAGACCCTGCCCTCAAGGAACTTGTAGTCCAGTATAGGGTAACACATGCACAGAAATCACTATACCATAATATACCATATACCAGAATGTGATCATTGCATGGGTGCCATATACCCCCACCCACTGGAGAAGACTACCTGGTGTGGGTGTTGCTTTGCTCCTGAAAAGTACTTTGAACAAACCTACCTTTCAGGGTGGATACTGTAGGTGATGGATCAAGACAGAGGTGGAGGAGGAAGTCTAGCAACTAGAACCAAAACTGACCCAGCAGCAAGAGTCTCCTTGATTAATTTTATCTGTTCCCTGGAACTACATAAGTAGAGTCATTTTTAATCCTCAAACTTCACAGGGCAAAAGAAAATCAGTTCAGAAGAACTCTCTAAGGTATCATCATTAATAATATTATTAAACAAGCATTTGCCTTTAATTTCAATTTATATACCATATTTTAACTGTTTACTATTTTATTAAATCATTGATAAATGACCACCTCTAATGTCTCTTCCAGCTCTAAATGTATGATCTTAATATAAGAGCTGATATTTATATGACTGCTCACAATGGTTTACAAAATGTTATATGTACTATCTCGTCGATCTTCTTCACTGTACTCCCATAAAGGGGGCAGGACTGATATTGTATTCTCATTTCACTTATGAAAAAACAAAGGCTCAAAGATGGATCAGGATGTTTTCCAATTTCCCATGATGGGATTCTCCAGCAGAGAGCTAGTTTTGATTTTTTCAATTTCCTAGCAGACGGTGCATCATTTTTCTTTCAAAAAACTCCATAGAACCACAGAATTTGGGAGTTGAAAGGGACCTCAGTGGTTATCTAGTCGAACCCATACACTGAAAAAAAATCCCTCTTTACACTTTCTACCGCTTGCTGAGATCGTCCCCTTGAGACCCTACAGAATAAGTTTCATCTGTCTTCCAGGTAACAGCCCTTCACATACTTAAGACAGCTCTCATGTTCATCCTGTTACTTTTCTTTATCAGGCTAAACAAGCCCCATCCCTTCAACTGGGTCATGGTCAGCATTAGAGTCAGTGATAATAAGACCAGTTGATTACACTGAGGGGTATCCTATGTGCATTGTGGCTATATTGCCATATAATCAATTGATCAGGATTGTTTCTCCTTGCCCTCTATCTGGCATTGCATATTTTTAGCATAGAGCTGTATATGAAGCTGTGGGTTTTCAATAAATTTTTTCTGGTGATGGTTCTAGACTTTATTTGTAATTATAAGAAAATAGCTTCCTCTAAAAAGGAATGATCATAAATAGCATACAACACTATTTCTTTTATGGGGGAACCAGAGGTTTGATCTGCTCTGTGTGGCAGAAATTAATGTGCAAGAAGAAAAAGGAGCTGAGAAATCAATTTTTTAAAAAAAGCACACACACACACACACACACACACACCAAAATAGAACATAGTATCCCAGATACTAGTAGTATCTGGATAGTATCCCAGATATGACTCTATGAGGTACAAAAAAGGAGAAACTGAATGTATCACACAGGTCTGAAATAGAACTTAGCAAAAGGTAAAGGATGTATGACTTCCTTTGGGGAAACAAGTTTGCTTTGGGCTGGTACCATCAAAGTTTGTAACTGGTTCCCCAAACAAGTTTTTGTTACTTTCATTTTGAACAATTTGATGTAGCAGCTGCAAGAAGGTATCTCCAATTTAAAACTGCTTCCATACATGTGCCATTTTGAAGAAAAAATATATCTGACTTTTTTTGTCCTGGGAAGTGAAGTAGCCCCAAGGATAGCTGTACTTTCAGAATATTTGATCATATCCTTGTACTTGGAATTTGAGTGACAGCAGCTCTGATGGAGTGAAAGCCCATGAGGTTTCTGTATGATAACATTCTAGTGGGTGCTGCTGTCACACCACATTCAGTGCTTAGATTCATAATCCTCCCTCCTGGCATCTTGCCCTCCTCAGATGGGTGTGGGATCTTGGAGAATTCACCCTTCGTGGTTGTCAAACAATGATGCAGCGCAGCAAGCTTAGGAGCCAGTTTGGCCACGTTGCCACTATAAAAGTACAGCTCATGCTCTGAATATCCACCCCCTCCCTCTCATGCACTTCCCACCTTGCCTAGCCCTTTCCTCTTTCCTCCTGCCTACCACAACTAGTGAATGATGCACTTGAAAATACAATTATCAGGATGACTTTCTGGACTGAGGAACATGTCCATTTGATAATTCTGCATGGGGCAGCAATAGCAGCTCCAAAGGAAATGGAAGAAAGCAGCTACTTGGAAGAAGTGGTAAACATGGGACAGACACTCCTTTTCTATTGTTTAATAATAAGGTTTGAAGCTTAATTTTTTTTAGAATTTATTTACTTACAGTTTTCACCATTCCCTTTCATAGGATTTTGAGTTTTAAATTTTCTCCCCTCCTTTTATCTTCCCTTCCCCTTGCCAAGATGGTATGCAATCTAATATAGGCTCTACTTATACATTCGTATTAAACATATTTTCACAGTCATGATGTAAAGAAGAATTAGAACTAATGGGAGGAAGCACAAGATAGAAACAAATAAAAAAGAAAAGGAGAGCAAATAATATGCTTCCGTCTTCACTCAGATGACTCCAATATTCTTTCTCTGGATGTGGATAGCATTTTCCATTGTGAGTCTTTTGGAGCTGTCTTAGATCCTTGCATTTCTGATAAGAGGTATGTCTATGAAAGTCAGTCATCTCACAGTGTGGCTGTTGCTATGTATGTTCTCCTGGTTCTGCTCCTTTCACTCAGCATCAGTTCATATAAGTCTTTCTAGGTTTCTCTGAAGTCCACCTACTCATCATTTCTTATAGCACAAAAATATTCATTACATTCATGTACCACAGTCTGTTCAGCCATTTTCCAGTTGATGGACATCCCCTCAATTTCTAATTCTTTGCCACCACAAAAAGAGCTGCTATAAATATTTTTGTACATGTGAATCCTTTTCCAATTTTTATAACCTCTTTGGGATACAGATCTAGAAGTGATATTGCTGGGTCAAAGAGTATGCACATTTTTATAGCCCTTTGTGCATAGTTCCAAATTGCTCTCCCAAATGGTTGGATCAGTTCACAACTCCACCAACAATGCATTAGTGTTCCAATTTTTTCACATCTTCTCCAACATTTATCATTTTCCTGTTTTGCCATGTTAACCAATCTGATAGATGTGATGTGGTACCTCAGAGCTGTTTTGGTTCACATTTCTGCAGTCAAAAGTGATTTAGAGTATTTTTCATGTGACTATAGCTTTAATTTCTTCCTCTAAAAACTGACTGTTCATATCCTTTGACCATTTATCAATTGGGGAATGACTTGTATACTTATAAATTCACCACAGTTCTCTATATATTTTAGAAATGAGACCTTTGTCAGAGACACTAACTGCAAAAATTATTTCTCAACTTTCTGCTTTCCTTCCAATCTCGGTTGCCTTGGTTTTGTTTGTGCAAAAACTTTTTAATTTAATGTAATCAGAATCATCATCCATCTTGCATTTCATAATGTTCTCTATCTCTTGTTTGGTCCTAAATATTTCCTTCTCCATAGATCTGACAGGTAAACTATTCCTTACTCTCCTAGTTGACTTGTAGTGTCAGCCTTTATATCTAAATCATGTACCCATTTTGACTTTATCTTGGTATAATGTGTAAGATGTTGGTCTATGTCTAGTTTCTGCCATACTTTTTTCAAGTTTTCCCATCAGTATTTGTTAAATAGTGAGTTTTTATCCCAGAAGCTGGAGATTTTGGATTTATCAAGTAGTAGATTACTATAGTCATTGACTATTGTGTCTTATGTACCTAATCTATTCCACTGATCCACCACTCTATTTCTTAGCCAGTACCAAGTAGTTTTGATGATTGCTGCAATGCAATTTAAGATCTGGTACAGCTGGGCCCCCTTCTCTAGTATTTCTTTTCATTAATTCCCTTGATTTTCAAGACCTTTGTTCTTCCAGATGAACTTGTTATTGTTTTTTTGAGTTCCCAACAGGTCATAAGTGTTCTCCACTTGACACTGATTAACTCAAATTTGAGATATCCTTGTGCCAGAGGAACTGTGGCAGATCACGAACTGCCTTTCTCTCATAAAGAGCTAAGAATTAGGTGGCATAGTGGAAAAGATGCTAGAACTCAAGCACCTCATCTCCTCTACTAGCTAGCTGTAGTTAACCCCTCCACACCTCCGTTTCCTTCCTCATTTGTAAAAAATTAAAAATTAAAATAAATCAGCAAGAGATGGGGGTGTTATACCAGATTGGAAGTTACCTTCCAGCTTAGTGATTTAAGATTTGACTGGAGTTTCACTTGTTTGAGGGCTCACAGACTAGGGGAAGCAGCAGCAGATTTGGAGTTAGAAGACCTGGCTCAGACCCTTGCTGTCATGTAACTTTAACCATCTTCACCTTTCCATCCTGTATTTCATCTATAAAATGGGGGCAGTGGTACTGCCTGAGTGCCAGGGCTTTTCTGAGGAAAGAGTAAAGCTTTCTGCATGATATGCCCCAAATCTGCATGATATGCCCCTCAGATAAACAGAGCAAACTGTTTATCTGAGGGATTAAATAGTTGAGTTGGAAGTAAACTGTCTCAATAGAGAGGCATTGCGAATTCCCCCAAACAAGTCTGAGAGATGCTGTAGTGTTCAGAATACTGAATGTGAAGACCTGAGTTCAAATTCTGCCTTAGTTATTAGCTATGTAACACTGAACAAGTCACTTAGCTTTTTTCAGACTCAGTTTTTTCATCTGTAAAATGGGGTAACAGTAGCACCTTCCTCACAAGGTTATTCTGAAATGTGCTTTATGTGTAAAGTACTCTGCAAACTTAAAAGTGCTATATAAAGGTTTATTATCATTAGTAATCCTTATTGTATGAGACAAGATCTTTTATTAGTCTACATTCAACAAAATTTTAGCAATTTGAATGGAATTGAAGGTAAAAGGGAAGGTTGGCAGTTGTTACCTCCCATTCAGAACATTTCTGGATTTTCTCTTCTCTCCACTGTCGTTCTCTCCCTCCTCAGAGGTGGCTTGGTTCAGTCATGGATAGAGTGTTGGCCTTAAATTTCAGGAAGTCCTGAGTTTGAATCCTACGTCAGATCCGTATTTGTGACCCAGAGCTAGCCACTTAACCTCTGGAAGTCTTAGCTTCCTCATCTCTAACGTGGGAATGAAAATAATACCAGCTTCACAAGGTTGTTGTGGAAATCAAATAAGAAAATGTATAGCAAGTGCTTTACAAATCTTAAAACATATGTAAATTCTAGTTATTGTTCTTTTCACTATAAAATTACCTTGTATTTATCTATATGAGGAAGGAAATAGACATTTGTCTTTAAGTACCTACTATGTGCTGGACACTGTGCCGAGCACTTTACAGACAGCCCTGGGAGGTAGGGACAGTTTTTATCCCCATTCTGGGCAAATCTGTATGCATGTTATATCCTTCCAGTAGAATGTAACTGCCTTGAGGAAAGGGACCGTTTCATTTTTACTTTTGCCCATTGCCAACCACAATACCTCACACATAGTAGGCATGCAAATTTTGAGTCAAATTGAATTCATGACCATGGTTAAACTATTCTCCTCTCAACTACAATATGGACATAGTGTAGTAGAAAACAAAATTTACCTTCCCCCTCCACTCCCATACACACACTATACACTGAAATAGAGGATAAAATTAAATGCTTATAATTTGTTCATTGTTTCTCCCCATCCTCTCCCCAAACAACTCACTATGGTGGCTGGATAACTATGTGTGTGTGTATGTGTGTGAGTGTGTGTGCGCGCATGTGCGTGGGCGCACACACTCATGCCAAACTCATTTGCTTGAGCGACAGAAATATTATATAAATCCTTCTTTGAAGTAGCTCAGAACACAGGTTATTTAAGACCTTCAAAATAAAGTAACCACTAATTACAGAATCAATTTTAAAATTAGGAGATCTTTATTGAGTATATTTGATACAGATTATACTCTTGTAACCGTAAGGTAAACATTCTGGGGACAAGAAAGGAAGTAAACCTTGAGAAAATGATATTTGAACTGCTCTCTTCCCCATCAGATGAGAATATATTCTGGGGAAGTTGTAGGGGAAGAGGAAGATGAATAGAGGAGGAGAGTTGCAAGGTTTCTCTAGGGACCTTCTTCTTTGTTTATCTTATCTTTAATTTTGTCACAACCAGAAAAATTTTTTCTATAGGAAGCACTTGCTAGAGGCCCATGTTTCTAAATCTCCATTATAGCTTTTTTTCCCTTTTTTTTAAGAGGAAAAGATGTTAGAAAAGACATGTTTAACCTGACTCATAAATTGGGGGCCCTAAACATTGTTTGTAATTATTGCTTGACTTGTTCTGCTTGACCCCAAAGGGCAGAAACTAGGAGCCAGGTTAGATGATATAGAGGGGCAGATTTAGGCTACATATAATGAAAATCTTCCTAATGACAAGAACTGTCCTAAAGTGGAATGACCTGCCTCAAGAGAAAATCAGTTGCCCTCCTTGGAGGTTTTTAGGCAGTCTGGATAACCATTTGATTTAACTTACAGGATAGGATGCCTTCTGGGTATCAGAAGAGAACAGCCAACTTCGATCATTTGAACATGGGGCATCAACTAACATGATAGTCACACTGTAGGTTCAACCAAAGAAAGGAATTGCCTATTATGCAGATGGAACTACTAAGAGCCATTCCCTCACTACATCTTAAAGTTGTCATGGTCCTCTTTGAGAATGAAGGACAAACACAACAACAGTGTTACCTCCCTCTAAGTGAGTATCTAAAAAGGCCAAGGTCTCCCATTGCATCCTAGGCCATCTCCAGTCATCCTGATGAATATCTGGTCACTGGACCCAGATGGCTCAGGAAGAGAAAGTGAGGCTGGTGACCTTGCACAGCCCTCTTTCACTCAAATCAAAGTGCAAGTTATGTCATCATTTCTCTGATGGCATGGTCTTCTTCAAACATGAAGGATGAACACAGACAGACAGATAGGATGACAATTTGATGGGTATGATATGGAAAGAATTCTTATTCCAGTACAAGTTGGAATGGATGGGCCCTGGAGTTCCTCCCACCTCTGAAATCCTGAGGTCCAGAATGTAAGGTTATTTAGGGTTTAGAAATTACTTTCTGTTGTCATTTCTTCTAGTTAAGCTCTTCTGGGTGGTCATTCATAGTATCATCACCCTTACTCAGAGCAGGAACTTTCCCTCTCACCCCAAAGCTTGCAGGGAAGCATTCCACACTCCAGGTTTCTCAGGCCTAGACATCAGTGGAATTAGATGGCATTGGCATGGGTGCTGCTTCTCTGTCCCTCTCTTTTGCAATATGTTAGTGCCCCTGAAAGAACCTTCCCAGACATTTGACTTCCCTCCCCACATGTAGATTGTTATGTGCCAGCTTCACTAAGGAAGGCAAACAGGAAACTAATTTTTTTAACAAGATGAAAACAAAACAAATAAAGATGCAGGCATTTTTCCAAATGTTTTAAGTAGTGACTAAAGATAAAGACCAACATCAAAATGAAAATAAGGGGCCTGTATCAAACACTATGTGATCACAGAGTTTGTTCTCATTTTAACTTCCTCATGACCCTATGAGGTAGCTAGTGTATCATTTATCTCCATTTTACACCTGAGAAAAATGAATGTTAACATTGTTGAAGTGACTTGCTCCAAGTCACTTACCAATGGTGGAGCCAGAATTCAAGACCACTTCTGACTCCAAGACCAACATGCATTTGCCCACAATACGTATCTTCTTGAGTGGCGGAAGCCACTGACCTGGAAGGAAATTTCTACCCATTCTGAACAGACTTAGAGAAGGTCTCAGCTCACTTCTCTTATCTGTCACTTGAAACATTTGATCACTGAATAAACTCATTTACAATTCCCTTTCCCTTGGCCTGGGGTCTGCTGGAACTGTTCCTACCAGCTTGCTAGAGCCTATTATCAAATTTTCATTATAACCCTTTACACCCCAGAAATGGACAAGTATTATAAATCAGGGCTTGATTTGTTGTTTTGTTGATTTCAAAACTTAAGAAAGTGATGGAGAAAATGTCAGTAATTCAGATTAAACTAAATAGTGCCTCTTGCATAATATTTTTTCCAGGGAGCTGGTTGTTAAATGTTTGCTTGTATACCCCTGCCCTAGAGGGCTTTGCATTAGTCTTCATTCACTGCTATAATCTCTCTAAGAAAAATAGTCTCCTATTAGCTTTTTTTTCTTCCCACTGTAGAGATAAATGCTTCTCTTTAGGGGAGAAGGGAGACAAACAAAATGTCCCTGGTTATATATCTTTTCTACTTTTCTTCAAGATTCACATATGAATTTCCTCTACTTCATATTCTTTTCTCATAAACAAACAAAAACTTAAATTATCTGAATTCTTTCCAGAAATAAGTAAAAATAGATTTCTGTTGAGTAAAGAATAATTTTTCTCCCTCTTTGTTTAACCAATTTTCTTTGTCACTGCATCTAGGAAGTAATTTCATCTGATTGCTTTTTTTTCCCCAATAAGACTCATGTAGTATATTTTTATGAAATGTGTTGTTTTCTATCTAGATGTGTGTAGTGTTTGGTCTCTCTGGGTAGAAATACTTCATGGCTTTTATGATGTGAAAATGAGACTTTTGTAACCTTTGCTCAAAGGCAGTCCACCTTGAACTTATCTCCCTCTTATATCTTTCATTGGAAAAAATAATCTAAAGCAGTAGGTTAAAAATCACATCAGCTGGTCTCCTGGTGTGTAGGAAATAGAGTTATACATTGATTCAACATGTCTTTCTGAGTCTTCTGAAGGATTAAAAATCTTTAGTTTAGGGCTATGCTTCCAGTTTGACTACAACTCCCAATCCAGAAAGGGCAAGAACCATTGTGTACATTGGCCCATCAAATAAATTTGCTTACAGACTGTTGGCATGAAGTTTAGGCAACCCATTTTCATACAAGTAAATCATTTTTCAAGTGTTAAAAAAGATAATTGTAAGTAGACAGTAAGTACATCATGGTAAAGGGCTACACTGTTATCTGGCATGAGGAAAACATAGGTTATCCATGGTAACTGTGAAGCAATGTAATCTTTTTGTCACCCCTGAAGATGTAATTAACAAAGGACAAGATGGTGTGTCAACTTCTCCTATTTTTTATCCTATTTGGCTTAGGCACACAATGCAGAAATAACAGCCCATGTTTATAAAGAAAACTAATTACATTCTACTTGTTCTTATTGTACTCAGTATAATTTGTGTTGTGTTCCAAAATGATTATAGCCCCAATTATTCTGGACTCTTTCATTATAATGTACTCTAGTCATATAATAACTGGAATATTGTGTATGAGTGCCTTATTTTAGGTCATATATTTCACAGATGACAAAGCAAAGGTTGAAAGATGTTAAGGGGTCAAAATGTTATATAACCTGCCATTGTTGGGGATAAAGAAATAGACAAGGAAGCATTGCTGGAGGCAGTGATACTTCCACACCTGTTAGCATATTCAGTAAATTTTGTTTAGTTGGTTGGTTACATATTTTATGTGTGAAAGATATGACTTTAATGAAATGGAATAGATTCTGTAAGCTGCATGAAAATCGGTCTCATTACTCAGTGTTCATCTCTTATGTGGGTGTGTCTTATTTCTCTTTGTATAAGTTCCTATAAACCAAGGAATATGTCATTTCATAGGCAATAAACATTTATTAAGTGCCTACTATATGCTAGGCACAGTGCTATATTTCTTTGTAAACCATCTCCACCTCTTCCCAGTAACTAGCAGAGCCTTATGCACATGAGTCAATATATAAATGAGTGACTTTACATTTTAGGGAGCACCTTTTCTTCTGAGACTTTGTTAGCTGTGTAACCTTGGATGAATTACTACTACTCCCTGATCTTCACTTTCTTCCTCTTTACAATGAAGGGCTTAATAAATCCCTAAGGTCCCTTCTTGCTCTAAGAGTCTATTAGTTTAAAATCAAAAGACCCTTTAGAACCCAAAGGAGGGACAGAGTAAGCTCCTTGAGACCAGGGACGGTTTTTCATTTTGTCTCTATATTCCTTAGCACAGTCCCATGGTTGGCATCTTAGTTGGTGTATAATAAGTGTTTGAGGAATTGAATGGACAGATTGGATTAGCTAGGCAAAACAAATCGATGCCTGTCATTATTCTGAAATCCAGTAAACAACCCCCCCCCCAAAAAAAAAAACAGAAAGGAAAGGAGAAAATTACATATTTTCAGTGCTAGCAAGAAACCCTATGCCCTATCCTCAGCCAGTTAGCTGAGGTGATTAAAATGTATCTTAGATAATGTCAAAATCATGGATATACTACATGCCAGACTACAGCTAAGACACAAAAATGTGTCTTTGACTACAAGGTAGACAGGACCATGGTATAGATGTTTCAGATATTCCTCCTGCCAGAGAAAGGAATCAGAGCTCAAATGCTAGTGCTAATACATTGGTTCTTCTCTACATGTGAAGGATATCATATCATTAATATTTTGCCCATTTCTAACTGTAAACAGTTATGGATTGGCCTGCTGACATAGAGACATGTTAAAAATGATCATTGCTCTGAAGGAGGATGTCAACTCACCCAGTTATGTAGTTGTTGCCTTAGAAGTAAAACATCCATTTTCTTTTACTGTAAGGAAATCTGGATATGAGTTGCCAGGGTAACAGAAGTCTGTGTTCACAAGTAGCAAAGAACCGATATTTATGGAAAAATTGCCCCATTTCCTGCCAGCACAAATGAAAGGCCTTCTTTATCAGGAAATGACAGTTTGAAAGGAATTTGTATTTGTCTTGAGTTAAAAAAGGGCTTTTGTTTTTCACTGTTATCTAACTTCAGACAATTTAATTGATTACTGATGAAAAATGCCAGTGGAAACTGTAGGTCCAAGAGGCAGAGCAAATGGGAATCTCGCACCTTCGGGTGAAATGATTGTCACTGGTATAAACATTTGTTAGTGTTTATTGTATGTAAGCCACAGTGCTAGACACTGCAAGGGTTCCAAAGGTATCTCTTTGCCCTTAAGAGTCTTGGAATCTGGTTGAGAAAATAAAGCATAAAAGGATAACATAGAATATAAAGCAAGCTACATGAGACAATAATGAATTTGAGTCATCAGGCCTAAATGAATTATGTATTAGAGCACTGATAGAACTTTTGGATAAGTCTGCTGAGCTTCTATCGCTGATCTTTGAAAAAGCATGGGGAAATGGACAGTTGCCCAAGGCTTGGGGTTATTAAGAACAAGTGATATCAGTCTAACCTCAATTCAAAAGGGCAGTTTCTTCCTCTAATGTCTGCATGTATTTATTATTCTCATAGAATCTTGTAGTTTGGACAAGGTTAACAGATTGGTAGCTCAAGAGAAGGCCATAGACAAAATATGCCTGAATTTCAACAGAGCACTTGACAAATTCTCTCATAAAACCCCTGTGGAGACAATCAAGAGATGAGATGGATACAAAACTTTACGAGTAACTGGACCTAAAAAGGTGCCTTGTGAAAGGTGAGATCAGAATTGTTTTAACTTGGAAATTGGGACCCTTTATTAGAGGTCTTCATGGAAAGACTGACTCAATGACAAGTCATTGGGTATGTTATCAAGTAGACTCTTAGGCAGGTACAGATAGCCTTTGAGGTCTCCTTCCATGATTATATATCTTCTTGGTTCCAGATCTAAGATCTGTGAATAGAAGTTGCAGGAAGGCAGATTTAGGCTTGACATAAGAAAAAAATCTTCTAATAATTGGGTCAAAGTAGAATGGGCTGCCTCTGGAGGTTACTGATCTTTAGAAATATTTGAGTAGGAATTAGATGTCTACTTGACAGAGATGTCAAATGTATGTCCTAGTCAACTACAAGATTTTATGAAGATGATAAATATGTGCGAAGACATTAAAGGAAGAAAGTGGCCTTTTGAATTTGTAGGATGGTGAAGAGTTTGGCTACACTGAAATGGAAGGGCCATGTAGCAATGGGAATAAAGTGGGATGGATAAGCTCTAGAGAACTGTGAAAATCAGGCGTTTAAATTTAGTATGTTAAGAAGTAAGGTGACATGGAAGTTTAAATTGCAATTTATGAAAATTATAATTAAGGGAGATTATTAGTATTTAGGATAGAATGTAGAAATGATAGACTACAGCCAGGAAGAAGACTCTTGAGAGAATCTAGCACAGAGTTTGCATGATAGCAGTGGAAATGAGATTTAGTTGACTACAAATATTATAAGTTCCAGGAACCTTTCTATAATAAATAAGTGGTGTTCATTGTCGTAAGTCATCCACTAAAATTCTACTGTGATGTTAACCGTGTTATAGAGGGGATCCTGGATCTTCTAAGGCAGTACAAAATCTGGCAGGTTCTACCAGCTTAGACAGGGTTTTAAATATGAGCCTAGCAATGGATTCTCTTGCTTAAGGACCAGCACAGCTAAATGTTAGGCCGACCATTCACATTCAGTATTAGACTGGTTTTCATCCCAGCAATTTATTAAAAAAAAAAAACAAAAACAAAAACAAACTACTAAAAGGTTGCAATCTCATTGAAAGGAGTATATGTCCTGACCAAATCAGAAGTCCTTGAAGAATTGAGTACAGGATGCATCCCCTAAATGCAGTGGGCTCCCTTAGTAACGAAAATGTTTCTAAGTTATAATATAGCCGTGCCATAAGCAACATTGTCTCTGGCTAGAAAGCCAGAAATGTTTGTGCCTCCAGGAGGATTCTTCTTTGTTCCAAACCTGAATTCACTTGCTTCCTGTGTCCTGTAGTTTACCATCTTGTGTAGAGGTGCTGTGCCAATCCCAGCAGATGGACTCAAACATTAGTGTGCCAGATATTCAGAAGGTGTAAGTGATTGAGGCTAGCTATCCAGTCCTGTGGGGATGAGATAGTATAGAAATTCCTCCTGTAAAAGGTAACTTTGGAGTAAAAGGTAACTTTCGAGTTGACCTGAGATGAAGACTATGTTGAAGGTGGTCTTTGTGATGACCCTGTAGCCAGACAGTAACCAAGAGGGCTATTCTAGTGGAGGGTAGTAGAGAGAGAGTAGATACTAGTATAGTCCAAAAGATTTAAGGTGAGATTTGCAATGTTTGCATTTGAAAAAGAAAAACTGATGCTTACCCTCTTTGAACACGCTCGTTGAATGACGGATGTGTCCGTGAAATGGAATTTTTTTCTTTTTGTACTATTTAAATTATTTTCAAATGTAACAATGAGTTGTCAACAGCAGTGCTTTGGTTTGATTCTATTTTAAAAAATCAAATTTGAAATATTTGCATATTTTATGCTCAGAAATATAGTCAAGTTTTAAAAATATTTTATAATTTATTTTGGGATAAATTTTACTTTGTTCTAGAAGTTTTACAATAGCCACTAGTTAACGGCTTTTTTATTTATCTGTATTCGTATCTTTCTATATCTTCATTTTTATTTTAGATTGTAACCAACAATCAAATTGAACAACTGTTGATTAAATTTATTCTCTTTCTCTACATGATTCATATATATATATATATATACATATACATATATCTCCAAATGCATATACATACAAATATATATAGATATACACACATATCTGTCTCTCCTTGTGTGTGTAGCTTCTGAATTCCAGGCGCACATCTCCAATTGCCTATTGGATATATCAGACTTGATGTCCCATTGACATCTCAGATTCAGCATATAAAAAACTAAAATTGTCTTTTCCTCAAAACTTTTCCCTCTTCCATTCTTTTTTATTTCTGCCAAGTGTACCCCTATTCTTCCAATTAAGCAGGTTTGTAACTCAGATGTTATTCTTGACTTTTTAATCTCCTTCATCCCCTATGTCTGATCACTTGCCAAATCTTGTCATTTCTACTTCTACAACATCTCATATGTATGACCCTTTCTTTCTGTTCACATAGCTACCACCCAGTTTCTAGTTTCATTAGCTCTGGACTAGACTATGACAATAGCTTCCTATTTGGTCTTCTTAACTCGTCTTTCCTGTTTCTACTCCATCTTCCTTACAGCTGCCCAAGTGATTTTTACTAAAGGTTTGACTATGTCATTCCCTTACTCAGTAAACTCCCATGACTATTGCCTCTAAGATCAAATATCAGTTCCTTTGCTTGAAACCTATGGATAGATTTTATTTGTCTGATCACTTAATCTTTGATCCTTTTCCTTTATTTACATATAATAGTGTACAAGATAATACAGCAGGAAAATGAGTCCTGTCCCACCCAATAAGGGAAGTCCCAATCCAGGAAGGTAACCTGATAATAAAGAATGGCCGTTTCAGCCATTCACAGACCCTATGATAAGCGTGTGTTTCTCAGCAGTGATGTTTCTCAAACTTTTCCACTTGAGAGCACATTGGTAGATATCAAATTTGATGTAGCCCCCTCAAAAAGCTCACTCTGTAGCTAATCTCTTTGGGTTTTCTCAGGGATGTCTTCAGTGTTTTTGTTTTGTTTTTGAGCAGGGAAAGCACTCTTACAAAGAATGCCCAAGTTCAGAGGGGAATGAATTTTTATACAGCTAACTAGTCTACAAGTATAGGTCCTTTCTCTAGCTAGGAAAGACTGTAAAATCTTGGCCTTACTGATGCAAGAAGAGGTTATTATTTAGCTACATGGAAACTGTGAAGATAGGTAGAAAAACAAACTACTGAATTTGAACAGAATTATTTTTTAAAAACTAACTTTTGACTCTTTTACATGAATGCGTGTATGTAGCTAAGTGATTTGCCCTTACTCTGTGATTTTTGCAGGTAAAATTTTAGTCACTGCAAAAGTGCTTACACAAATTGTGTGGCTGAATTCAACAAAACTTCACTGAGTGCTTGCTGTGTGCAAGTCATTCGGCAGTTAAACTGACAAACCTGAGGAAATTTGCTTATAAGAGAGAGATGGATTATGCTGGACTGAAGCTGACAAATTAAAATGCCACCTCTGACACTATCTATATTACTTACCTTGTCTGAGCCTCAGTTTCCTCATCAGTAAAATGAAGAGATTGAACTAGATGGCCCCTCAAGTGATCTCTGTTTCTAAATCTATGTCCTATGACCTTAACATTGCTTATCGTTAAATATTATGAAGTAACATGAGAGTTCTCAGAAAATAATAATTGTGGTATATAAAAATATATGCATATAATACATATGTAGTATAAGTGCATGTATAATATAGCACATTTTCTATTATATAAAATATGTTTTATGTATTTTATCTAATATATGTGAGCATATAATAATTTTAATTATCATTTAGCTTAAAAGGACCAGTCTCATGGCTCATTAAATTTTGTGCAAATTACCCCTAAAGTGACTGACCTTGAGAGAAAGCATTGCCAGCTGCATTGTAGCTGTAAAATGTTCACCAGACTTTATATGGTCCCAAATCTAAATAAAAGCTTTCAAAGCAATCTAAACCTCAGCCTCAGGGAGTATTACTGTCAGATTCCTCACGCAAACAGTTGTGAGTGAATGTGGGGAAATGGTACTGTCCCCACCTGCAGAGAAAATCCACCTCCCCCTTCCTTTTTGAAAAAAATGGACTGGTCCACAGTAATTGCTAGTGTGTTTAACTAGTAGGCAAAAAAGAGAGGAGAGCCCCAAACTATGTTCTCCTTCCCTGTGTCTAGCTCCATGCCCCTTTTCATGAGCGGTATGTAAGAGCCAGCCGGGTCTGTAACAGGAAGCTCAGAATGTACAAAAGCTGAGGAGGGCTACTGCTTGTCAAGCACGTTGTGCGTCTTGACTTGAACTTGGAAGTAGCAGAGATCACTACTCAGTGCAGACACGGAGGTCTGGGACGATACTGAAGACGCCCTACCAAGGTAAAGCAGGCTCTGGGGAGCTGGATGTTGAATTCTTGGGATTAACTTGGTTAGCGATTTCAGCCCAGGATAGTCTGTTGCTCCCAGCTGTGACAAATGTCAGTTTCAAATACAGCTAACATCTACTGCTTGCTTCCCCCTCCCCTAACCCCTATTTGCTAGAGAAGCTTCTAGGGAAAGTTCTTCATTCACAGCAGTGTACTAAAAGTGAAAGACTTGGGGTTTAGAGGGTGAGTCTTGCTTTATGTAGCCTGAATTTAAAAAAAAAAAGCAAGCTGTGAGCCTTGTGCTATTTAGATCCTTTGCTTCAGGAAACCATTGGTGTTTAGTTTGATCATTCTTTGAATGATAAAATGACTCTGAAAGTAGGAATCTGAGGGAGCTGATGACAGGGTGAGAGTTTTGCAGACAGAATTATTGGTTAACTTAAAAACGTTCTCTTTTTTTTCTCTTCCAAGTTCTCTGGGCTTAAAAATGAGGAAGTGAAACACTTGAGTGTGTTTTATGTTTTACTGCAGCTACAGGTTCAGTGATCTTGGTACTTGTGCCTCACTGCCTTTGCTCAGGAAATAGAGACAATCTAAGGGCTGCCTGTTTTTATTCCGAAAAGAATGTATTCCTACCACACTAAGGTAATTTACTTCAACGCCCTGGTGAGCTTGGACCCTCTTGAGTTGGAATGCAAGGGCTTATTGCCTTTAGTAGCTGTGTGATTTTAGACAATTCACTTTCTCTCCACGTCTCCCTTTTTCTATCTTTAAAATGGAAACAGTTATAATATGTGTACCACTTGTCCTATGGGATGTTAGCAATAACATCCATAAAATACTTTATCGGCTCAACATGAGGACTTTGTGTTAGCTGTTGTTACACTTTTCCTTATGGAGATACTTGACTCAAAAGTTTGAAGCAAAGAACCAGGGCTAGTAGTGAAGTAAGAACCAGCCAAGGAGAGACATCTGACTTGTGGGGAAAAAATAGATTTACGATTATGGGAAGGGAAAAAAATTATGTGTCGGCTGAATTCCAGCAAGAATGTGGTTGCTATGGTAGCTTCATGTAGAGTAGGTAGCTGTCTATCGCTTGGCCACAAATGACTATCAAAAATGCAGCTTTCTTTCAATAAGACATCATGAGGAATGTTAAGAGGATGTAGAGTTATTTGGATTACCCAAACAGGTTGTGACAAGTAAGTGAAAAATTACCAATTAAATTGTAATTGTTGCCATTCTGTAGTGGATCAAAAGGCTTGTTGAGTCATGCTTGTACTTACAGAATAAGTGAATTTGCCATGGTTCATTGGTATAAATTACTTTTGAGGAGACTTTTAAGACTAAACATGAGGGCTTGCCAAATTCCATATAACAGCACCTATCCTGAGTTTAGCCAGATACTTTCTTGTATTTTGCTTAAACATTTTTCATTGGTTAATTATTTTAACATTTGCTACGATGACTAGAAATTGAATTTTACTCAATGAGTAAATGTTTCCATGGCAACAGAAGCCTTTCTCAACTAAATTCCAGCTAGTACTAGACTTAGGTCAGTTCAACAAAACATTTATTTGTGTGCCTCCTGGATGCAGGGCCTTTATTGTGCTAAGAAGTGATAGTTGAAGGAATTGAGTTAAAGCAGGTAGGGATATAAAAAAGAATAAAGATGAACAGTCCCTGCCTTCACAGAAGTTAAAATCTAGTAAATGGATAAGACAAATCTTGATATAAATATACTGTAGACAGTGGCAGGGTGTAAGATAAATGAAGAAAGTATTTTGAGAACTCAAAGGAGAAAAGGAATCACTTCCAGCATGAGGGATGTTGGAAAACCAAAGAATCAGGCTATACTAACTAGCAACTTGGCTCAGTAGAAAATAATTGATACTAAAGGGACATGATGTTTATCATGTAAAAATCCCTCTGTACCAAAATACTACATAAATGTGACCAATAAGCATAATGAGTTTTAAATAAAAATGAGGCCAACATGTCTTAGGGAACCCTAAATAACAAACCTTGTCCTTGCATGTCACATTATCTCACATAAGGAATTTGAGGAAAGGGGACATGGTTTTGAGGAAGAGGGGGATGGAGACATATATTTGAGTGTGGTCTATACCACATGTCTGTTATCCAGGTGAATTAGAATACAAGGTGATACAATAGAAAGAGCCTTGCTTCTAAATTCAAAGGGCCTGAACTAAAATCCTGGCACACATTTACTCCCTCTATGAGCTTAGGCAAGTCACTTCACTTTCTTGAGCCTCAGTTTCCTCATCTGTAAAATGAAATAATTAGATTAGACACTCTTTAAACTCTCAGATCTTTATTTATGACCATGATTTTTTAAAATTACAAATATGATTTACTTTATATGACTTTATATAACTTAGTAGATGCATTCTGAAAAGTGTTTATGTTAAAATCAAATTTTTGAAAATGAAATCATATTGCAAAAACACCAGGGAGTCATACTATTTAAAAGAATCCATGGTGAATTCTTTAATAAGTGTGTCATTTTTATATGTATGCATTTTTACACATCAGGTCTGCCTAAAGCAACTATGTCCATGTTTGTCCAGCAATCCACAGATCTATTCTCTTTTCTATTGAGTTTTTTTTTCCTCTACTGTTTGACCTCAGATCAAGGAGAAAAGATGTATTTTGAGTTTGCTTATGACTTCAGGAAATGTCTTTTGTGAATTCTGTTGAAATTGAATTTGGTGGCTTTAGAACCACATTCTTGTGGGAGGGGCTCGCTTAGTTCTCAGTGTTATATATGGGGTAATGGTAGCTTCAGCATTAGATTGAAAGACAAATTGGAATTGGGCTCCACATGCACCTACTGTGGCACATGACGGATCTCTCAGAGAAATACTGAGGCAGGAGGTTAGAGAGAACACATCTTATGTAAAATATTACTTTACATATGAGTAAAGTTTTATTTACACTAATAAAACAGCCAATCCTTTATCAATACTACAAGAATTGGCAAAGTGAAATAGTGAGAATATCACCAGACTGAACCTGGAAACATGGGTTTTCAGCCCAGTTGCTGCTGTCTAGCTGTATGACCTGGAACAAATCACATTAACCTTTGTGGAGCTCAGACTTCACACTCCTCTGCTCTTCTTTCTTACCCACCATTGCATATTCAGTGAGTGGTCAAATCTTAACAATTCTATCATATCCATCCTTTTCTCTCACTTTACATGCATTCAGCTCATTCCTGTTCTGGAATGTGGTAATAAACCCTCACTGATTTCCCTGCATATGACCTCTCCCTTCTCCTAGATGTCCTCCACACTGCCTTCAAATTATTTTTCCTTAACACCGAAGGGCTAACTATGTCATTGTTCTGCTTCAGAATATTCCATAGCTTGGCATCTTGCTGCCTCTATGATAGAATATAGACTCCTTTGTCATTTAAAGCCCTTCCCAATCTGACTTCAGCCTGTCTTCCAATCTGATTCCTCTCCACATATTCCGATTATACCCCCTTCTCCTCCCTGGGTTTCAGTCAAACTGCCCCACTTGCTCTACCCCAGGCATGATATCCCCCACTCCCATCTCTCTACAAATACCTGGAATGTTCTCCCTCCTTATCTCTTTCCCTTGGAACCTTTAGCTCGCTCTACACTCAGGTCACAAGGGAACCTCCTATAGGAGACCCTCCCTAATTCCACCTTTAGTTACTGGTTCCCTAATCATTTTGTGTTTATTTTGTATACAGATAGGTCCTGATTAGTGGGAACAATGAATCCTGTGAAGTGGTTGCACATATTTGAATTCATGCTATTCAGAATTATAATTATATAAAGTATGGTAATTGGAATAGAAAACAGAAATATACAGTCCAAATTCAAATAAAGCAACCACTTCACAGGATTCGTTACTCACACTAATTGGGATGTGACTATTTCTCTGTATACATGTTATGTTTCCCACCCCCACACTAGCAAAATATAAGCTTCATGAGGACAACTACAGCCCCACTTTTATATTTGTAGCTCCAATGTCCAACACAACATAGTTAGTGTTTCATTGGTGTTTCATAAAAGCTAGTCAGTTGATCAGTTTTTCTGTAAAATGGAGAGATTGAACAATATGATTTCTAAGTTCCTTTCTACTTTATTCTACTTTAGAATAGCTTTAGGGAACTAAAGTTTGTTTGAATTACAAAACTTTTGGTGAAGGGAATTATCTCCTCACCATTCTCCCCCTTCGTTCCTTTTACCCTATCCATACTATATCCCTTCTGTCAAAAGCATTTTCCATTTCACTTTTAACTTAGTTTCTTCCCTTTTTTTGCAAAATCTTTCTGAAAGAAAAGGTGTATTGCATGCCCAAACAGCCCCTATTGTACATGTAGACAAGTGGGGTACAGAAAAGATATTTTTGAAAGAAAAAAGGTATATATGTGTGTGTGTGTGTGTGTGTGTGTGTGTGTGTGTGTGTGTGTGTGTGTGTGTGTGTGTGTGTGTGGAAGGAATTGTTTTGTTTAAAAAGAATCCTCAAGGTCAAGAATTTACATTAAAAGGATTATTGCGGAGATCTTCTTGCCATTGGCTCAGATGAGAAAAGATTCAAGGATGCATTTCTGTAGCCAGAGGTGAGATGTTCCATTATCTCTTTATATCACTACTGATTATTGTTTTTTAAACGAAAAAATAGCCTCAGAAATCTTTAGTTGAAAAGGGAGAAAGATAACATTGGTTCTTATTATATCTTAATAGGTAATGATGATAGCATTTTTATAGCTCCTTAAGGTTGCAAAGCACTTTGGAAATATTATTGCTTTTACTCTTTACAACAATTCTGGGTGGTTCTGCTGTTATCTCCTATTTTTCAGAAGAGGAAACAAAGCAGATAGAGGTTAAGTGACTTGACCTGGGCCATACAGGCAGTAAGTGTATCAGACCAGATTTGAACTTGAGTCTTCCTGAAACCAGGTCCAGCGCTCTATTCACTGTTTATCACTTAGCTGCCTAAAAAAAAATAGCTAGCATTTATATAGTGCTTTAAGATTTGTCAAACATGTTATTTCATTTGATATTCACATCAACCCTGGGAAATAGGTACTAGGTTTATCTCCATTTTACAGATAGAGATATGTTGATTGATTGAGGCCCAGAGAGATTAAGTAATTTGCCCAGAGTCACACAGCTCGCAAGTCTGCGGTAGAATCTGAACTCAGGTCCTCCTGTATCCAGGTCCAGCCCTCTCGCCACAGCGCCACCTAGCACCTTAGTCATGTAATGACACCAAGGGGAAGAGGGTCTGTAACTTTTGTACAGCTAGGGCTAGTTAGTACCAGTAATGAATCTCCTGAAGTAGTTGCCTTATTCAGATCGACACCACACATTTCCTTTGGGATGGAACCAATGACCTCATTCTATGTAGCTTTAACTTAGAAGAATGGGAAGCTGAATGCATGTAACCACTTCAGGCACTAACTGATACCTTGTTGTATTCCGAAAAATGATCAGTAGATTTTACTAAGCAAAGTATTAACCCAGTATCTATAACGTAAAAGTAGGAGCTCTGTCCCTATTTTTTTCCTGAGCAGAGACCATGTTAGCACATGTCTGAGCTTCTTGTTACACAGGAGGACCATGAGCTGTAGAAACCCAAGGTGTGGTCTTAAGCTTTTAAAAACATACCCAAAGCAAACAAATAAAAAACCTCCAACTTGCTAGCTTGGGTTGTTCACCAAGCACATGACAGGGTTTGGCAGTGTGTTCTTATATCTCATCAGCTCTGCCAAGTCACAGTAGGATTTTTTGTCCTTTGCTTGTAAACACTGGTTGAAGTAGAGCATTTGCTTATGCTTAAGACAGCTTTTATCTTTTCTTTTTGTTAAATAATAATTTTGTTCTTTTATATGATCTCAGCTCCCCACAGCTGGCTGACTGCGTCTGTCCTGGTGTCCTTACACCTTGTCAAAATAAACATAAATTGCTTATTGCCTCGGTTCCCACAAAACTTGAAAAGATGAAGGCATGTGTTTTGCTAAATATAGAACATCTTTGAACAGAGAATTTTAAACTAAGTCCTTGTTTCTTTTCTCTTTAAAAAAAAAAGGTTATTTATAACTAAAGTTCAGATTCTGGCAACGGCTTTAAGGTGTCTATTGTTCTTAGAAAACAGAAAATTTTAGTGGTAAGGACCTAGGGCTATAGGTTTTGTCTTTTCCCTTAAATTAACGATGCTGATAGTAGCTTGTACATATATATAGTGCATACAAAGTATTGTTCCTAAATTTCATTTGGTCATCACTATAATTCTATGAGATAAATGCTAGGGTTGCTTCCTTGTATATAAAATAGGGATAATCCTAGTCCCTATCTCCCAGGATTATTGTGAAAACCAAATGAAATAACATTTGTAAAGTACCTGGAAAATCTTAGAGCTCTATATAAATGCTAGTTCTTCTTTTAGGCAGCTAGCAGTATGGTAGATAGAGTGCCGGACCTGGATTTGGGAAGACACCTGAGTTCAAATCTGACCTCAGACACTTTACTAGCACAGGGCAAGTGCTTTACTAACACTGGGCAACTCACTTAACCCTCATCTGTAAAATGAGCTGGAGAAGGAAATGGCAAATCACTCTGGTAAACTTGTCTCCAAAAGAACCACAAATGGGGTCGTGGAGAGTCAGACATGATTGAAAAACAACTCAACAACAACTGAGCTGCTACTGTTCCAAGTCACACAACTTACGGACTTTTGTTACTGGTGGAACATGGCCTCGAACTCTGGTTTTCTGACTCCAAATCCTTAGGACAGTGATGGCTGCAAGAACAAATACCTGATGTACTTCTCAGTCTTATTAAAATACTTCTTTTTAAAATGACAAGTCAGAATTAATTGCTTAAGGTTTTATATCCCTCTTGAACTAAGAAGTTCACCTGGATGTTGAGTCACATTTACATACCTTTCCAGAGGTTTTCCCCTACATTTGGCAGCTATAGAAACAGGTTTCCTTTTTTTTTTTTCCCACCCTTCAGCTTTATGCTGACTCTCCCAGGAATATGAATAACCATTGCCAAAGCAAGCAGTATCGATTTAACTGGGAGGAGACTAGACAAAATAATACCTACCACAAAGATGCTTCTTTGGCCATTGCTTTCCTTCCATTTTGGGAAGAGAGCTATGTTGTTGTTCAGTCTTTTCAGTCAGTTCCAATGCTTTATGACCCCGTTTGAGGTCTTCTTAGCAAAGATACCAGAGTGATTTGCTATTTCCTTCTCCAGATCCTTTTATAGAAGAAGAAACTGAAGCAAATAGAATTAAGTGACTTGAGATAACATTTGAACTGAGATCCTGACTCCAGTCCAGGGCTCTGTCCATTGCACCAACCAACTGCCCCATAGAGCTATGGCTCCTCTACTTTTTTGTGCTTGGGTATCATTGAGCAGGTACATAATGGAGTTAATATGCACCTTTGCAGGTGTGTAAGTGTAATTTCCCAAGTTGGGTATGCCTCTGACTCAAAGGTGCTTATTTTGAGATGATAAAACCATAATATAAATAGAACTGAGATGGGGATTATTTACTGTACTCATGGCTGGAGGTTCTTGAAGACATTGTGAGATTACTCCATTGTTAATTCAGTTATCCTATGAAGTGTTGAGAACTGAGCTAAGCAAGAGGAGTGAATCTTAACTGTCCTATAGGTGGGCTCTTCTGGTATATGATATCTATGTCTTATGACAACTCTTATAGAGCTGGGTTTGCCAAGACTGGTCTATTTCAGCATTTTCTTACCACTAGGCAAAGTTTCATTGTGGTTTGTGAGCCCATTGTACTAACAAACCATTGAATGTCTTCTCCATAAAGCGAATCTATGTTTTGTTTGTAGAGACCAAAGAACTGGAAATGTGCACTTAGAAGCAAGGAGTATTGATCTGCCTAGTGTTTGGTTACAGCATTTTCTAGAAGTGCCTATGAAAGGCTTTCAGGGTGGTTGATACTCAGTTGCTCTGAATTTTGTCTTTCATGAGAAACTACACAGTTTTATTGGGAAAAACATGTCAAAAAGACATGACTTCAATTCTTAGTTTACCACTGATGCTCGCTATGTGAACCAGGCAGATCACTCAACCTCTCAGCTTAAAATTCCTTATCCATAAAATTAGGATATTAATACTTAAACTATCCTTGGGAGAAGCAAATGAGAGGTCATATGTACAAAACATTATATAAATGTGACCTTGGGTAGATAATTTCACAAAATCTTAGAGCTGAAAGGACAGAGGTCATCTAATCCAGCATGTTTCTGCGCAGGAATCTCTTCAGAGGGTTATTTAACAAGTTGCTGGAAGAACTAGAACCCAGAACTTGAGACTTCCATTCTAATTATCTTCACACTACCTCTTGCCTTATGTGCTGTAGGAATATCAAACATTTTCTAAAGTTCTTTGAAAAGTGAAAACTAGCAAGGAAGAACAAAATTTTATGTTATTTTGGTTATTCCAGATTTTCTGAAACCTCTTTCTTTCTCCTGGCTAAACCAGTCTTAACTATTCTGTCAACCTAGTATTTCCAGACCCCTGCTCACATCCTCATAAAATCTAAGCATGCTGAATGAGCTAATATCTAAAGTCCCTTTCTGCTATCAAAATCATGAGTTTGCTGATGTCTATCCAACCATTTAGTCTTCTGATCTTATCTGTATCACAAAATTCACTTATTCCCTTAACTCTGCAAAATGTAAACATGTTTTTAACTTATTCAGTGTAAGTGGGTAATGCTTATATTCACAATTCCTTGTATCTTCGTAGTTTCCTTTATGTTAATCATTGTCAGTATTGTCAGACTTGGAGTATAAGCATTTAGGGAACAGGTATTGTTTCTTCTTCTCTTGCTTTCTTCAGGGTCCAGATAGATCCATACAGAGAAAGAAATTTAACAAATGGCTTTGGACCATGATGATGACTTTAGAGAATGTCTTGGGTTCAACAATTCAACAATTGAATTTTCTACGGAGAGTCTTCAAGAACAGAATATTTTACTTTTGAAAATTTGAAATGAAAGCAGTAAGAAAGGTTATTATAAAAAGAATACTCACATCTGCTCTTTTCTTGGAAGAAAATGGTCTCTATTGATGGCCCTCCCAGTTTGAAATTCTGAAGTCAATTTCTCTCTGATGATATGTTTTGCCTTTCATAGGTGAGAAAATAAGCAAGTATGAAAATTTGTTATTATATTGAGGAAAAATACAAAGGGTGGCTTTTCTAACAAAGCTCTACAAAGCTCCAGGGCTTCTATTTGCTGCCAGACATTTGTAAACTCAACTGTTTGAAAATAGTCAGAAAAAAAAGATCAGGCTTCTGGGTTTGTTCTAAGTGGGTAATAAAAAGATTGTGGTTGCATAGCTATTACTTTTATTGGAAGAGAAAACAATGGAGTAGGACCAAGAGTGAGGAAATTGGGTTTTTATAATTCCAAAGAAATTTCTTCCAATTCCTACAACCCAAATGACAATCTCCTCAGTGCTATAAGCTATCCTTAACTGGTAAGCTTTAGAACAAATCAAGTTCATTGCACAGATATCCAATTTTCAGTGGCCCATTTAAAATTGTATGAAGTAGCCTTGTGATGATCCAATTTCCTGAGACTTCATGAATACATGTGTATGTGCACCCAAACACTAATCTTCCACAGAGAGTTTGAAAGCAATAATTAACCCTTGGCTATCTGAACTATTTCAAAATACTAGCATTCTGGATTATCTGAACCAGTACATGATTCAAGAATTTATATTTAGCTATGCGACACATGATACTATTTCTTTCAGCAGACTTACTTTCCTAAGTGTTTTACTTAGAATAATACTATAAAAATACTATAAAATTGTGTTTCATGAATACCCACATGCTCAAAAATTTAGTGTAGGTGATCAGGGCAAAGCCAGGCTGAGACCAAAAATCAGGCAATCAACAAGTATTTCTTAAATACTTTGTGCCAAGCATTGTGCTAAATTCTGGGGATACAAATAAAAGTAAAAGACAGTCCCTGCTCTCAAGAAACTTACAGTCGAATGGGAGAAACTACATGGAAACAAATAGGTAAAAACAAAATATACACAGGATTAATTGGAGGTAACCAACAGAGAGAAAGCACTACCACTGAGGAGGATTGAGAAAGGCTTCTTGCAGAAGATGGGATTTTAGATGACATTGCAGAAAGTCAGGAAGGAAAAGTAAGAGGAAGAGATGAGGAAGGAGACACTTCCAGGCATGGAAGATAGGGAATGAAAATGCTCAGAGCTGGGAGATGGATTTTCTAATGCAAGAAAATGCCAAGGCCAGTGTCACTGTATTGCCAAGTATGTGGTAGGGTAGAAGACATAAGAAGAAAAAACCACCCAACTGTGTGCTTTCCAGGGGTTCATAATTTTTCATAGAACATAAGTAAAATGAACCAAATAATTTTCCATTTTATCCTATAACTTTACTGTAGAACTTGAGTCAAATGCATTCAAGTGAAAAACAATCCCTCATTTAGTCTTTTACGATATGGGGAGACATAATATGCATCGCTTAATCAGTCAAGAAGCATTTATTAACTGACAGTCATGTGCTAAGCACTGGGGATATAGAGACAGAAGTGAAATAGACTTGCACTCTATTCAGGAGACTTCATGAATATAAGTAAGTATATGCAAATTATATACAGAATCACTGCAAGGTAAAGCAAGGGAGGGAGGAAAGCACTAAGGGCAGAATTTCACACTATTCTTCTACTTGGAAGCAACTCACAAAAGCAGTGCGTGGGTGGCATGAGCTGTGGTATGGATGTACAACTCTACCCTGATAGGATGTTTCCTGTTCTTTCCCTAATCCCTCTGTATGCATGAAGGACAGAGACTGGTTTGTTCAACCTCCTATTGCTTTGAGAGAATGAATGGCTTTGCCTTTGTGTCTTCTTACTTCAAGGATTCCTCAAAGCATCTCTTAGCTCAGCACTCTTGCACTGAAATGGTATCTGAGCTCTAAATGGATGGAGGGCTATTGGCTCATCTTAGCTAAGAGTCATACTCACCTTGGACAGCCTATTTAGTCCAAGAAGAAACTAGTAGAGTATGTGTTTGCCCTTGGTTATCTGGTAGGAAGAACATTAAACCGTGTTTGTGGTAGAGTAGTAGAAGCAGTGTGACTGATACCAGAATGAAAGGGGCAGCCATATGGCTTTGGACCAGCAGGTGTAGACTGGAAGTTAAATTTTTAAAATATAAATAAATTCTTTCTCAGGACTGAGACACTCCTGTGAAGTTAACCTGTTGTTGTGTAACAAAAGAATTAGCTCTTTTTTTTGCCCAAAAATGTCATTGTGAAGAAAATTACAACAAAGAGGTCTGTTAAAGAAAGCAAGGAGGAGGCAGAAAGTGGAAAGTCAGATTAAAAATACACCGTAGATTCCCTAGTATTGCTCACTCAGAATTGTTTAATTCTCCATAACCTTTGAAACATAAGATTTTTTTATAGCTGTAAAATTATATCAAAGTTTAAATTTAATGAAGATCAATTCAATGTAGATTTTGTTTATTCAACAAAGATTTGTTATATATCCAATATGTGCAAGACCTTCTTCCAGGCCCTGTATAAGATCTAAAATTGTACAAGAAGTTGTCTCTTCCTTAAAAAAATTTATAGAATAGCTGTTATTGTTCAGTCATTTCTGACTCTTCATGACCCCGTTTGGGGTTTTCATGGCAAAGATACTGTAGTGCTTTGCTGTTTTCTTCTCCAGCTCATCTTTCAAGATGAGGAAACTGAGGCAAACAGGGTTAAGTGACTGGCCCAGGGTTATACAACTAGTAAGTATCTGCGGCCAGACCTGAATTTAGGTATTCCGGACTCCAGGGCCTGTATTCTAACCACTGTGTCACTTGACTTCCCAATAGTCAAGTTGGGGAGATGACAAATATGCCAATATCTACAGAGTACGAGGTATCATCTGAGAAGTACTGTATTCCTCAGCTCTGATCAAATTTCCTAACCTTATATTCTCATCTTATTTTCTTCATAATCATAGACTCATTGATCTCATATAACATAATATCTTAAATGAATGCATTCTACTCTGACAAGGAAATATCTTTCTTAAAGATAACCAGCCCAGGAAACCTGAGATGTTCTCATGCTAGCTCTGCCAATGATTAGCTGGGTGACTTTGGGCAGGTCACTTAACCTCTTTACAACTGGCTCATCTGAATAATAAAGAGAGGAAATAGACAATGCCTAAATTTCCTTCTGGCACTAGTATGTTTTCTGTACTTTTTTCTTATGGATACATTTTGTTTCAGGAGAACCAGGCTTCAGATTTCATCTCTTCCCTTTGAACAGTTACCTTAAATTCAGCTTACTAAGCTATGGAAGGTTCATAGAATGATGGTTAAAGGACTTGGCAATTGTTAGCAATCTGTCCTTGAAGTCATTTTAATGAGGTGGTTCAATAGAGGGAGTACTAGAATTGGACTCAGGAAGACCAGAGTTCAGATGTGATTACAGATACTTGCTAGCTGTGTGACCCTGGAAAAGTCCACCTCAGTTTCCTCATCTGTACAATGAAGGTGATAATAGCAGCTATATCCCAGAGGTACTGTGAAGTTAAATTAGTTAATATGTGAAAGTGCTTTGCAGACCTTAAAATTGTGTGCTACTGCTGCTGCTGCTTCTACCAACTCCTACTCTTACTACTACTGCTAACTACTGTTAGTACCATTGCTGCTCACACTACTACTACTACTACTACTACTACTACCACTACTACTACTACTACTAACATTACTTTTACTATTTACTAACCTAGTCATACATACATACATACATACGTACATACATACTTTTTATTTATATACTTGTATACCTGTTGTATCCTCTAAGTTGAATGGTGGTTCCTAAGGGACAGAGACCCTTTTACTTTTGCCCTTGTATCTTCATCCTTTAACAAAGTGCCATGCACTTATTGACACAATAAACACATTTTGAATTGACTTGAATTGGACACAAATATCTGAATTTTCCTTGATATAATTTTAGCTTTATAAAATCACAGTTTGATTCTTCTGTACCCCAACCCTTAGAATCTGCTGTTGGCTTCCTCTTCTACTGATGATGGGGACTGACTTTTATTTATTTTTTTTTAGGGCTGACATTTAACAATTGTTCAAATCCTCGAGTGAAACTACTTGGCTGTCCTCAATTGTTTCTGGGGTGGGAAGCTTAGAGAGGAAAGATCAGGTCCAGCAGCAGCAGGAAGGGCCGTCAGACAAGGATGTTTTCAGAGGCAAGCTGTGTTTGCCTTAACTGCTTATTTATTGGTTCCCACCCTGAAGGCTTCCTAAAGCCCAGGGAAGAGAAAACATTAGAGTCTGATAGAGAGAACACAGGATTGAAACATCTGTAAAATAATGCTTCTAGCCATAGGAAACACCTAAAGTAGAGGAATGTTACCAAATAGAAGCATGTTAGGTCTTGTGTGTCTCCAGGGTCCCAGAATATGAGAGACCTAAAAAAGATAAAAAGATAAAGCCATGTATTAATAAGAGGACAGAATACTTACAATGCATTGAATGTCTACTACGTGCAAGAGGTGAATGGGGAGATGGGGAAAACATGGGAGCCATGCTTAGGGAAGGAGTAGAATCCAAGAGTCAGGATTTTCAAGGTGGAAAGAGTTTTAGAGAGACAGATGAAATGACAGCAATTGGAATTTGATTGCATGGAAACAACCCTTTTACTACAACATGTATACAAAGTTATTTTGGTGTTTTTAGTTTTAAAAAGTGCCTTCTGCATATTTTCTAGAAACAGTTTACTAAGTCACTGTTTGGGCATCATGGAATTAAGGGGTCTTGTCCAGCTGTGTGATTGTAATGCACACAAAAAAATGCATTTAAATATGCCTCATGACCAACAGAAGATGTCTGTTGGTAATTAGTTTGTCTTCCATCAGAGCAGCTGGCATAGAAGAAATCCTTGTGGACTGCTGTTATTGTACATTCCTGGCCCCAACTTACTGTTGTGTTGGAAAGGAGACCAGGAATGAGATCATAGGTTAGAGGAAACCTTACCTTTTTGCACTTACACAAGAAGAAAACATTTATCTAATTTGGATTGGGTTTCAGGGGTGTTGAACTAGAAGGCAAATATTTATCTTTTGGTGTTAGGAAAGGAAAGGATACCCAAAAAAAAAACCCAACAAAAACAAATTTGGGTTGGAAAGTGAACTAGATTGGGCCAAATACCTCGCTAATTTCTCATTCCCATTTCCTTATTCCCAAGATAATGTAGATATTTTAACCCAAACTCTTTCACATTTTGTCCTCTAATGAAGATATGTGTAACTGAATTCTTTAGTTTTCACATGGTCTTTCTCTTCCTCACCCAACTTCCTGAAGTCTTCTTCAGATTCCTTTCAGAGTAGAAATATTTGGGAAAGAGAGATCCTCCAGCAGAAGGCTTTCCCTACTCGATGACAACATTCATTTCATCTATCTCTATGGCTTCTCATTTAAACTAAGTTTAGACATAAGTAATGTAAAAAGGCATTTTGTTGCATTGATTTATTTTTCTCCCTCTTCTTCCCAATCCTACCTTATTTACATACAACTTTTTTTAAATCATTTTTTATTTTATTTCAATTTATGGAATAAAACAAGCATTTATTTCCATAACATAGCATATTGAAAAAAGATCTGTTATAGCTTTCATTTATGTGTTGTATAACCCTCTTCACCTGAGCCTGACCAGTCCCCAGGAGTCTCTACCTAAACTGCACACCTGCTCAGCATTCCTTATGTCTCTATCCCAATCAAGTTTCCTTATGAAAAATTGTATTTTCTCTTCTCAGAAAGGAATGTTAGTTTTTTTTAAAGGGCACTTTTACCCAATTGACACTCTACAGTTATTTATATGGAGTACAACTATGGGGAAAATGTCTTTCATATTTCCCCTGATCTGTACTATTGTTGGGCTTTGCTGACATTCTAGATACAAATATTCAGGACGTCATTATGACTTCCAGAGGAAGTCTGCCAGTCAGACCACTCTTCAGGAGGGTCAAGTAACCCTTTCTACTTACCTGTCCCAATCATACCTCAGCTTGTATAAGCAGCTAATTTGCAAGGCTAATGAACCTAAATTTATTCAGTGCTTTATTCCCATGAGATCTTCTCTGAGCAGGCAGAGTCGGGGCTAGACTCATAATTTCTCAGTGACATGCCTTTCTGCCTCTCAGCATTTACTGTGTAATTCCCCCACCCACCAGAATTTCTACCTATCAGGATCTTGCCTGTCTTTCAAGGTCTGACTATAGTGCCCCTTCTGTTAGGAGCCTTTCCTCATTCACACAGACAGGCTCTCTCTTTTTCTCCTTAATGTAATACAGAACAAAGAGTGCTAGATTCCAAGTTGGAGTCTTGTGTTCTGGTTCCTACTCTGTTTCTTACAGCCACTGTGGGCCTAGAAAATCACCTTCCCTCTCTAGACCATAGTTTTATCATCTATAAAGAGGTTAGATTCCCATGATCTCCAAGGTCCCTTCTAGCTCCATCTTTTTCTGATCTGATCACCACACAGATAAATGAGTCACATTCTCTCTTTAATGACATCTACCAAACATCACCATATATTATGACTAGTTATGTGTTTGTCTTTATCTACTCTCCTCTTTTCCCTCTACCAATTAAACTGTAAAATACTTGGTGGCCAGGGAATGCATCTTATTCATATTCATACCCCTCAAAGTACTTAGTAAAGGTAAGACGTTCAGTACAGATCAGTTGAACTGAAATGAGTTGAGAAATCAATCTTCATGATGATTAGAGGAAAGAGATTGTTTGAAAACCATCAAAGCCACTGGATGTCTTCTTGAAGCTTTTAAAGGAGGACTGGTGTAAAGTGTAGAGAAGAATGTGAAAGCATCAGTAACTCTTTTATCTGAAAGGTAGACTGATGGCTACATTTCTTAATTTGGGAGAAAACATTTTTCAGGGCTAAGGAAATAATTTAAAATCTTTCTGATATCTAGCCCTTAGCTTTTTTGTTGAGACAGTACCCAGACATATCTCTCTATTCCAGACATGTTTTAGAACTCAGAGGTACATCACTTGTATTTAATTTAGTGCCTTTTAGTAGTGTAAAGGTGACTAGCAAAAAATGGTGAAGTAAGAGGATAGAAGGCAGCTATCTGGTGCAGTGCTCGGCCTTGACTCAGGAGGACCCGAGTTCAAATTCAGCCTCAAGACACTCACCAACTGTATGACCCTGGACACTTAACCCTGTTTGCCTCAGTTGCTTAATTTGTCAGATGCACTGGAGAAAGAAACATTAAACTGCTCTAGTGTCTTTGCCAAGAAAACACCAAATGAGGTCATAAAGAGTTGGACGTGACTGAAAACAACTATACAACAACAGGAAGGAGATGGAAGAAAAAGGATTTAAAAATAGCTCCATAGAACTATTGAGCCCAGAAATAATGAATACCTGATGTTTTTAATCTAAGAAGTCTTTAGTCAGGGACTGCTTTATAGAAAAATCCTTCATTTCCCATAAGGTTAGAAAAACATTCTGTGAATTCATTTAAGTTCTTTTTTTTCCATTTAATTCTCCTAGAAGCCTCTCAAATTAAAAATGTATTACAGACTTCCCACCTGCACTGTGAGGGCAACCAACAATTGAAAGAATATGAGATTTGTGCTTTAACTAACCAACGTGAATTAAAGGCAGAGCTTTATTTTTAAGTTCAGTGTTTTTTAGGGAAAGTGGTGGCATGCCACAGAAAGCCTTGGTATGGAGCACTGTTCATTCATTCATTCAGTGACATGACCATTATGTGAAGCCCATTGTGCTAGACATTGGAAGAGAGAGAAAAACAAGTCTCTCCAGGTCAGTCCAAATTTCATCTACAGTGGATCAGCATAGGAAAAACTATGCTTTCTGCTGTAAGTTCCTCTCTTACCACACCACCTCACATAGGACACATGAGAGGAGGATTGATTTTGATTTGGAAAGGACCTTTAGAGGTCATTTAGTCCAATCCCCTTTTTAGAGGTAAGGAACCTGAAATCCAGTGATTTACCCAAGGTCACACAGGTAGATAGTAAGTGGTAGATCTTTGATTTGTCCCTAAATGACTACAAATCCTATCCTCTTGCCATTGTACTATGAAAATTCTTGTCAGTTATAGATTGATTCAGGTGCTCTCAAAGCAGAAAGTTCTAATAACATTTTTAATCTGATTATTTTCAAATGTTAATTTTATCTTTAATAACCAATCCGCACAAAATTTGGCAAATTATGTAAGGCATCTTATTAAGAAACAATCTCTTCTTCTCAGTCCCACTTTGCTTTGCTTTTAGTCATTTCATTAATGATTTTATCCAGATTCCTAGAATTTCAGTAACATGAGAGATCCTAATAATCTAGTAAAGACTAACATAGTTTTCTGAGACTGTTCAATTGAACAGCAGATGAAAGAGTGCTTGGAACATTCCTCTGGCCTGTCCCCATCATACTGTTTGTTGTGGCATTGTACAAAAGAAAGGGCTCTGAATTTGGGGTCACAGGACTAGGCTTGAAATCCTGAGTCTTCCACCCACTTTCTGGATGATCTGTGTAACCCCTTCTTTGGATCTTTGCTTCTTATCTGTAAAATGAAGGAATTGACTTTCTAAGGTTCTGCCAACTTTAAATCTGTCATCCTTGTGAAAGCTGTCATTCCCCTGTGACTCAATTTCATTTGTAAAATGGGATGATGATACCTAGTGAGCAGAAGAAACATTAAAGTGAGTAACAAGCTAATGATTTTTAAAATCCCTTAAAACGTACAAAATTCTATAGAAATGCCTACATTAAGTTAGTTACTGTTTCAGGATGCCCAGGTTCTTCTCTTATTGAAGCGGGTCCGACCTTAACTGCCACCTGCTACTTTACATGACATGACCAAGAAAACTGAATCCAGTTAGTAAGGGATGGAGAGATAGAAGGTTTCTCTCATTTAGCCTAAAAAATAGGTTGTCATCAGCCACACATATATGAAGGTTCTCTGTAAACTTATTCTGTAAGTTGGTAAGGCAACCTGAATTGTGGATCAGTTATCTACAATATAAAATGTAAACTGCTTTGGAGCAGGGATTGTGGAATTTTTTCCACACCTAGCATAATGCACAGCACATAGGTGCTTACAAATTGATTGAGTTAGTGAAACCTAATAACTTTTTGATCAATGAATGAATGAACAAATATTTGTGGCATTTGTGGTGTAATAGGGAGGAGAATTTCTCATGTTCTACTGAACAGATGTTCTAAGAATGCAGACACACATACACACATATGCTTCTAATAAATGATCTTGTCAGATCTGAGCACATTAAATTGAAAGGATTCTGAGCTGTACTGTTTATTTGAGGTCATTGTTTTAGAGATATTAGCTCAGTTAGCACTAAAGGAAGTGTTTTGCATTAAGATATATGTGTGAATACATATATACATATACACTCATCTTAATATATTAACACATATTAATGTATATTAATAATAATATAAAAATCTCTGTATAACATTGAATAGAGATTGTGCCCTGCGATTGAATCAGATTGCTAGGGAATTCTGTATGACTGCCTTCTCATCTAAAATGACAAGAGTGTATCTGAGTTTGTGTACTTAATAAATTGGAAGCATGAGAGACAACCGGAACCATCTATGAAAAACACATGTGGGTTTACTCTATGTGTTTCCTTTCTCATTCTATCTTCTTTACTACCATCACAACTCAGAAAGTGGCACTTAGCCTTTTTTTTAAAAAAAAACCCTTGAACAGCTGGTCAGAAGAATTGAAGCAAGGAAATGCTAATTTGTCTCTATCTTAGCCATATCGTGTACATCCTTCCTTACTGGGGACAATCTGTGCTCCTTGACTGGGACACAAGAAACTTCTTTGAAATAGAACGTAGTGGCATTAGAGCAGGCTGTGGTTGGTATATCCACAGACCTTCCTTCAGTCCTTCCTCTTTGCAGTCATCAGGATCTGCAGTAACACTAACAATGCTTTGTGACGGCCACCTGTGGATGCTTAGTTCTCTACCTGCACCTGGGGTATGGAGTAGTCACTTGAGGCAGGGCAGTGTGTCATCTCATCCCTGCCTGTCTTGTGTGTCTGTGCATGTATTACCTCAGGGAAACAGCGTCCTAGAAAAAATGAATGTTGAACTAGAGGATCAAGCCAGGCCAGCTGAAGTGGAAACCTCTCCCACTCAGAGTAAAAGACGTGAATGATAGAAAGCTGAGTCAGCTTCTGTACAAACCTCCTGCAGGAGGAAATTAAGAAGCTCTCCCACCTCTGCCCTTCCCATCCCATCCCTGTACCTGCCTATTTTAACAATCTGTCTTTATTACTCCCTTTTTCTCAGGGACTCTGGAAGCTGGCTGCTTGTGTGTGTGTGTGTGTGTGTGTGTGTGTGTGCAAGAGGACCATTCCACCCCCTCTCACCTTCACAGTCCCCATCTCTTTGTTGCCCTCACCCCACCCCCACCTCCCAACAGGCCAAAACCACTCTTCTTCCTCATTCCAGATGTTATTGAACCCTTTTGCAGGAGCAGGGAGGTCAGTGGTCACAGAGCTAAGAGGGGGAAAAAGTAGTCAAATATGCAAACAGTGGTTGAATATAGCACAATGTCTCTTTTTTCCCCATTTTCTAAAAGCAAGTTTTGGGGTTTGGGTAGACCTGTGATCTCATAGAACCACAGATTTGGAGCTGGAGGAGTCCTCAGGGGTCATCTAGTCCAAATCCCTCCCTTTAAAGGGCTGAAACCAGGGCCTAGAGAGGTGACTCTTATGAGACAGCATTTCACCCCCAGGCCCCCTGACTCCAAAGACCTCTCTCTCTTCTGATCTGTTACATCAAAGTAGAGTGAGTAGAGGTCAGAAGCTCTCTGCGCTCTCTCATTCCTTTCAATTCTTATTCCTGTTTTTCCATAAACACTCCAGAAAAGAAGCCCCTTCCTCTTGCTCCTTCCTATCCCATAGTGACTGCAGTCATGTGGCTCAGGGGATAGAGTGCTGGGCCTGTAGTCACAAAGACTCACCTTTGTGAATTCTAATCTGATCTCAGATTTACTTCCTAGCCGTGTGACCTGGACAAGTCACTTAACCCTGTTTGCCTCAGTTTCCTCATCTGGAAAATTAATTGGAAGAGGAAATGGCAAACCACTCCAGTATCGTTGCAAAGAAAACCCCAAATGGGGTCATAAAGAATCAGACAAGACTGAAACGAGCAAACAGCCATGAAGTAGTAGGCTGTTCATTTTTGTTCCCCCATTCTCACTACCTGATTGACTTTTCTACTCGATGATGTCCTTGGAATGGAATGGAAAAGCATTTATGAAGCGAAGGAGTGAGCACTTATTAATCTCCTACTATGTGCCAGATACTTTATAGATAATATCTCATTTGATCCTCACAGTAACCCAGAAGGTAGATGCCTTTATTATCTCCATTTTACACCTGAGGACCCTGAGGCAAACAGAGGGTAAAGGATTTGCCCTGGGTCTTACAGCTAGTAAGTGCCTGAGGCTAGATCTGAACTTTCAGGGCTTCATGACTTCAAGTCAAGCCCAATATCCAGTATTCCACTTAGCTTACTTCACTTACTATGTGCCAACCCACTCTGCAAAGTGCTGGGAATACAAGTAGGAAAACAAATTAGTTCCTGTTGTTGGGACATTAAAATCCTCTACAAGAGGATTTAACTGAAGGGCAGATGGGAAAACTCAGTTGTCTTTGGGTTGCAGGGCAGGGCTGATGACAAAGCCCTGTTATCTAAAGGGTAAAATGGCAGGTCAAATGGCAATGCCCTCAAGATTGGGTTGGCATAGAAGCAGTTCTTCATACTAAGATACCAGATTCAAGGCAGTAGATTCAAGAAGAGTTGAAGAACCAATGGCAAGGTTAGATGATAAAGCCCAGTGGTCTCCTGTCTTATTCCAAGGATTGGAGCTCCCAGCTCCCTCAAGCAGTGGGAATACTATGTCCCCAGCCAATGACTGCTGGAAATCAAATGGTGGTCCAGAAAGAATTAGTGGAACAGGGCTCTGGGTTACCTTTCTTTGGGATGGGAATGGGAATGGATAGTCAGCATCTATCCAGAAGTTTAAAACCTGAGAGAAACAAGGCAGCAGAGACTGGGGGAGGGAAGGAGATGATCTTCTTTTAATTCTTGCTGGTCCCCCAGGAACCTGTTGCATCTGTTGCTTGCATAATGGAAAGCATTACCCTTGATGAAATGATACATCTTTTGCATCATTTTAACACATCTTTATTGGCGATGTGCTATAACCCAGTTAGATCTTCACTGCATTCCTCGTGTGTGCAGTTTTCAATCTTCCAGGAAAAATACTGTGGTACAGATGATTAAACACTTAGATTGGGGCTCAAAGGACTGGGGGCTTCAAATCTCAACTTACTGCTTGAGTGACCTTGAGCAAGTCACTTCCTTTGTCTTGCCCTTAGTTTTCTCATCTATAAAATGAGAAACTTTAAATGATCTCTAAGATATCTTCTAGCCCTTAGATCCATAGATTGTTGATATGGTGACTTATGTTTCAAGTCATATAGCATCAATGTGAGAATACGGGCTTAAGAAGCTTTGTATTAGGGAATGATTGGACGTGCATTAGTTTAAACTGACCAGTGCAGCAAAAAATGGCTGAAAATATATGCAGTGTACAGCTTTACAAAGGCGGAGGTTAGGAGTGCTACTCGCAGCTTCTATTTTAAGCCAGGCTTATTCTTTACCATTTTACCTTTGATTTTTGTACGTTTCGGGTTCTTTCCATTTCCATGTTGCGGTCATTGTTTTCTTGACTCTGCTTGCTTCCCTCTACATTAATTCATGAAGATCTTCCCATGCTTCTCTGTATCTTTCAGATTCCTTGTCTCTTGTAGCACAGCATTATGCCATTCCATTCACGAACCATAATTCGTTTAGCCATTCCCCCATACTTTTTTTTTGAGGCAATTAGGGTTAAGTAACTTACCCAGGGTTACACCACTAGGAAATATGTGAATCCAGATTTGAGCCCAGGCCCTTCTGACTCCAGGGCCAGTGCTCTATCCCCTGCACCATCTAGCTGCTCCCCCACATCCCGCCTATATCTTCTTAAATGCTATTGTCATCCTCAAACAATCTCCTGAGTACTAAAATGAGCAGATAGCAAATGTGGTGTCTCCACTCACACTTCTGATAAAACTAAATCAACAAATCTGTTCTCTTTCACATCTATTTGTTATTTTAATGTACATACAGAAATACATTCTACTTCAAAGTGTTTTCAGAATGCTCTCGCTCTGTTAGATTTTAGACCAAATTCTCTTTATGCTCATCTCCTCCTCATCTGTATTTTATGTATTAGGAGGTAGTAATGCTCATTGTTAATTAAGTTTTTTCTAGAGTTTATACTCCAAAATGAAGGTCACTTTTGTTAACCTTATCTTTCTGCTTGATACTCTCTGCTGGCTGAGGGAGTTTCTGGCTTTTCTGTCTTATCATTGTGGATGGTATTTTGTTTCAGTTTAAAATTTCTAAGAAATAGTGATAGTTCATATTTTTTCCTTTTTTCTATTTTCAGAGTAGGCAATTTGTTTTAACAGATTAGTTAGAGCTACTATAATAACAAATAGTATCTTCTCATTATTTTTCTTTCTTCCTATTTGGTATCATCTGACCTTTACTCTAACCGGTCCATGACCTGACTACACAGAGAGCTGACTTTCAATTGACTTCTAACATCTGTAACTACTCATTTCCTGTTTACTAAGACAATAGTCACTTTCAATTTTTGTAATGGTGTTAGGCACTCCCAGTTTCTAGCATCCTCCAGCTTTCTTCTTGGAAGTAATTTTCATGATGAACAACAGGTATAAAATAATCTACAGGTCTGAATAGTCTACAAGGCTTTCATCTCAAATATTCAACCAAATTCTTCAGTGGTTATTGCCATTCTCCTCTGTACCCACCTTTACATGAATGAAGAAACACCAAGACTGCCGAAAAGTCTTTGAAAAGAGATTTGGTTTTAGTTTGGAGGGTCCTGTCAAGTTCCCCAGAAAGTCCCTGATCAGACACATACCAGCTGTGTGGTTTTGAACAAATTACAAAACATCTCCAAGCCCCAGAAACTCTCTGAAACCAAAAGATAAAGAGCAGGGGCCAAACTGCTTCAGTAGAGGAAGTATCCTTTGCAGGAGTTTTCTATCAATAAAATCACAGATGTAATTTAAAAAAAAATTTTTTTAATTCCTTACTTATGTGACCTGGGACAAATTAATTAACCTCCCGGACCATTTTCCTCATATAAAAAAAAGTAAGGAGTTGAATTGGATAATCTCTTTTATCCCTTCAATTTCGAAACTTACAGTTCTCTGATTCTAAGTATCTTCATTTCCATTCAACCTCCAGACACTTTACTACCTACATATTGGGGATTAAAAAATAAGGAAATCAAAGAATTTCTGTCCTCAGGGAACTTACATTCTCATGTGTAGATGGATAAATAATACAAAGTTATGAAAGGTTTTTTTTGAGAGGGAAAAAATAATCAAGATGGGAATGCGTAATCAAAATGGACATCTGGGTGGACTATTTGGTCTCACTCTTCATGAACACTTAAGGCAAAGTGAAATCTCTCATGATGTGACGCTTCTCATGTTCTTTAGATTCACAAAGAAACTCTGCTAATTCCTTTATTTGACTCTCTAAGAACCTCTTGATTGAGCTGTAACTTCTTTATCTTATGATTGCATTCAGAGTAAGAATGGTAATGTGGAAATCACTCAATTCCTGTAGTAGTGCATCAAGTTAGTAACCACTAGACAGTATTCACACATGAAGGATACTAATTAATTTAAGTTTGTGTCTTTGACCTCCTTGATATTCTGACAAAACCTGACTTCTCAGAATGATGTTTTTAAATGGATAAAATAAAGTACATATGATTAGAAAGAACCAAATTATAATGAAATGCAGTTGTCTAATTTTGGGGGGAAAGCAAGTACCATACCCCAGGTTGAGAATTTCTGTTGTTAACCAACCTTCTCATTTTGCAGGAAGAAAATGAAGCCCAGAGGGGTGATATAACACACTAAAAGCCACACAGCTAATTCATAGTATAACCAGGGCTAGAATCTAGGTCTCCTGACAGCTAGCCTTGTGGTCTTTTCATTCATTCAACCCTGTGACCATATGCCTTTTCTTATGCATATTGGGTCAGACTGTGGAATCCCATTCCCTCCTGCTGCTCTAGACGAGGTTGGTTTTCAGCACAGCATCTTTCTTGGCCTTTAATCTCTTGGATTTGTTCCAGCAGCTGTTGGAGAGACAGCAGTGGTTTCCATGGTAACCAACTACTCGAGACTCCCAGGGATGGAATTGGAGAGAAGTATAAAAAAGAAACTGGGGAGAGGAAGGATTTAGAAGTTTTGCTCTCCCCATTGCTCTTTCATGAGCTGTCCTTTGGGATGGATGAGTGATTGTGAAACTTTGTGTGCTTTCTTTTTTTTAACCTCTCATCTTCTCTTTTCTTTTTTTTTTTGGAAGGTATTCTGTTCTTGCATTTTTATTCCCTGAAATAAATTGGGAAGGGAATCAGTTAAGATCATTAAAAGCTTTTTGTATTAGGAATTAGCAGACCTAAAAATATTTTCAACGTCATCCCTGAATTCCATCCATCCTAGGGAGAAGTGGGAGCAAACACAGAAGATGAGAGGCAGAATTAAGTGTCCTTCCCACTACCACCCGCACCCATTGGATGAGCCATCTGATGTTTCCTCTTTCTTTTTTAATCTTTGTTACAAAGGATAGTTCTGTGGGGAGGGAAGAGAAAGAAATATGGTCAGATACAAATGTGATAGAAATAAAAGGAATCATGTATTTTAAAACATTTTTTCAAGCCCAGCATAGTTTTGTTAGAACTTCACAGAAAAGCAGATACAGGAATACTCACAACAGTTGCATTTTTTGAAAATTATTTTTGATTGATATCTTTTATTTCTACATCATCTTAATTTCCCATTATTTTCCACCTTTCCTACACTCGGAGGTATCTATTAAGAGACTAAAAAAGAAAAAAAGCAATCAACCAAATTTACATAGCGATCAAATCCAACAGCTAATGCCCTCTTCCCTCTCTATGGTCCCTCTGCAAAGAAGGGAGGTAAATGCATTATCATATCTCTTCTTTGGGGCAAAGCTAGTTCATCATAATTATAGTTATTATACAGGATTGAGAGCATCTAGGTGGTACAGTGGGTGGAGTGCCAGTCCAGGAGTCAGGAAGACTCATTTTCATGAGTTCAAATCTGACCTCAGACACTTACTAACTGTGATGCTGGGCACATTGCTTACCCCTGTTTGCCTCAGTTTCCTCATCTATAAAAGAAACTGGAGAAGGAAATTGCAAACCACTCCAGTATGTTTGCTAAGAAAACTCCAAATGGGGTCACAGAGAATCAGATATGACTGAAAAAATACTAAACAACAACAGGCGTTTGGGGGGCAGCAGAGTGGGAGGGGAGCTGAATATACAGAAAGAACACCTATAAATAAAAGGATACAATAAAAATTTTTTTTATGAAGGTGTAAGGCCAAGGCCTAAAATGACTATATAAATGATAGTGTGTAAGCCACTTCTTACAGTTCTTGCATAAATGGCAAAACCTTCACATAGCTTTATTAGTTTGGGTCTTTCCCCCTTAGCGACCAAAGAGGTGTTGTGTCATAGGTGAGATGTGGGCAGTCAGCAGCTTTAGAGAGTGAAATTAGCCCATCATTAGAGTTTCAAATCTGTAGCAAAGCAAGATCATAACTAGGCAGATTTCTAATTCATGATTCCCCCATATGATAAAAATGCATATTTTTCATATACAAATAAATGTGTATAGGCATCACCTATCTATGCCAGAATATTGCTATATTCTATCCTTGGGATTCATGCTATGGGGCTGCATTACAACTGAGATTTTCTTATAATGAGAACCTTTGATACTCCAGTAACTATACATCCCTAGATGTAGTTCCAGGAGAGACGTTAGCTAAAATTCAAACTACACTGTACTTCAGGTTTAATATTGTAGATGTTAACAGCTAGAAAGATAGAACTAATTTGTAAGTTTATTATCATTAAATAAACAGCATTCAAAGAGCAGCAGTTGTTAGTACTCTGTGTGGGTGTAGACCTTTCAAAGACTCATTAATGAAACACAGATACTCCACTCTGTTTTTTTGGTAAAATGTAACTTTTGCCAGAACATGACTTTGTCTCTTTGCTAGTGCTGTTAACACAGTTTGTAGAGGAATGATCAGTGATCTTGAAGATATAAAACCTAAGTTTAAGCATGCTCGCTACTGAGAGTCAGTTGGTCTGTTTTCAGTGTGAGCATTTAGACCTCAGAAATTAACAAATGCTTCCCATCAGAACTCAGTGGGGTTTTTGTCTCTAGACTTAAAAAATGATGAAGAAAAGGTTAATACAGATTAACCGTAAAAGTGTGTCTGCCAGTATTTCCAAGCATACTTTGGTGCAGATTTTGATGCTTACCATCTTGTGAATGGACAAATCCATTAACTTCTTTGAGCTTTGGTTTCCCAGTCTTTGAAATGGAAACATTTGGACTACTTATTGCATCATTTCTTCACAGGATTACTATAAAGCTTACATTTTGTAAATGTGAGCTTTTCCTTTTACATAACATTCCATTTCCAATCTCTTTGCCCTTTCATAAGAATGTCTCCCATTCATATAATTTGCCCACTCCTTACCTCTGCTTATTAAAAATCTCTACCCTACCCCTTACTAGAGCATGTCCAAGTGGATTTGTATGCTATATGTGTTTCCCAGTCCTGATTTGGAGCTTTTAAATGTTGAGAATTCCTTTAATTCTCCTGCCACCACTACCACCAACAATCCCCTCTATAACCCTTTTCTTTATGCTTGCTTATATCATCAATGTCCTGATGTTGAAAATGACTGTGAAGAGTAAAAGTTTCTTTAGGGTCATTCAGATTAGAATTCCCATGTATTCACTCCCAACATAATCTCACAGGCACACACACACACACTTTACATCCCTTGATCCTGGGAGGTTAAGTAAGATAGGTGATTTTAACTCTAACAAGGAAGCTGATGATGAAAAGTTCAGTGACTTGCCCAAGGTCACATACATAGAATGTGACAGAGGTAAGATTCAAACTCATGTCAAAGAATGCTAAGTCCAGAGCTCTTTCCACTCTACCATGTTGTTCTGTCTGATTAAACACTCTATGACTAGGAAGAATGCCAAAATTAATCTTTATCACATGGATTTCATCATAATGCATTTGCCTTTGGACAAATGATGTTTTGTCTTCAACCATGATAGAAGCGGCATATGCAAAGCATGACAGCTTTATTTTTCATTTGATCTCCAGTTAACATTTTAGTGAGAACAAAAGATATCTCTAGAGGTGAAGCCTACCTGCTTATAGGCTCCATCTTTGGAACTCTTCATGACAGGAATGACAAGATGGAAAGTCAACAGGGTATAACTGGAAAAATCAGAGTGCTTAGATTCAAATACTGACTTTGCCACTTACTGCATGTGTGCCCTGGTCAAAACACCTGATTTCTCTATGCCTCAGTTTCCTTGTCCATAAAATGAAGAACTGGGAGTTGGCTCCTGAAGGTCCTATGCAGCTCTCAGTTTATAAAGTTTAATTCCAGTTTTTATTTGTGTCAAGACTTTAGACTGTTTTCCCCCATAGGCTGTGTAGCTGATCTCATCCCCACACTCAAATGATAATCTTAAACTGCTTTTGTAGTTTCTGCTGAGGGATTTTAGTGTGCTGACCTCTTCTCCTGCTGAGATTTCATGCAGAGCCTAGCACAGTCAGTGACCACGTATAATTCTGTCTCTCTATGGTACCTTGCACATGCTTAGTGCTCACCATTTACTACTGACAATTCTTTGGTTACGAATTTGATCCCAAAGGAGCTTTGTCCCTACCAGGTAATTATTCAGTGGTAAAGATGGGGGTTTTTTGTTGTTGTTTTTAAGGTATTATTTGATTATTTGGAGTTGGGGGGAGGTGCTTGTCAAGGGGAAAAGAGGATTTTTTTTCCCTTTTGTTTTTTGTCATACAAACATAATGTGACTTGGCACCTGCCTAGAGAATTGGTCTTGCATCCACTAGCACCTGCCATGATGGCATCTGTTATCTCAGGAACTGTGAGATACTTATGAATAATGTAAGGCCACCTAAGCAAAGTCTTCTTTAGAAAAATCCCAGTTTAAGAAGACATTGTGATTGGATCAGCGTAGGTAACATTGCAGGAAATTTGGTCCCCTGAGGTAAAAGCAATTTTCAGAAATCTCTCTTGGTCCTCTGTCTTCTTGAGGCTAGCTAGATCTGATTAGCTCTGGATTATTCAGCAGAGAAAGCAGATTGGAATCTGTTAAAGGCACTAGATTTGGGAAGAGAACAGATTGGAACCTATTTAAAAGGAAGGGAGGAGTGGAGAATTTTTTTTTTAGTAGGTCAGCAGTAGTCTAAAGAAATGAAATTCCTCCTAATTGTTTTTTTGAGTCAAGGTTTATGAGAGATGTGTGAGTTATTCTAATCCAGTGTACTCATCATGCTAAAACTGGAGGCAACCTGATGCAGACCGAGAAAGCCCAGGTTCTGAAAGGTGGCATCTTCATTCAGTTCTAACAGTTATCCTATCTTCAGGAGCCAAACTCTGTCCTGACTTTGAAACTCCAGGAATCTTAGGGTAATAAATTTGATGTGAAATTAGCATTATTTGTGATGACTCTCCACCTCCTACCTTCCCTAGTCTGCCCACTGCCTGACTCCAGAAAGCTAGAAACAGACAAGGCGAAGATGGTCTGCAGTAATGACTGAGGAACATTGCATAGAGTAAAGGGTTTCTCTTTCCCTGTTTTTCCTTCTAGGCCGGTGATAAACACTACCATCCAAGCTGTGCGCGATGCAGCAGGTGCAACCAAATGTTCACAGAAGGAGAGGAAATGTATCTTCAAGGTAAGACAGACTCAGCAACAGAGCCTGCTACTTGCAACAATGTTTTGGTGGAGTTTTCCTCACTTCATTGTTTTGTTGATACATTTTTTTTTTACACTATAACCACCTTCCCCTAATCCCTCTCCCTATCAATAGAACTCAGTTTTAGAATAAACGGTTTAGAATAAGCTGACCCAAGGCTTAAAAAAATAGGGCCAGAAGCTACCTATTTACTTAATTAATCAGATCAGCAGCAGTAGTCATACCTGTCTTTAGGTACGAGCCAATACGAAGAGTCCCTTTCACTGTGTGGAGTAAAGTTGTTTTGAATAAGTATAAAAATCTACCATTCTTATCCTAAAGGTTAAAGAGAATCACCTCTCCTCTCTGTCCTCAAAATGTTCGTAAGAAAAGAGGTCAGGATGAACGAGAGTTTATAAAGTCAAACTGCTTGATAGATGTTTTCTCTCTTTTAATCAGTTTTTTTTTTTGCTTCCCCCCTTTCTACCACCCCCCTCAATTTCCTTTGATCAGGTTAGGTTAAATAGAGAAGATATCCTCCCATACTTGATGAATTATATCACATCTTTTCTTTTTTTCATTTTTCCCTCCACTTAATAGTATTTTATTTTTTCCAATTACATGTAAAGATAGTTTTCAACATTTACTTTTATAAGATCTTAAGTTCCAAATTTTTTCTCCCCCCTCTTCCCTCCTCCCCAAAACACATAGGCCATACACATACAATCATATTAAACATATTTCTACCTTGGTCATGTTGAATCACACCTTTTTTTTTGTCCCATAGCCACAGCTTTCACATCCACAGCCTCAGAGCTCTGAAGAGGTCAGAATCCTCAAGAGAGGAATCTCTGGGTGGAGGAGGCAGTGATCCTTTATTCATTTCTAGAGAATCACTTGGAACATAATTTTGAGCAATTTCTCCAGTATTAAAATGTTTTCAGTTGGGGGTTTGTTGGGAGCTTTTTGCTTTTTTTTCCACTTCTCTAAAAACCTAGAAGGTAATAGAAAGGAAATAGGAAAAAATCTTTTCCCTGTTGAGCTTTTTACTCTTTTTAGAAGGAAAAAATAAATCTCTTTAGTTAGAAAAGAGCTTATGAGCATAACTAGCAAGTACCCAAGAAAGACTGCTCTTTTTTTTCTATAATCACAGTACCTGGACTGTTAGAGCATTGTATTTCACCTTTTCTCACTGCGTAGTAATCTTGCATGTTTTTATCGATGCTTTGAAATTGATTTGTATTTTTCATGCACATAGGAGGTGCTTGTGGAAATTATTCTACATATAAGAGAAATTTTTGTTATTTGGCCTATCCTGCCAAAATGCAATTTTTACAGCCACATTCCTATTCAAAAGACACTCCCCCCCATCTAATATGATTTTGGAGGCACACTGCAAAATAACAATCATAGATCACTAAATTTTTAATGCTAATAATGCCACCTGATATTTGAGGCTTTATAGTTTTCAATATACTTTTTCAGTCAGTCAGTAAGCATTTAGTAAGCCCTTACTATAAGCAAGGCATTATATTGAGCACTGGGAATAAAAAGAAAGACAAAATATCCCTAACTTCAAGGAATTTATATCCCTTGTTCCTGTGAGGTTAAGTAGGATAGGTGATTTCAACCCCAATGAGGAAGGTAATGTTTAGAGAAGTTAGGGGACTTTCCCAAGATCATGCAGCTAGACAGTGATAGAGGTAAGACCAAACCCATGCCGTAGTATGCTAAGTCCAAACCTCTTTCCACTTTACCAAGTTATTCTGAGTGGATGGCCCATGGCCAGGAAGAATGCCAAAGTTCATTGTTATTGCTGGATTTCATTGTGATGCAGTTACCTTTGGACAGATGTGCTCTGTCTGCAGCCATAACAGAAGTGGCATATTCAGAGATGAACAACCTTGTTTTTCTTATGATTTCAAGTCAATATTTTAGAATTTCATGGAATACTGATGATATCTTTCTAAAATTAGGGAGTTAGAGGAAATTGGGAGATTTTATACCCACTGGTGAATAAGTTGCGTAGGTTCCAAGGGTCTGGACCACATCATCTTTAAAAGTCTTGGGAGTTGAATGGAGGAGGTGATTAAAAAACCTTGTACCACTCTGGCACACTGTATTAAACAATACTAGACCATGTGCTAGGATGGGAAAATTCCAAGACCTAGAGATTACACCAAGATTCTATTCCAAGACAACCTTTGGTATACTTTCCCCATTCTTTCAACATTTCCCCTGAGAAGAATAAGCGATTTCTCCTTCCGCAGCTTAAACTCAAAGCCACATATCTGAGGCTCTGAGTCACATTCCATGTGTGCGTCTGACCTCCTGATGAGAATGTTTACATTGTGTGCTGCTGGCAATCAGAAGAAACCCTGGAGTTCTGGGCTTTAGCACAGTGCCTAAGAGAGGCTTCAGAATGTGAGCTTTCTTAGGATCTGACCTTGACTCGTCTAGTTAGTTGCTTTGCATTAACAGAAATTCCTCTGCCTTTCATAGTGCTAAAATGACTTTGATTTTTCCATGATGGACTGACAACTGTTTGGGAGAGAGAAATGTTAAGCAGACATACTAGTTTGATTTTTAAATGTTTTTCCTTCTGTCAGTTACATAGTATTTTAGACTAATGTAGTATTATATACTATTGCACAAAAACCATTTAAAAGTTACTTTAAACTTTAAATGACTTCAGTGTGGGTGTATAATGTGTGTGTATATATATATATAATACACACACACATGCATATATACATGTAACATATACACATGTACATATATATGTCATTGTTTGTAAAAGAGTTCACAACACTCACAATAATAAAAATGTTTTTGTCCTAGAATGTTAGATCTGAGAAATACTAGAGAGATTATCAACTCTAACTCCCTCATTTTACAGAAGAGTAAACAGGCCCAGTGAGATTCAGATGACTTGCCTAGTAAGTGCCCCAAAACAGTCACAATATTAACAATAATAATAGCTAGCGTTTATGTAGCTGCTTTTTAGCAAAGCACTTTACGTATGTTATCTCATTTGATCCTTAGAACAACCCTGGGAGATAGATGGTGTTATTGTCCCTGTTATACAGATGAGGAAATTGAAGCAGACAGCTGTTACGTGACTTGTTTGAGGTCACAAACTATCTGAGTACATACTTGAACTCAAATCTTACTAAAATCAGGTACAGTCCTCTCACCAACCAATGGACCACTTACCTGCCTCAAAGGATCATAGATTTAGAATTAAAAAGTACCTTAGAGGTCAATGAGTTCAAACCCCTTATTTTTCAATGAGGAAAATAGGACCTCAAAAGGTTAAATGACTTGCCCAAGGTCATACAAATAGTAAATATCAAAGCTAGGATTTGAACCCAAGCAATCTGATTCCAAAGCCGCTCCACTCCAAATCTCTTTCCACTTCTAGATACCAAGTTCACACAATTTTCATAGACAAGAAGACGATTATTAACTTATCAAAGGTCATGGAGTTGAAAACTACAAGGATTCCTAGTCCTTGTCTAATTCTTATTTTCTAAATGAGAAAATGGAGACTTATCTAGTCTTATGCAACTTCTACACAGTGAGACTTTTATTAACTTTTTAAATTTTTTATGTCCTTTAAACTGTTCTCTGAACCTGGGCAGATCTCATTTTCATGTAGGTTTTAATCTTTAATGTACATAGAGATGTTACCTCATTCAGAAATTCACATTAATTGATTTATTAACTTTAAAGTTAAAAGGTAAAGTGATTTCTAGCATAGCTTTGTAAAGAAAACCATTTTGATATATCATCTTATTCTGATCTAATGGACAAAGTAACTAGAATTATAAAATTCAGTATTGACGGAGCATTAGTTATTCCTGTATATTGTTGAAGGTACTATAATTTGGTGAATGCTTTTAGCATAGTAATCTGGGAATATACAGTTAATTAGAATATCAGTCATTGCCTGTCATCCAGCTACTAAGCTACTTAGGCTACACATTAAGGAGATTCAAAAATATTCATAGGTATTTACTCATGATATGAAAGGACCTATATGCCCAATAGTTGGAGAATGTCTAAATAAATTGTGATATAATATGTCAATGTGAGAGCATATTATTTGACTTTTAGAAATTGACAATTTATGAAGAACACAAAGAAATATGGAGAGTCATACAAAATGATGCAAAGTAGAAAATAGAAGTAAAAAAACATTGATTATACTATTTTAGATAAACAGAATTTTAAGTATACAATTAGAAGAGACCAAGCAAATAGATTGGTACTTTTACTTTCTTAAATTTTTTATTTTTAAATAGAAGGGTAAATAGTTCATATTCAAGTTTGTTTGATACAGTTCCATATTGTGTTTATTGACATCATTCTAATTAATTATTTATTTAATCCAATCTGATCAAATCAGCCCAATTAATTATTTATTTAATTTGTTTGGTTTATTTAATTAATTATTCAGTCCAGGCAATTAATTAGTATTTCAGTTATATAATCTCTCATCTGGTTGCCTTTTTTTTCTGCCACTGAATTTACTTATTGTTTTAATATCACATAAACATGTCTTGCACTTATGAAATTATAATGTATTTAGTGAGAAACATCATGGCATAATGGATAGAGATCTGGTATGGCAGTCAGTAGGACCTGGGTCTAAGTCTCATCTCTGGCACATGTCAGCTAGTCTGATCCTTAAGCAAGTCAATTTACTTCTTGGTATGATGGACCACTCTTTAAAGATCACATGTTGTAGAACAGTTTCCTGCCTTCATTGAGAGAGGGACCTTCTACCACCTACAGTGACATCCCAGGACTGGCCCTGCCCTTCTTCCCAGTGTAGATAGATTATAGAGAAGGAGTCTGGCATAAAACATAGAGGGTCAGCCTCATACTCAGGAAGAATTGGGTTCAGATCGTACCTTTGGCACAAACTAACTACCATGGGCAAGCCATTCAACCTGTTCGAGTAACTTTCTAAGACTTGAAATTACAGAAGAGTTGTCCATTTCCATTGTTGCAGGTAGTTTCCACATCTGAAGTTACAAACAGTGATGAAATTGGAGGAGGGATGTAAAGAGAGAGGAAGAAGGAGACATATGTGTCATCTGTAAATATATTTATATACATACACATTTACATATGTCTGTATAGTTTCAGAGAATACTGATATAGTCATGGATCAAATGCACCAGGACATTTGTGAGTAATCATTGTTTTCTGCAAGAGATAGCTATACCCTCTTTAGAGTAAATCAGGATTTACATGGAAAACTCATTACTCCATTGTTTGAGAAGTGGGAAGGGAGTGAGGATGTAAAAGTGCTCAATAATTTTATACCTTCTTCTTTCTTCTGGAGCTTTTTTATTGCTAACGGATGGATTTTGTCTTCTCAGGTTCCACCGTTTGGCATCCAGACTGTAAGCAGTCCACCAAGACAGAGGAAAAACTCCGGGTAAGGGAAGTTTGAGGACTGGGACTTAACTCCATTTACCAGCCAGATTGTTTTGCCTGTTGAGTAACTCTTGGGCAAAACGGATTTCTCCTGTCCCTCAATATCTGATTTTAGTCTGTTGCTCCAAATGATATTGGCGGATGCTAATATTACCTTACTAAAGCAGTTTCCAAAAAAGCACATCGGGGAAATTTGAATAATACAGATGATTTTTTAAAAGTCATATGGTCGTTGTATTCAAAATCTTGTAATCTGCCAGTAATGCTGTAATCCTTGCTAAATTTAGGACAAAACAGGTTCCCATTCCAACCTAAAGAAAG
>CM053769.1:538880566-539062629 GCA_028658325.1 Potorous gilbertii
CCTTAGTTCTTATCTGAAATGTGCGAATTTAAATATACTAGCTGTCATGATTAAACCATATGATTCAACCATCCTTGCTCCAGCAATATTTAGTAATCAGTTGTTGCTGTGTTACGAAGTAAAGTCCAGCATCCATTGTTAACTTGAGTTAGTGTGAACAATTCAGTTTTTTTCAGATTTCTGGAATTTTTCTCTGCATGACCAACAGATATGAATTCAAATCACAGAATTTCAATCCATAACAGGAAAAAAAATTATTCCCTCCACAATGTACTTGGCAAATAGTCAACAAGTCTTTAAGATGTCTCCTGGGGGAAACCTTTTTGCCAAAGCAGCCCATTCTACTTTGGGATAACTTTAATTTTTTGGACAGTTTTCCTTTCATTAAGCCTCATTTCACCTTTTTAAAATTTCCACTCATAGATTGTAGCTCTCTCTTTTAAGCACCATGCCACTTGCCAGCCCTTTACATATTGGAAGACAGTTATCATGTCCTTCCCAAGTTGGGCTTCTCAAGGCTGATGAGCTCCATTTCCTCCCACTATTCCTCATATGGCATCAGGTCAAGATTGCCTCCTCTTGATGCATTCCATCCATCTTGTAACTGACCTTCCTTCAAATGTAGCACCTGAACTGAACATGTTCTAGCTGTGGTATGACTAGATCAGACTAGCATGAAGGGACTGTCATTTCTTTATTCTCAGAAGTTATGTTTTTCTTAATTCAACCCAAGGTTACATTTACCTTTTTAACCATCAAACTGATTTTGATGATATTGAGCCTGCATTTCACTAAGACCCTAAGAACATTTTTGGATGAATTGCTGTCCAGAAATGCTCTAAAATTGCCAGAATATTCCCTACTTTTAGGGTGCCTTAAACAACAAAATAATAGCATCAGCCAGAGTTCAGTGGACCAAATGTTTTTTTTTTTATTTTGCAAAAATAATGTTTTTCAGAGAAGGAATATGATGTAAAAAATGACATGATATTTCTGAGATCAAATTTGCATTACTAAAAGAAAGAAGTTGGTGACTTCTGTATTGGATCATTGGAGACTAAAAAATAAATAAAGAGTACTCTAGAAATTGCATGTTATCTTTCACACTAATGTAGACATGTGAATTGTGATCTGGCTGATTTCTAATGCACCAACCAAGTATTCTGTATCTATTCATGGAGAAAAGATTATTAGAGTCTTTATGTCTGGATCAAGAAAACTAATATTGCTGCTTATATATCAAGCATTTTATTATTAACCCTGTGATATTTTTATTAGAGCAACTGCTTGTTACTTTCATCATAATTTTCATGTCATTCATAGCATTTTGTCATCTTTTATACATTATTTATACCTATTACCTTCCATCAGAAACAGTCAGACCTTATGGAAACTGAATTTTCATTTCCACTGTGTATGGTGTGCATAACTGAATCAGATTACACTTACTACACACACACACACACGCACACACACTCACACACGCACGCGCACATGTACATGCACACACACATCAGATAGCCCCAAATGCATATCAATATTAAAAACTAGCAGAAGTTCAAAATGATCTCTTCCCTTCCCTGCACTTTCCTTTAGCAATGTTATAGTTAAGTGATTGTACTAAAGATAAAAAAAATTATTCCTTCTTCTGCAGCTATTACCACCACCCTGTCTAGTGAACTTCAGCAAAAACCAAAGGCAGGTACTGTCAACATCAACAGTGTGTGCTATAAGGTGATAATGACCTTATAACAGTAATTATACTTGTAATAGTTTATCAGATCAAGATGATCTGATTCTTTCTTCAGTTTCCTGTAGTTTGCAACTCTTTTAGAGCATGGCTTTTAATACCTGTAGTATAGACAAAGTAGCCTTTGAATTGCTGCTTTTGGGGACCGGGGTTGAGTGAACATGGTGATTCTCAGTACGCCATGAGATGTGAGCACACAAATGAAGGGAAATAAAAAAAATGCCATTTCTCCAGGTATTCACCATTCATATCTCTGTTGCTGATAACAAACCGTAATCAAAGGGTGATGATGAATTGGAATGAGGGTATTAAAGGATCATTGAAGTAGGACAAGTAGGCAAAGGAGGAACTGGAGAAAAACAAATTAGATAAAAGGCAACTGATTGGAGTGCTTTTTAAAGCATTTCACGAACGTGCATGGCTTTTCCAGAATTTCATTGCCCAACACTGCTTGGAGTCATTTTTCTTTCTTGTTGAAATAAAGTGCCAGCTTTTCAAGGAATCCTCCATGTTTCTCTTAGAGATGTCAACTAAGAAGAGGAAAGTGGATGGTATTCTTGGGGATAACAAGGAGGTTCTATGAAAATAACAGGTAGAGGGTAAAGTAAAGAAATTCATGGAATTTTACATTATAATGGGAATAACATTACACTAGAAATCAAAAGGCAGGTTCTTTCTAGTCCCCTTCTTTAAGTTGCTGAAACAATGATTGGATTAATTGTTGAATACTTTCACAAATTAGGGCAGATACTTAATGGTTGTGATCTCTATTTCTCCTTCCCCATTTCTGAAAAGATACAGCTTTTGAAAAATGGTAGAAGGAGGAAAAAAGAAAAATGGTAGAGGGGACTGAAAATTTCCCAACAGGCCTTCTAAAATGTTCTTTTTTCTCACTCATGTTGGAAGAGATAGTTGAAGAATAAAAAACATGTCTGCTCCATTATTGAAAATTGTTTAACGATAAACAAATATAACTGAATAGCTCAGTGAGCCTCTTGCTCTGTAACTTTCTCCATGGAACAGATGTTCTATCTTTAGGACTAAAGAATGGGAAAATATCTTTACTGTTAATATGGATACAAATTTGTATCAAAATGATCCCTTCCCTTCCCTGCACTTTACTTTAGCAATGTTATAGTTAAGTGATTGTACTAAGGATAAAAAAAAATTATAGCTGCAGATAGAATAGCTGTAGATACAAGGACTTCTGATCTGTTGAACTTTTGTCATTAGTTCATAGTTACTAGAGCACTGTGGCCAGGATCTTATGTATTAGAATGAGAAAGAATGCTTAGTATTTTCAGTGAATGTAGGATTTATTTAAGGAAGAAGAGTGGAACCTTTAAACTGACACTAAGTAGGAAAAGTATAGACAAATAATAAATGGGGCATATAAGAGGAGAAGAAGATAAATAAAATAGTAATTTGCATGACTTAATGAATGACAGTTTGGACAGGAATATAAGCTTTTAGAGGACTGACTCCATATGCCTTCTGTACAGTTGGACCCTGTCCATCATTCACTTTTAATGAATAAAAAAATCAAGAAAGTAAGAATAAAGGGGGGAGGGGAAATTAACAGATGAACATGAAAAGCAATAGAATTTTGCCTTTCCAAAACCTAGAAGTTATCAAATTAAGACTCCAGAGGAGGTGGGTCATCTTAGAGGGAATCAATATTAAAATGCGAACAGAAAGCAAGCTCAACAGGAACACTTTGGAAGTCAATAGTAGCAGACAGTGAAAATAGGCAGGAAATTAATGAATGTGTGGGTAAACCCTGAACCTGGCTCAAAAGAAGGCATATTTTGAATTGTTCTGACAGATAAGAGGCCTGGAGAAAAGACATTATAATCAAGCACAGAGAAGAGAGTTAATTATAATACTACAGTACTGGGAAGTGAGTTTTCCAGTAATTATTAGAATGAGTACAATTGCATGTAGCTGTCTAGAATAAAGGACACATGTTTGAAAGTGTTGTAGACGCAGCACCTTGGAGATGAATTCCTTAACATGCTGATCTTCAGATGAGAAGACATAAAGATGCAATCCTTTTTTGGGAAATCTAGGGGAAGCCTGTTTCATCTAACATCTGAAATATAAAGATTGTTTATTGAGAGTGATGAGATACAGAGGCAGGGGAATAATTCTTAATTTTAAGTTGGACTTGAAAGAAATGCCCAAATAGGCAGGAAATTTAAGTTTCTAACATTTGGACAGACTTTAATTGACATTCACCTCATATTATTGGAGAAGCCAGGATAGGTTAAAGTGAAGTGTCTGAGCCCACAGAGAAGGCACTTTCAGAGATGAATTTTTCGTAAGGTTATGAAGTCAAAATAAAGTAGAAATAAATTAGATCATAGATAGATTTAAGGAAGAAATAATTTCAAGTACTTCAGGTCACTGTTTGTTCCCCCAAATGTGAACTTAAAGTAATATTGAAAAATCTAAGGCAGAACACTGTAACAAATTTGGCAACTGTGCTCTTCTCATCTGATTCTGAAGTATCTAATTACGGAGGTCAAAATATCAGGGTTGAAAATGCAGAGAAAAGTTGGTGTTTCAGCAGCCCAGAACTGAACAGGGAATTCCGAACTTAAGAAATGCATGGAACTTGACCTGAACATTTTATAAAGACTTCAGTCATGGAACCAATGGGCAGCTAATAAAACTAATAGCACAAATGATTGAAATAAATGATTAGATGGAATTTATGAAGTTCTGGGGACTCATCAATCAAAGAAGGGAGTAAGGTGAAGATCAGCTGTACAGGAACAGCTTAGTTCAGCCAAGTGACCTTTCCCTTCCTTGCACATAATTTCCAAATCAGAATACTCAGTGTCCTTTTTTCTAAAGTCTCTGATATTGCCATTCTGACACATAGCTATCAGCAAACACAGAACATCACAGACTACTTTACCTCAGAACCCATCCTTAATGAATTATTTCCCCCAAAAGAGAGGAAAACAAGCCTGCTTGGCAGAAATAATAAAGATGAGTAACTTGAGAGAGCCCCCAAAGCTTCAGTTTTTATTTTGGCCACTTATATAACATTCTTTATGGATGTTAATGAAAACAGGCAATTGCCATGGCAACCACAGCAACTCCAGAAATCTGATTCTACTGAAATACACCCTGGTCTTCACCACACCCTTGCACTGTGCATAAGATCATAGCTGTTTCAGAATTTGTGGCAGTAAAAACGATTCCCATGAGTGGATGTTGGTTTTTGTTGCTCTTGTTTAGCCATCTCAGTTTTTAAAAACACCCTTATCTGGAAAATTTGTCACCCCTATTATGTAAATGGCCTCTCTAGTTGTACCATGTGTTGTGGGAACCCGAAGACAATACCACCCCAGTGTGCCTATTTTTTATAGCTTGTTAATATTGAAATTGAGCTGTATCCAGTCAATGAATACTTATTGAATGCCTACAACATGCAAAAAAACTCCAACCAAAACAAAACAAAAAAAACTGTCCTAGGCACAAACTTTAGAAATGATACAATCCTTATCTTCATAGAGCTTATTCTCTATCAAGGGGTTAATATTACAAATGTACTCAACTATAATACGATGACATTATCTAAGTGTACTAAAGAATTTCAGAACAAAATATTATCTGAGACTCAAGAAGGAAGATAGTCGCTAACCTGGGGGATAGGTGAAGACTTCATGGAAGAGGTTTTATCTGAGGTGGGTCTTAAAGGCAGAATAGGAGGTTAGAAGAGGAAATAAGAGAGGATATAGCTCCACCAAAATCAAAAAGACAGGATAGCATAGGGCATGTATAGATAGAGCAAAAAGTAGCCCAGTTTGGTCACAGCTAACAGAGAGTTAGTAGAGGGGATTGATATGAAATAAGGCTAGAAAGATAGTGTGACCCAATACTGGGTAGGGCCTTGAATGTCAACCAGAGGAATTTTATTTTATTTTTTAGATACTAGGAAGCCACCAGTCTTTTGTGCAGAACTTTTTCTGTCACAAGTATGAATGACACATTCTGTTGTTACTGTTTAGTTGTTTCAGTCATGTGCAACTCTTTGTGATCCCAGTTGGGGTTTTCTTGACAAACATTCTAGAGTGATTTGTCATTTCCTTCCTCAGTTCATTTTACAGATGAGGAACTGAGATAAACAAGGATAAGTGACTTGCCCAGGGTCATACAGCTAGTAAGTGTCTGAGTCTGGATTTGAAGTCAGAAAGATGATTCTTCCTGACTTCAGGCCCAGCATGCTAACCACTGTGCCACCTAGCTACCCCAAATGACATGTGAGAGCAAATATAGAACAGAAGCTGAAAGTCCTATTATAATTGTCCAGACAGGCAGTGATGAAAGCCTATGGTAAGTCCATGGCAGTGTAGCTAAAAAGAAATCAAGAGTTAGAGGGAAGTTACAGAAATGGCAAAAACTGGTGTCATAGAAAGAGTGCTGGCTTTCATTCTCAGTGCTACCACTAACTGTGTGTCTTTGAGTAGATCATTTAACCTATTTCTTCGTCTTGAGGGCATTGGATTAAATGACCTCTAAGATTGCTTCTAGCTATAAATCAATGCTTCATTATTCCATTGGAAAGATCAGAAACCTTCCTAGAATGACCAGGAAAGAGTCCAAACATGGGAGCTAGGATATGCAATAAGCAAAGGACCCAACAAGTAGAAATTGAGTGAAGGATAGGTTTAGAGAAAAGGATAATAAGTTCCATTTGGTGCAAGTTAAATTTGAGGTACAACTGGAGCATTTGGATGGAGATGTTGGATAGGCCATTTGAAATACAAGTCCAGAGCTTGGGAATAGGGCAAGACTAAAAATATAGGTTTGGGAGTCATCTATGGTGAAGAGGTAGTTGAAACTACAGGATTGAATAAGAGAAGAAGCAATTCTAAAGTTTCATATCTTGAAGATGGCATAGCTGCAAGAAATGGTTAAGATCTAAGTTGTGACCACATCAGGCTGAGGCAGGTTAAAAAAGGTCATTGGAGTTGAAGAAGCTGAGAAAGTAAATACTTATTAGAGGGTCATCAGCACAAAGATTGAAGTTCCTGAGGGTAACAGCAGAAGACAGGTTGGAAAAAAAAAAAACGGAGCCAGGTATTAATTCCATTAAGATTTTGGGAGAATGACTTTGACCAAGAAGTCATTTGTGACCACTGAAACCATAAGAATTACCTGTGATAAGTAGTTACCTATATGATTTGGTTAGTCTTGGATATGGGGATGGTCCAGTATCACAGGACCACTCCTATCTGGAGTTCTGCTTTTATTTCAGTAGTTAAGCTGCATTTAGGTATTAGTTTTGAAATGTTGTTAATCCATTGAATAGAAACTATGTTAAATTGGACTCAGGACTGCAAATCTAATGTAGCAAGGCATAAAGAAAATGACAGCATCTCAATATTATTCAGAATTGAAAATATTGGAGTATCCCTGTCTGTTATAGATGTGAATCACTGTATGAACCCTGCCACTTAAAAACTGCATGTTTAGAAAACTGCATGTAAACCATCTGACTTGAAGATTTTGAAAACTGATGACTCAGAAGGCAACTTTGTGCGTAATTCTTGTGAGCTAAGTACCCTTACTCCATCACTGACCACTGGAAAGTTCTGGAATGCTGTTTCCCTACATTATCGTTTACAAACTGATCTATCTCTAATGAAGTCTGTGCTTGGCAAAGTACAGTTTCTTGTCACCAAAGTCATAACTAGCAAAATTTATGCCCAAGGCAAGCAAAACAGAATATCTTGAATCCTCTTCTCTGGGATGGCACAAGACTTCTGTGGGTAGGGGGAGGGGGAAACGGAGGGAGGAACCAGACAAGAAACTGCGGTGCAGCCTCCAGGGAAGGCTAGCATCTGCTAGCTACCTATTTTTACTAATGATTCCTGCTACCTAGCTATTAAACTAAATTGTTTTTGTGCTACTGTAGATCAGCAAGTACTCTCTGTACTCTCTCTAATCTGTGAACTTGAACTTGTTTTTATATATACATATGCATATATGTATATATATATATATATATATGCATTTATGTGTATATCTATTTAATTGTATTCCAGCATAATTGGTTTGCTTTTTATACCTTTGTATTTTACTTTATGCACTTAGAAACATCCTGGAGAGTCCATAGGCCTCATCAGTTTGCCAAAGGGGTTCATGATACAAGAAAATAATCAGAGCCCTAGAACAAAACCCATTCACCTTGCCTTGGTTATAACTCTAACCTTCACCCTCAGGTGAATTTTCACCTTGGGGATAAGAATGATCACAATCTTTGATTTGTCAGTGGTATTTGTGACTCACACCTGAAACTTGAAACTGATAATCCAAGTAAAACTTGCTTATGTTCTTCAGACCTGGCTGCTCAAGGTTGCAAAGTATAAAATGCAAGTAGGAATATTACTAAAGATGGAGAAGTTAAATTTCTAAATTAGAATTTTCCCAAATATCAATAGGAAGACAAAATAATGCAGTAGACTTTCTGTTTTATTTGGAGAGTCCTCCTTTCAGAGTCACTGGTCACATTCCTCATACATACTTCCTACATATTGCCACTGTTCTCATGGTTCTTTGGGTGCTGTCACTCATTTTTACCCACCTGAAAGTCAATATCAGAAGCCTATAGACTGTTTGGCTGCATATCAGTGTTTCTGTAGGCTTAGTTCAGTTCCATGCAATGGATGTGAATTTCACACTCATGAGCTCAAGATGCAATATTTGGCCCAAGAGGGAAAAAATAATGATGTTTCTAAGATCTTCAAAGACTTTATAAACATCCAAGTGCATTTTTACAATTTTCTTATGTCTTTTTTCATTTAATTCTTGTAAGTTGTGCTTCATTTATCCACAAAAATGAAAAAGACATTTTTTAAAGGATTATAGCTTCCAGACCTCAGAATCATGGACAACCTTGACCCCAAAACATCAGCCTTATGTCTCACATGGCAATCCTTGTTTTACAGCCAACCAGGACATCCTCTGAAAGTATTTATTCCAGACCAGGGTCAAGCATTCCTGGATCTCCAGGTCATACCATCTATGTAAGTATCCCTTTCAATAAGACTTGTAATTACATATATGGGTTTCTTATTAATGCCAAAAAATTACATGCCTTCTCCTTGCCATAATAGATAACCTGACAATTGACTGAGAAAATCAATTACAACAAAAAGCTTCTATGAATTCAGTAACAATTTTAAATGAAGTTTTATTTTATTAGTTACAACTATCTACATTTGGGAAGTAGTTATATACACATGTAGATATATATACAAATGTAGATAGCAACTATCTACATTTGGGAAGTAGTTATATACACAAATATATACCTATAGATATAGATATACTCACATGGATAACCAGATGGTATGCTTGCTCATTTGTTGTATTGAGTTATTTAATGAAAAGGACAGTGCACATACGGTTTCAGAGACTCTTTGCAATAACTTTTGCCTCCCAAAGGTCCATAGGCATGGGTTAGTATGTAGTTTACTTATTAGGAGAGAATTGTTTAAAAGTAGCAATGGTATAATTAGTTAAAAACAGACCATTCAAGAAGCATTTCCATTTATGTTTTGAAATATACTTGTATGATTTTTTTTTTACCGTTGATGTTATCTTGGTAAAAGTTATTTTGATTTTCCGACCGTACATCAGCTGGGCAGTAGAGAGATAGCCCAGTGACATTCTAGAGATCATGAGATGTCAGGCTACAAATTTCTTGCAGATAATTTACCTGAGTCTAATTGGGATTTGATTGTGTAGTTATAGCCAGCACTCAGTATTCTTAAATTCTGCTATTAAAGATTATGGGTTTGAGAAAGATAATTAAATATTTAGTTACTTAAAGATGCAGGCCTTGTTCGTCACCATCTGTGAAGACTGTTTACCCATCTGTTTGCCGTTAATTTGCTCTCCATAATAAATTTAGAAAGATATCTTTTAAGGATTTTTTTTGGAAGGGGGAGCCTACTTGTTGATGAGTTCTATAGAGGCTTTTTCGTAAGCTCCAAATTTTTTTAATTGACTCATGTACCCAGTAAAGAGGTAGCATTCCTGAGAATATGATTGTGCTAGTTACTATACCTACTTTCCAAAGCAAAAGTAGATGATACTGACCATAAAGAGTTTCTACCAGATATGAGCATTCATGCTAATTTTTCTTTCTCTTCTATTCTGCCAGGCAAAAGTTGACAATGAGATCCTAGATTACAAGGATTTAGCAGCCATTCCCAAGGTCAAGGCAATTTATGATATTGAACGTCCAGATCTTATTACCTATGAACCATTCTACTCTTCAGGCTATGAAGACAAACAGGAGAGACAGAGCCTTGGAGAGGTGATGAATTTCCAAAGTAGCTGGTTATTCAGTCATATTTGTGCAAAATCTCCTTCCCTTCTCTTTGGTTTTATCACTGTTTACAAGAATTGCTGTCTGGAGTCACTCTTTCTGTTAGAAGAGAGCTATTGTGTGTTCTTTTCTCTGTCATTGCCACCGCTCATGGTCACCCCATCACTTCACACTGGGACTATTGCAATAGGCTGCTAGTGGTTCTACCTGCTTTAAGTCTTTCCTCACTCCAGGATCCTCCACCTTCAGGTTGACCTTTCTAAAGCACAAGTCTGGCCACTCACCCCCACTCTTCAATAAGTTCCAGTGGCTCCCTGTTATCTCTAGGATCTAATATGAAGTCTTTGAGACATTCAAAGTACTTCATAACCTAGTAGTCCCTTCCTCCCTATCCAGTTTTTTTATATCTTACTCACCTTCTCCACCCTCTGGGATAGTGATCCTGGGCTCCCAACTCCATGCACTTTCACTGACTTTCTTCCATGTCTCATTTCCATCTCTTGGCCTCCCTCAAGTCTCATCCAAAATTTCACCTTCTGCAAGAACCCTTTTCCTATCATCCTTACTCTTAATGCCTTACCCCTGAAATTACCTCCAACTATACACATACACATGTGCCCAAGCACACATTCAGCAAACATACATATGTGTGTATATGTATACATACGTGTGTGTAAATATACACATACGTTTATATGCTTATATTTATATTGTTTACATTTATACACGTGTGTGCATTTGTGCATAGTTGTTTGCACGTTACTTTCCCCAACACACTGTGAGCTTCCTGAGAACAGAGACTTTTTTCCCTTTTTTGTATCCCCAGCACTTAGCATGTGCCTAGCATATAGTAGGCACTTAATAAATGCTTGTTGACTGATTAACTCAGCTCTATCAGAGATACAAAGATACTTTAAGGCATGGTCCCTCCTTTTTTTTCTCAGTGTTTAAATTCAGAATAAAAATAATTAAATTTAAAATAAAAAAACACTTTTCAAAAGGCACAAAAGAAAACAAAAATAAATTCAGAAGGAAGCACACTAAGTGGAGCAGTTTACATACATACATACATGCATACATATGTATGTATGTATGCATATATATATATGCAAACAGTATAAACTAAAGATTCAGTTTCCTAGAAAACCTTTTTTGTGTGTTCTGTTCTATGTATTGAATGGTTTGGTTGATTTTTGTTTTCTTTTGCTGTTTAAGTTCAGAATAAAAAAATAAGATTTTAAATGGAAAAGGCAGGTTCTACCCTCAAGCTGCTTACAGTCTAGCTGGGGCAGTAAGGCAAACACATATTAACACAAATAGTACAAATGGAACTGAGGAAATCTGTGTGGCACACCCTCAAGGAGAGAGGTCAGTGAAAGTTAAAATGGTCAGGAGGCTTCCCAGAGGAGAAGAATCTTGAACTGGGTCTTGAAGACTGTGTACAATTTGAATAAGAGGAGAAAAAAGAAAGCTTTCCAGATAGGAGTAGGTAGGTGGAGATGATGAGCATAGTGTGTTCTTGAGGTGGTGAGGAGACCAGGCTGCTATTGCTGCTGCTTAGATTTTTCCACAGGCAAAGCTACCTGTATCCTTACTGCCACTGAGATGGTTCAGTGATTACCAAGATAAGGCAAATACTTTCTGATCCGTTGGACCAAGGGCCTTAGGGTCCTTCAGCTGAGCCTCATAGACCAGGGTTAGGAGCTTCCCCTACTGTGGTCCTCACTTTAGACCAAGGATGGATAAGACCTAAACCCTTAACACAACAGAAAGAAGCTTTAATTAGAATCTAAAGCACAAATCAATCTGTCAAACAATAAAAATAAATATTTATTCATGAGAAAAAAATACAGGTTCCTTTTTGCATGGTTTAATTCTAGCTGCAGTTGGATTGATTCTCAGAATGATTTTTTTTCTTTTCCCTACTTTTTGTCACAAAAAATCTTCCCCTTCCACTTTTTATCCCCCAAAGTATCTCAGAATTGGAACTTTCCATGGCTTGAGAAGTGATTTCTATTTTCATGTAGTACCATCTAGTGGTCAAGCAGCATCCATTTCTCCAAGGCAAGGGGATGCTGACTTGGGGCTTCGTCAGAGTTGCTCACAGCAAGTGTCTTAATTCTGCACATTCCCTCAAATATTCACCATCCTTGCCATGCCAATAATTAGTGTAAGTGACTTCTAGGCAAGATTCAGTTCCCAGCTGACTCTGGACTCCTCATGGAAACAAGAGATATAGAAAGATCAATATGCAGTGTCCCTAGGCAGAGACCTCCTTGGATCTTTAGCTCCTCCCAGTGTCCTTTTTTGAGCACTATTAGTACTGCTGTTAATGGGGAGCAAACGTAGCCCAAGAAGCAGTCATCAGTGTAGACTTTGTACATAGCCCAAGAAGCAGTCATCAGTGTAGACTTTGTACGTAGCCCAAGAAGCAGTCATCAGTGTAGACTTTGTACGTAGCCCAAGAAGCAGTCATCAGTGTAGACTTTGTACGAACAAAGGTCATCACCATAAACAAAACTGTCTTCGTATAAGCCCTGTGGAAATGAATGTTGGTAACTAACATATTGTGATTTCTAGCCATCACTTTACTAATGGATGATGATAACATGAATAGAATCCTTCTTAATACTAAAGGCAAGTCAGGTAGGCAATCAACAAGCATTTATTAAGTGTTTATTGCATGCCAGTGTAAGCAACTTTAGTGTCCAACAGAAGTTTGATATTATCCTAGATTAGGTCCTCAATATCTCTTGTCTGGATTATTTTATTAGGCTCCCAGGGGGTTTTCTTGCCTCCCTTCTCTTCTCTCATGCTTCCATCCTGCAAAAATTGTCAAAGTAGTCTTCCTAAAATGTAGATCTTTTCATCAAAATCCAGCTTTCCATGACTTCTCCTTGCCTCATGAGGAAGTGACACAGTACTCAACTTGGAGTCAAAGATGCCCAAGTTCAAGTCCTCTCTCTGCTACTTACTATGACCCTGGGCAACTCGCTCAATCCCAACCTCAGTTTCCTCATTTGTAAAATGAAAAATAATGATAGCACCAACCTGACAGCGTTGTTTTAAAGGTCAAATAAGATAACATACAAATGCTAGCTAAAATAATAATTTCAATAAATTTTATCATCTGGAAAAATCAAATCAATAAACACACATTAAATGCCTAGTGTATGCAAGGCCCCCTGTTACAAACTAAAGGGATACGAAGAAAGACATGAACCTTGCCCTCAGTGTGTCATGGCATAGATGTATGAAAGATTAAATCATAATTAACAGAAAGCATCAGGAGACACAGTGAATAGAGCTCTGGATCTGGAGTCAGGAAGACCGAGTTCGTATCGAGCCCCAAATACTTTCTGGTTGTGTGATCCTGGGCAAGTCATTTAACCTTTATCTACCTCAGTGTTTTCATCTATAAAATAGGAATAATGGTGGTGCCTACCACTCAGGATTGTTGTGAAAATACAATGAGATCATGTTTGGAAAGTATTTTGCAAACTTTAAATCACTACGTGGATACTACAATGATAAGCATTATTTAATTTTTAAATTTTAAAAATTACTTTTATTATTATTTGGCAGATGAAGAGGGATGTAGACAATAATTACTATGCTTTCAGAGAAGGGATTGGAGAGGTCCGAGAAGGTTTTACGCAGTTAAAAGAAACTGGACCAGGTCTCTAAGGATAAGTAGGATTTTGTTAGGCAGAAGGAGGGGAAAGATGGCACAAGCAAAGTCATATGAATATCAGACTCTCCCTGGAATTCCTCTCAAATGTGCTTCTTGAACCTTTCCTAAAATTAGTGGAAAGAATGCTAGATGTAGTCAGGTGAGATCTGAGTTCAAGTCTTCTCCAGTACTTAATAGCTGTGTAAATACAGACAAGTCATTTCACCTCTTTTAAATTGGAATCAGAGAGATAAGGTCTGGGCTTAAGAGGAGACATTGTTCCATATTTTCTAGCAATCACTTTGAGCATCAGACCTAAGAAGGTAGAGATGATTAATGGTTTAAATTTCTGGAAGAGGAAAAAATTATGCTAAGAATAATTTATGACTGCCTCCTTCTTTCTCATTCCTACAGTCTCCAAGGACTCTCTCTCCTACACCATCTGCAGAAGTAAGTGTTCTATGGGGAAACTGGGTTTCACATAAGCAGTAAAAGTACTTGGAATTTTTCAGAGTCTCTTATATTCTTATATTATATTATATTTTTTTTCCACAGAAACTTGAAAATTATTTGTAGTAGTTGTGGGAAAAAAAAAAAACCTTGGGGAAATGTGTTAGCCCAGAGTGTTTCTACTTAACAAAGTCTATAGAATATGGGAACAAATTCAGAAAAATGTTGCCTAGTAATAAAGAGTCACACACTGAATTGTAGATAGCTCCAGAGGTCTTCAGGGAGTGAAGTCATCTGTCATAATGTGTGGTGTGCCTACCTTTGTACTTTGAGGTATCATCTATATGGTTAAACCTGAGGAATTAAGTCGTTTAACTTCAGTTTCCTCATTTATAAAATGAGAATTATACCTTCCTCTCAAGCTTATAATGATGAAAGTGAAAATCAGAATTGTTTTTGTTAGCTTTTATTTCGGAACTGACATGTACTGACAAAATCATTCAGTAAACATTTATTAAGCACCTACCATGTGCCAGGCACTGGTAATACAATAAGAAAAAAGAAAAAATAAACAGTCCCTGTCCTCAAGAAACTTGTAATCTAATTGAGGAGCTGTTGAAGTTGTTTATGTGTCATTGACTTTAAGGAACTTTTTGAACATTTTATTTCTAGGGATACCAGGATGTTCGGGATCGAATGATCCATCGATCAACTAGTCAGGGCTCCATTAACTCTCCTGTCTACAGCCGTCATAGTTACACCCCGACAACGTCACGTTCTCCACAGCATTTCCACAGACCTGGTAAGGGCAATGGTTATCTATGATTTACCTCCTTACAGGTATCACTATTTCCACGTGATAACTCAATGGTAGAGAGATGATGAACCATCTTTGGCATTGGAAGGATAACAGCCAAGTTTTTAACAATTTTTTCCTCCCCCCAACAACTGTCTTGCAACCATATTTCATACTAGTTATTAAATGCTGACTTTTTTTTTAAGTTGCATGGGTGGTTTCTTATGGTGACCTATACAATGATCATATATCTTCATCAAGCTGTTGTTATTCCACAGTTATATTACCTACACTGGATTAATGATCTATTGAAAGAGCCAAGAGCACAACTGCTTGGTTATTCACATAGCTATGGAAAGCTTTGGGAAGCATTCAGTCTTACCAAGAGCGGTTAAAAGACGGTTTCTATATATAGTACTTGAGGACCAGATCAGAGTTATAGCTACATTATGGGTTTCACTTGACATTTCTCGTTCTCATTCCGTTTATTTCAAGTACAGGATCCTTATTGTCATCAGGGCTAAGGTGGGAGTGGGGTGGGATGAGGGGTATGTATCTCTGTGTGGAATTGGAGAAGAATGAAGAGAAATAAGAAGCCTGAATTTTAAGAAATCTCCTATGAAGTGAATTAGAAAGAAAGATGTGGGTCTGTCTTGTCCTGAGAATCTGAGGATGGTGGTAAAATGATAAATTGTTATTCTGTGCATCAGTAAAGACTATTTTAAGCATCTTACCTTGATTTAATGATGGAAAGAAAGTGTACTGAAATTAAAACTGAAAGAAGTTGATGAATGTAAAAAAGGCTGCAAATTTCTGCTTATTGCCAGTGGACTTTATACACACACAATTCTCATTTGGCCAACGTAGGCTCCATTCCAAACCCTCCTTCTTACACAACTGTAGGCAACTAAACAGACAGGTAATGAATACTTGTTAAATTACTGAAGTAAAATACACTGGGGTTTTTGTTGGTTATATAAGACCTTCACTGAATACTCGGGATGCGTTAGTATTTTACTTACCAAATGGAAATATTCCACTAAAAAGCTGGTACTTTCAGGTTATAAATAATCCTCTTTGCCTCTACCTTTCCCTGTCCCTTTACTGTACCCTTTGAGAGAACTATAAATCACCAAGGTAGCTGGTCTCTGTCATCAAAGCAGGCATAGATCATATGGAGTGGTTGGTTAGAATAAGGTTCTCTGAGTACAGATATTTATCTTTATTTAATAAGAAAAAAGGTCCCATAAGGGGTGGGGAAGGGAGTGATATCAAGGAGAGAGAAGATTGAACAAGGAACTTTTATATTACCTTTAAAAAAATTTACCCTTACCTGTCATTCTATTGCAATCATTTTTCCTTTAAAGCAGCTCTATGACTTTTTTAGACTTACTTAGCTTTTGAAAGGTATATTTCTCCACTTAGGTACATTTCTGCTGTAGTTCAGGTTAGGTCATTTTCTTGAATTTATTCTGCATATCCAAAATGAGGCTGGAGTTAGATTCTGATACAGTGGTAACTGTGGACAGTGTTGACGTCCTTAGTGATTTTTGCTCATGCCTCTCTCCCTACGTCCCTTTTACTTTCCTCTGGCTACGTAGATTTGCCCTAGATCCCTTAAATGTGTGCAGGTTTTGTTTTATTCTTAGTTTTCAGGATCCATGATAGAATAATCAGTTTTATTACCTAGACTGGACCTGTTGAAAGAGCCAAAAGCACAAGTGCTTGGTTATTCACATGGCTATGGAAAGCTTTTGGAAATAAATAGAGATGTTTGGAGGCAGATCCATCTGCTTGGGTCAGTGAACCTAAAAAGGGATCCTTTTCCCTTCTAAATCAAGACCAAAATAGCATTAAGCTATTGGAGAGAAGTTTGCAGCTTTTTTTAAAAAAAAATTTCTGATATTGAGAAACATTTCCTTTCAAACTTCCTAGAAATGCCATCTTCTTACATGTCTTTCAGTTGGCTTTGTTTTGTCAGGTGCTTATCAGAAACAGCTACTAATTGATATATTTGGGTATTTGCAATGTCTGCATGTCAACAGCTGGTTGTATCCCGACCCACAATGTGTTGTTGCTCTTGTTTTGCCAACCGAAGACATTTATCCTGATAGGTGAATCAATGCCAACCTGTTTTTTAAAAATACTTTCTAAAACTTTGCCTAACCCTTGACCTGGTGCATTCTTAACCCTTTCTCCTTCCTCCTTTTCAGACTTCTGATTAAAATGCTTTTTTCCTTTGGTGCCTCTCTCCCTGCTTCTGTTTTAATTTCTATTCTTCTTTTGTTTTCATTTTGTCCCTGCCCCATGATTCCTTTCGCTGCTGCAGAGCTGCTCTCTCCTGGTGTGCAGCGGTTGTCATACCTGCGCACTAGCAGTCTCAGCTCCACCCACAATGACTCCCGCCCCAACTCCCCATTCCGACACCACTTCATTCCCCATATCAAAGGTAAGGAGACAGGCCTTTCTAGCTAGCGCCCTGCATAGAGGAGATTTATTAGCACTCTTATGAAAGCTAATAAGGTTTATCTCCAAAAGGTAGCCTTGAGCTTTTTTAACCTCCCCGCATGCCTCTGATGTCTCACTACCCTTCTGTGTGTGTGTATGTGTGTGTGTGTTTAGAATTGGCATAACATCTTCTTTCGGGAGGAATATGTCATTTCTAAGGGCCCTAGATGAAGAAAATATATATATATATACATATATATTACATATTAGAAACTTATAGGCAATCTACTACTTAGGGTGCAGAGATTATGTTGGCAATTATATTTCAAAAGCCATTTAATATGTAATATATAGCTCCTATGCTGGCCAAGTTGGTACACAGTTTTAACAAGTGATGTGTATTTCCAAAGATATTTAAGCTACCGACATGTAGAGAGTACCTCAAAAGTGATGAGTTGGTTAACAGTATTAAGTCTTGGCCAACATGAAAAGATCCATGGCAACACCTTAAATTGTTCTCTTGTCAATTCTCTTTCAAATATTGTCAGATCTTTTCTTTCTGAGTCCATATCTTTAAGCTATCTTCTTTTTACCTGGCCTGTCTTCCACTCAGAGTGAGAGGGTATATATCCTGTTTTCCTTTCCCAAGGTATTCCCACATTCCCTTTGTGATATTTAACCGGTCCTTCTTTGTCACTGTTGTTTCATCTCCTGTAGCAGACCTTCATCAATGTTCTTGTTTTCTTTTCTATTGTGGGAAAGCCAAGAATCCTGATGAGGTTTAAAACAGGGTCGTTATTTGAAACAGACTGCAGAGTTCAGAAGTGGTCCTGGTTTCTGCCATTTACTTCACAAGCCAACTGATGGAACCATCAGTGAATAGAGGTTCAGGAGGCATAGGCGGTTGCCATGGATCTTAAAAAATGATAATAGACTTCAACCATATTCCAAGCACAAAAGTTAGTGATTTATAAATTGGAATCCTAGTTGGGGATTGGGGAGGGGAGGGAAAAGTGGTTTTAAATAGCACATACTTGGAATCTACTCAAGCCCTTTTCCTTTATAACTTGGTTTTTAGTTATTGGATCTCTTAAAAATAAATACACTTCTCATGTCAGCATGAAATTAGCCAACATATTTTGTCATTTCAACATTTTCTATGTACCAAAAATAGCATTGCTGTCATACTTCCTGATGGTCAAGGATCCTCTTCAATGGGCACTATGAGAAAATACTTTAACCGATTTGCCTGACAGTCTGGAATCCATCCATCCTTGCCAAGCCATTTTTAAAAAAATCAGTATTGTTATTGAGTGGGGTTTTATTTTTAGAATAAAACCATTTTTAAACTGACAAACTCAGTTATTACCTGTTATGGAAAAAAATTAGGAAATACCAATATTCAATTGATCCAGGATTTTATCAGTGTGGATACTCACAATACTGATGCTTATTTTTCCTTCCCTCATACATTTGTAGAACACTTTCATGAGTTGCTAATAGCCAAAAAAAATGTTTCACCAACCCTCTGGTGATAAGCCTCTTGGAAGAACTGACCTTTGGGCAACAGATGCATAGTCTCCCACTGAGCCCATACTCATCTCACGTTGGGCCCATGCTCGGCGCTTTTCCCATTCCTTAATACTTGCTACAGATTGCACTCTTGTGACATACCTTTTGAGAAGAGAGTCAGCCCTATCCCGGAATAAAGGAAGATATGAGTAGATAGTCTATTTATCATCGGAGACCTTAATATAAGGAGTACTTATAAAATCAACTTCATTTTGTAATGTAGAAGAAGACGTAAGATTTCCCATTTTGTTTGAATAGATTTTTTCATCTTATATTTGACTTTTTAAAGTAAAAACTTTTTGTAATATGTATCATGGTTGAATTCCTACATAAAGTTATATAATTTTGATCAAACTTTTATGATGTAATGCACCATTTCTGATCTTAAAGCATTCATTTATTCAGATCGTTGCTGCTCAACAATATGAGAGTATAGATTAAACAAATGGCAGAGGCACCAATATTTGGTGTGTTCATTTTTTGCTGACATAAAATCTAAGATGCTTTTACATAACCTTAAAATGTTCATTTTCTACTTTTTCAATAAAAAACTGCATTTTTTCATACTGAGATATAGTCAGCATCCTTCCTCAAAAATGTTGGATAACATTTTCATTTGTTGTTAACCTTTTAATAATACAATCATAATCTCTTCTGAAAAATGCTAAAAAAAATGCCATACTTGTTTTGTTCCTGTCTGCTATTTTATTCAGCAGTGATAGATTGCCTTCGTGCTTTTGTTTGGATCTGGTTTCCAAATCTTTGAACTCATTATTGGTAGAAACAATCAAATGAAGACAGCTGCAGCAAAGGCAGTAGGGCAAGGTTGGTTGGTAACCATATGATATGAATACAAAATTAAGTTATTCATATATTAACTGTAAGTTACAACTAAAAAGTTAAATTAAAAAAATTCCCCTTCTTCATGTCTTCTCACTTGGGCCTTATTTATACCAATTAGTGCATATATAGCTAACATATTTTCTAAAGTCAAAAATATATCATCCACATAGTATCCACTGATATTAAAAGTGAAATGTCCTTAGGGACAAGCAAGCTAAATGATAATATTCCCTATGGAGGAGGTGACTTTACCTCAAGAGTTTACCTCAAACTCCACTAGCACTGGTATTTGAAAGCATTCAATACTGCTTCTCCTGATAGATCCCAGGATTTTATGAGTTCATATATATCTTTGCCTTCTGATATTCTATGATCCTCAGATTCTACTGAAAAGTGTTCATCTGTTCATCCAGGAGAGTTTTTAATGCTTGGAAAATATTCCATGAAGGGAATATTTGTTCATCTTAAAAACATATTAGAGATTTTTAAAAGAGATCATGATCTCTAAAGTTTTCATGTAGTCCTTCATTTAAATATTTGTTTTAAATCCTAGAGACAATTTTGTTGAATTTGGGAAATTAATCTTAGTTTAAAATGGAAGAGATTAGTATTTTAGGAGTATTCAAAGACAAGCAATGAAGTCTTAACTTTTCTACCAAGCCAAAGTAAGATTATCCCTTTGGATACACGAGTTCCATCATCTCTGATGCATGTCTGGCATAGGGGTCACCCAAAATACAGTAAGCTCAGGTTGATTGCATGAATAATAAAGCTGAGGAGCTCAATATGAGATTCACTCTGTGTTCTTACTCACCTGCCCCCTCCCAATTTTCTCCCCAAATTTCATTTCATTCCTGGGTATATTTGATTTCTTCTGTCCTGAACTTCTTTTCAGCTTCATTCTACATTGGTATGTGCCACGGAAGCCATCCAGTTGTCATGCATGCCCCAGAGGTTTGGAAGGGAACCCGTTTTCACTTTGTTTTTGGTGGTTATGCACAGTTAATCGGTTTCTCCTCCTTCCCCTTGACAATATTGCAACAAGTTCTATTTTCCATAACCTTGAAGCATGTAAGAAGATTGTAGAATGAATCAAAGTTAGGTCCAACAGGGCCACATATGAAGTTTCTTCAGCCTGTCTTGGAATGGTTTTCCTTGTTCTATCATAAATGTGATACTGGAGGGAGTTGGTTGTTCGTTTTTTTTAGAGATTTAGTCAAATACCTGGCAATCTTGGAACTCCCTGAAGAAATTTTAGAAAGTCCTCATCCTTTTTGAGGCTTGGGAGCATATTAGCAGGGGCATCACCTTTGAATATTGCAACTAGGAAATCATAGGATGAAGATTTAGAGTCTAAAATCAGAGCACTGCCTCAGGCTTCTCTCCCCAGCTGTCCCTCACTATGGAAATACAGACAAAATAGACTATTTTTCTGCTACAAAATGAGACAACTGAGGTGGTAGTACCAAATAGAGGAAAGAAATGGGGATGAAACATTTTGAAAATTGTTATCTACAGAGAGAGACTTACTGAAGGATGAATCAGGTTTATTTCCCAAACCATAGTTTGAATGTCAGATATCCTAAAGTTTAAGAGCTTTAAAAAACTCTCTTTGGATTGATCCAGATGAATGACCTCCATCATTAAAAATGAAAGAATAAGAGGTTTTTCTTTCTCCTCCGCTCTGTAAATTTTAAGGAGCCATCGTTGTGTTATAAAGAGTTATAAACAGAGAGCTGATACAAATTATGTTTGTGCACCCTTAACTAGTCCTTGACCTCTTTAGTTAGAGTCAATGACAATTTAGGAGGACTAGATTATAAATGGATTTCTTTATTTATACACATACACATTCCTGAATGTTTTCTTCTAAGGAATAAATTATTTTAATAGTAGAAAACCTATAAGTAACAGTATTATATTTGAATTCATAATGTTATATTTAGATACTGAAATATCTTTGCTCAGAACTAGTGACATAGCATTTGTCAGAATTGTTAGTTAATCAAGCCCAAACCTTTGGTGTACTTAAATTGTCCTTTGGTTGAATTGGGTTGCAAATGTGATCACATTTCTTAAGAGAAAAGGTGTTTATCTTAGAAAGAGGACAGCTGGTTTCATAGAGATTACTTGGAGATTTCATTTATTTTTATTTTATATTCTTTATGTTGATGATAAGCTTTTGTCGTTACCCCTTCTAAGTATAGTCACACCATTATATCATCTTCTCTACCCACTTTGACTTATCCAGTAATCAGACTTCTGCCAGCCTCAATTTTCCGATACAACTAAGAATTCAGAAAGAGACCTAGATAACAGTGGCCTGCACTCACTTTATTATAAAGTTTGAAAAGTGGTTAAGTGCTTTACCTCTTTGGGTCATCATAACATTCCTTGATATAGGTATCGTTATAATCTTCATTTTTACAAAAGAAGAAACTGAGGTACAGAGAAGTTAAGCTATTTTCTCATAGTCACATAGCTAGGAAATGCCTAAGACCGTATTCTAACTGTGATCTCTGACTTCAAGTCCAGAAGTCTCTCCACTATGCTACCCTGCCTTTGACTAAGTCTGTTTTCTCTGGGCTTCATTTTCCTTAGCTCTGCAAGGTTCTTTGCAGCTTTGTGATTCAATGAATCAATAAGTCTTTCAACTAAAGCATGCTTCACTTGATCAGTACTTAATTTTCTGATTTCTTCTAGTAACCAGGGCCAGCTCAGGGCAAAATGTGAAAGTAGAAAGTGGTCTGCCATCTACAACTTCCCAAATCATGCTCCTACTCCCCTTTCAGGGTTCTGATATCTACCAGCTTGCTCTCTCTTTCCTGGAAGAATGCCATCTTTCAAGAAGCTTCTAACATCATTAATTATGATCATTCTAAATTAATATGTGCCTCTAAATAGTGCCATGGAAAGCTGTGTTCAATGAATCTCTGTTGAAAGAGCAGAGGCAAACATGGAGGAATGATTTGGGGGAAAAGGTAGACTTTCCATTCCCCTCCTCTCATGTAGTTGGGGTGGTTGCCTTCCTCACCTTTGTGATATTAGCCCTTCTGGCACCTTCTGTCTGCCTTAGATTACAATCAGAGAGCAGGGAGAACAATGATCCCCCAGATAGGGGGTGGGGAGGAAGGGAAAAGAATGTGAATTCTATTTGCAAATTTCTTGGCAGATTAAAAGATCATGTGGGAGGCATTGGCAAACTTGTGAAATGTTGCTTTGATAGGTTGAGGTCTGTTTGTGTGTTGAGCAAGGGACCATTCTAGAGACTGGGAGGTCCTCTTGTTTGTGAAGCCCTTCCAGGGAAGACTAATTAACTAGTTCCCTCAGTAATGAACTTGCCTAATAAAGGAGACGTTGTCTCTACTGTAGAGTGTTCTATTGGATTATAGTTGATTTTTGTAAGAATTCCAATATTTTTCTCTCTGAGATCCCTAAATCACACTAAAGACATGATGACTCCTTGCATTCTAAACATGAGAGAAGGTTTTTAATGAATTTTTCTTTCATATTTTGCTTAATGTTTGAATATTCTTTCTTTTTTAGATATAGTCATGATAAGGATTGGCAATGACCAAAGTTCAATTAACATTTATTAAACGCTTTCTGTGTTCCGGCACTATTCTAAGTGCCTTAAAAGAAATTCATAAGAAGGAACCTTGGTGTAGTAGATAGAAAGCTGACTTTAGAGTCCTAGGAAGACCTAGGTTTCAGTCCCACTCTTAACACATGCTTGTTTTATGACCCTGGGGAAGTAACTGGCCAATCACATCAGTGTTTTAGCTTTCTAGGACTTAGTTTTAACTTGTAGAACAGCTGTTGTTTTATATTGGTAGAAGGAGTTTCTTCTCTGTGAATTCTCTATCCCAGTGATATCATACACTGAGTCCAGAAAGAAATGGAATTCTCCTTTCCAAATCTCATTTTGGTCTTGTGACTTGAATTGGTGATATTGCATACTTTTCCCAGAAGGCTATGACTTCTGGCCATAAAATGAAGTAGGTGTTGAACCAGATGAATTCCAAGTTCCCTGCTACTCTAAATTCTCTGATCCTATGACATTAGGTCCACAATGAGGTAAATGTAGTTGAATTCTGCAGTGGTAAGGGCCAAGATATTACTGAGATATCTCCCAAGTAAAAATCTGTAACTGACTAGCCAAGATAACTTTTTTGAAATGAAATTTCTAGGCTTTCTTTTCAAAAAATTATCCAAGGATTTATGGTTTCCAATTGTCTAGTTTTCCTATGTAGTCCCAGAATTTTCAGTTCATGGTAAAACATTCTTTCAGTGGGAAAGTATTGGTTCAGAGCTGTTTGGTAGTTTACTACGGTGTGTAAGATATAAAAATAGATAATGACTCCATTGGTGGGTATTTTCTCTCTAGATATATTTAATTAATTAAAAGAGCTAAAAGGAATTTAGAGGACATTTACTAAACTCAAAAATGACTGTGCCATTGATTAAGCAGAATGTAAATTAATCATTTCATTTAAGATATATCTTCCTTAAGAACATGTAAGTCATATTCTCCCAACTCATATCTATCTCTAATTTTATTAAGTTCATGATAATTTTTATCTGATGACAAATCTGAGCTAATTCTTGTAAGGCAAAGTATTAGGTTATGATAGAGGTTCATTTAGGGACAATTTGTCCAGCAGTTTTCATGATATTTCTTAACTATTAGCTGATTATAACCTAATGCATGAAACAGTAAATTAGCCTTTATAAAGTATTGGGAGTTTGGTGCAATACTATGCAAATATCAGTGTCAAATGTAACTTCAGTTTTGTCATTTATCATGTTGAATTCCCCAGAGCTACATTTGGAAATTCAGAACTCACCTTTGTAATAATGTGCTGCTTATTTTATATCAGTCTATGTTTCATTGCCTAAAATTACATACTGAGAATAAAATTTCACTTTTTTCTAGTAAACTAGAGGTTTTAGGCAATACAGTCTAAAATCATGCAATATAATTTAAGAAATTTGTTGTAGTGCTCTAATATTTTGCAAATATGTATGCATATAGACACAAATGATTTTTAAATGCTACTGTTATAATAACACCCCTACACCCCTAATGGTGTTAACTCATTTAAAAAGCAATGTAAGGCACTCAAGGAAAGGAGAAAGAAGTGAGTTGACCACAAGCCCCCATTTTAGACAGCCCCCAGAGAGATTCCCCTAAGCTTAAGTAAGTTTTTATGTCTCCCATGAATGGTGGTCATAGTGGAATCTAACTTTTCAAGAGAAAGGTAGAAGGAAGTAGAAGCAAATAAGGTATAGATATCAAAAAATTGAATTCTATCTTGTCCACTTCAAAGTTAGAAAACAGAAGAATCATAGCGAAAGAAACCACATTGCATTGGTAAGGGGAAGGACTGGGTAACAACACAAGTTTTCTAGCAGACCTAGTCTTCAGTTTAGATAAACATGCTCTGATTGCCAACATCTGCCTACATGCTTGGAAATGGTTGTATTTGAGTTTGCAAAATCAATACTTAAACTTTATATGCTTGAACCTTAACTGTTTTAACCTTGATTCTAAATCATGAGCAAGAAACTTCCCATTTCTCTTTCTTATATTGACCATCTAACCAGTACGCTGCTCGCTTACAGCATCCAATCGCATGCCATCGGAATGAAGCATCTTGTTGCCAGCTGCCTTTAACTCAGCTCTCCCTTGAACATGAATTTCCCTCTCTCAGAATACTAAACTTGAAATTACCTGTGCTAGCAAAATTGATAACTTATTTGGTTTTCTTTCCTTTTTTTTTCTCTTCAGTTTATCTCCTTTCAGTTTGTTGTTTTGAATTTTTATTATGCTTGCTTTCCTCCTCCCCTTTTGTCACTCTCCCTTCTCTCATTTTGTTTTTTCCATTCTTCTCATTGGAGGCAATGAGCCATCCAGCGGCCGGAACTCCCCTCTCCCTTATCGGCCAGACAGCCGCCCTCTAACTCCAACTTACGCTCAGGCCCCTAAACATTTCCATGTTCCAGGTAGGAGCTGACACTGTATGTGTCTTGGTGTCCCGTCACAGTGTAGAATGTAGCCTTGTAAAACCTTTGTCTCGTCTCCATTACGTCACGCTCTTTTATTGGGATGCATACAGTTGACATGCCTAAATTGCAGGTTCTGTTCTAAAGGATCATTAAAACAGTTTTATACATGAAATGTAGGGTGATATTAAAGGGTTGTTTTTGGTTTTGCTTTTGTTTGGGGTTTTTTATGATTGTCTGTGAGGGGTGGTGATACTGAAGTTACAGCTGTGGTGACTCAAAAGGAAAATATGTTATATAGTAATTCTAGATATTAGTTCATGGCATAATTTGGTACACATGGCAGGTGAAGCTTTTTTACTGTCATCAGTGTTGAATTTATGTAGTTGCAGGGATCTCACTTTTATATCCTAAAGCAATTCCCTCTGTCTCAGTTGTAAGCATTATGCCACAGACTTTTAATTTCCCGTCCTAGAGATGTGACTCTAATAAATTGTCATTTTCATGACATGAAATTAATTGTTTGTGGCAGTATGACTGCATAGTAGCCCACCAAGAAGCCTTGCCTTTCAGACTTAGGGCTGGAGGCTTTGCTTGGGTGTTTGTAAGCATTCACTGCATCTACACAAATGATTGTTCGCTAGCAAGAGGCAGGAAAAGAAAAATCAGTGTTTTATAGGAGAATAAAATTCTTTGATTTAATGTTGGAATTGATTCAGCCCTATAAGGGATACACAATCAAGCAAAGTTTGCCAACCATAGTTATCATAGAGTTTAAGCTGTGGTATGCTTTAATTGATAATAAAGATAAAATTCTCCATCCTATCACATTTTTGACCTCTCCTGTCTACCGAAAATTATTTTAATAAGTTACCCATTATTTTAATCTTAGTTAACAATTGGCAAACTAATGATTTTTTTTTCTATTTAAGTCAAGAAGTTGCAGTGAAACTCAGGGTTACTGGATTTAGAATTAGAGGACCTGGATTTGAGTCCTACCTCCGCCAATTGCAACTTTTGTGACTTTCAGCAAGTCATTTTCCTTCTCTGGACCTGTTTTCTCATGTGTAAAATGAAGGCGCTGAACTAGATCTCTAAAGTCTCTTCTCACTCTAAATCCTGTGATACCTCGAAATATCTCTAAGGTTTAGTTTGTCATAGGGTTTTAGATTGAGGCATCAGAACATAATGGATAGAGAGCTGATCTCAGAGTTAGAGTGATTTGAGTTCAAGGCCCAAATGAGTCATATTGACTTTATGACCTTGGGCCAAATAATTTAACCTCTTAGTACCCCCATGCAATTCTCTAAGATTATAAATTGTTAAGTAGTTTCCAGTCTACATTGCTGGAAGGTCTTTCCTTGTTGAGGGTATCTTACGTGGATGAAATCACAGATCTAGATAAAATGGTTGTAATGTAGAACCATCTTCTGTCATTATACTTTGAGAATAAATTTATATTTGTAACTTTTAGTCTCTTAATACTCCATGAAGATTCAATTCCTTGAGACTTGAGGGGAACAAGTATTTTGAGATTTTGCCAGATGTATTGCTGCCAGAAGGGTCTTAATTAGCAATAAGTAGGCAGTTACTGTCCCTCACAAATTAGGATTAGATCAAGCATCCCATGAAAACATCTGACTGTTTTTAGAGTAGAAAGCATTTTTTGTGATTTCTAATTTCACTGCATTGCTTCACACTCAGTTCATTAATTAAAAGATAAATTGGACCCCGGTATCTACCGGCAGCTCAATTTCCAGACAGCAGCAATTTGAGGAGGTTTTTTAAATCTCCAAAATAGTTCTGTCTTTCACACCATCAAAACATCTCCTTTGTTTTCATTTTTCTCAATTTTTATCACATTCTTAATGAAACATATATACATATATATATATATATATATATATATCTACACACATATATATATAAATTAAATGGCTCACATCTTGGTTACATCAGCATATTTATTGTAAGATGTATTACAAAGAATTTCATTTCACATGCCTGATAATTCACTCATTTTTGTGTTTTTTCCTTCAAATAAACTAACTCTTTGTAATACAAAAGAAAACTTTCTGGTCTTTTTTTGTTCAAGATTCTTCACACTGGCTTAACGTTTGTTTTATTTTTTCTTGTCCCATAACTGGACTAGTCTCTGTACTCACACATCTTTGCTTTCTCATTCCACAGATCAAGGAATCAACATATATCGAAAACCACCCATCTACAAACAACATGGTAAACCTGCTTTCCTCCTCATAACCCTTCAGTAGGGAAGTCAACTCAAATTCACGTCTTTGCTGTTCACTGAAGTACTTAGCCAAGGTTTCTTTTAACAAAATGACATCATCCAGTGGAAGGGGTTTCCAGACATACACAGAGTAAATCAAAGATACAGTATTTTATTGTGGACCCTGGAGGTACAAACTTCATGCATGTGCCATAAAAAGTTGATTGTCTAGAGGAAGCGAATTCATTATGGTAAGATTGTATCACAGAAGCACCCAATCGAACCTAGATCACAAAGTCTTATTAAACTGAATCCAGGAAACAAAAAAACAATTTTCTTTCCCTTTGTGGTAAAGATAAGAATTTATCATATGACCTATATTGCATGCAGACTTCCTAACTAGACTAATTGCTTAGAAAGCATATATAACCCCAATAACTTTGAAAAGCTTGAACCTAATTAGACCAACAAAACAAATGACAGCAAATGAGACAAAGTCTCTTTGGGTAAATCAAAGTCAACTTAGTTGCTCAGCTGCCCCCTTCATTTAGCCTCTCTCTCTTTAGGAACCTAGTGAGCTTTTGAGTTAATGTGGTTTAGTGGGAAGTGCTGGACTCAAAGGGTTGGGTAGGGTTATGATTCCAACTTAGCCACTTACCAGTAGTGTGATCTTGAATATCTTCATCTCTCTAGATCTCAATTTTCCCACCTAGTTAGTTAGACTAGATGACTAGTCTAATCTAATCTTTAACTCTTAGGTCCCTTTTACCTTTAAGATTGTGGAATTCTTTGGTTTTGGAGTAGAGAAAAAAAATTCACTACTACTTGATGAATAATAAACATAAGCTTTTGTTAAACTTGTTCTCTTCCTTTTGCAAAGAAATTAGTATTTTTGAGATGAAGGAATGTCATCATACTGTGTAAATTCCATTTTTTTCCATTATCATTGGATTTATTAAAGGGCTATGTCATCCTTATGTCTTTATGAACAGATAGAAAACGAAGGCTACCTTCAAGGATGTGCTTGATTTATTAGGAATATTTAGAAAAAAATACATTATTCCTGGAAACTTAAAAACTGCCTTTAGAATGTATTGGAAAAGAAGCATCACAACTCACAATGAAAAATATGGTTTAAAAGTTCAAGAAAGAAACTGTACATCAAAGTCAGAGGGGGAAAAGCAAAAAAAAATTCATATGGCTTGAGGTTCTTTCAGTTTGTTCTTTTTTTTAAGTTTTACATGATATGCTTGCATTTTAAGTTTCTTAACATTATTTTTGTTTGTTTTTTATGGTTTTAATGTGTCTTCCCACCCTCTCATTAACTTGTGAATGTTTAACCACTGATTTCACCAAATCTAATCCGTAAGTACTGTTCAAAGCCATGTTTTTGTTTCCCTAAAAAAAAATTTTCCCAGAATCTGGGATATCAATTTATATACTTTTGCATATAGTAACATCTCTTCTTGCACTTAATTTAAAACACAATTTAAATTTAAGAAGTTTAAATTATATCGCATTATTTACAAAAAAGAAACAGTGTTGGTGTCTTTCTATTAAAATTACTTTAAATATAAAGATTTTATCTTTAGCTTGCTACAGATTAATCAAGAACAACTTGGTTATCAGAAATGATATTGACCTGGAGATCCAGAGAGTTATCTCCTAGATTTGCCTTGGCTCTGTCATTCATTAGATGTGTGATTTTTGAGTCACTTAACCTCTCAATCTATTTACTTTTATGTAAAATGAGAGAGTTGGACTGGATGATTTTCCAGGTGTCTTTCTCATTCTAAAATTCTATTACTTGAAAACCTTATTTTTAAAACAAATTAGTATTATACCAGGTCCAATTTACCTATAAATACCTTGGAAAAGACAGCTGAGGTCTAGCATACTGAATTACTTAGCTTTATAGTCTATGTCCTTTTAATCTTTGATTTGTAACTTGTACCTGGATTTAGTTTTAGACCTAACTCTTGCTTTCAGCTAAGTATAATACAGAGAAAAGAAATAGGAATGTAATATTTACATCCAGTTTGGCCTCCATTCATTTACTATTGAATGACTCATTTGTATGTGCCAAACTTTGAATGAAAATGGTTAATAGATATGGCAGACACCTATTACATTGCTAAATACAATTTCCTACAAAACTGACAATTGATTCCCTCATTTCTGTTTAGTTCCTTCCCCCTCCTCTCCCCTGGGGTTTAAGAAAACAGTTTCCATGGATATAATAATGCAAAATGAGTGCACAGCACTACTCCATTGTAGTTTCTTATTCGAAGGTCCAAAGCAAGCAAGCATGCCGATAATTTCCTTAACTATCAGTGAGTCAAAAGTCTGCTTGATGTGTCTCTCTTATCCCCTTTTTTCACTAATCCCTCTAACATGAAACTGTTCTGATTAAATATGGGGTGAGACTGAGCCCCTGAACTTGACACTAGAAATAAGAAAGATTAATCTAGTAGACTCCGGTAACCTCTAAGTGGCAATGGAAATGCAGCTGATGCTAATGGTAATTGGACTCATGTAGAGCTAAAATTTTGACCAAGGGACCAGGGACTCCATTGCGGTGAGATTATACCACAAGTGTTTTAAATCAATAGCTAAGTTCCCCCTGGTTACCCTCTAGATCCAGCTGCCTTGGCAGCACAGAGCAAGTCTTCAGAGGATATCATCAGGTCCTCCAAGTTCCCAGCAGCCCATGCTCCAGACCCCAACGAGATACCAAAGATTGAGACGGACCACTGGCCAGGTCCCCCCTCACTTGCTGCCGTAGGTATGCAAATGAAGCAACTAAGTCAAATGGGCAAGGTTCTAAGGGTGCTAGTAACATATAGTAATGTATGAGAAAATTTAGCATGTTGGAAAACTTTGTGAGGAAAATGCAAAAAAAGAAAATAAATGACAGAAATAGAGACCAAGGTGATATTAATTTAGATGTAAAGTATTTGCAATTTCTCTATCTAGATTACTAGAACCTGTTATAACTTAGTCCACTCCTCAGAATTTGGTAAGAAGTTTATCCACATTGGACCCTATCTAAGCAGTTACTTGTTGAAACTACTACAAAGATTTTATTATAATACTATCTCATCTGTGACATAGCCCCAGATAACAATATTCATTGTTACTGTATATAACTCTTGTTTAGAAAGATTGGTTGAGCCCTTTCATAAGTGACTTCTTCCTATATAAATTGTCTCGCAGTGTTTTGCTTTTTCATTTTAGCACCCAAGCATTTGTTAGATATTTGGAATAGATCCTTTTCTGTAGTACCATGAAAGACCATGGCACAGTTCATTGATGTTCAGAAAGCATCCCAATACAAGTAATGTTGGTTGCATGCCTTCACCTGCATTATCACCAATTCCATACGTTTCTTCTGTGAGGTCACCTTTTAGCTATTCATTCAATGTATTTGGATTTAGTCAAAATATGTTTGTATCTGTACCTTTGTGTCTACACAGTTGGCTTAATAGGTGCTAACAAACTGAAAGGCCTGGTATTAAAAATTGGGGTGTCAGCTATGATCATGGGTGATTTAAATTTCTCTTTCAAAATTTCTGCAGTCATCCATTGCACAGAGTGCTGGATTTAGAGAAAAGAAGGTCTGGGTTCAAATTGTTCCTCAGATGCTAGCTTTATGACCTTTGGCAAATCCCTCTAAGCTTCAGTTTTCTCATCTGTAAAATATAGATAATAGTAGCATCTGCTTCGTAGGGTTATGGTGAGGTTCAAATAAAATAAATATGCAGAACTTTACAAACCTTCAAGCATCACTTAAATGTGTTATCATCATCATCATCCAAATCTTTTCAATGGTCCATTAGGAAGGTATCTAATTTTCATCATCATATTCTTTTTACTTTTAAAAAGATTGTGCAGTGATTGTTATTTAAATGTGTAGGAATGATCGAGGAGATAATATGATGCTGTGGAAAATGCATTTTTTCTGGAGTCCAAGGGAAATCTACTTGGCCAATTCTTCATTGCTTCCGTAGATCCATGATTTTATTAGTAGGAGCTCTTCCTATACAAGGCAAAACCTGCCTTTGTAACTTATTTTAAAATCATAAAATGTAATATACAAAAACTTCAGCATCCTAGGTCTTTGAGGTTGTGCTAATCCATAGGCAGTAGACATACCGTATGTTACGGCCTTCCTACTCAACAGGCATCCAACTTGTAGGACCTGAGAGAGAGAGAGAGAGAGAGAGAGAAAATAAATCAGTTTTTCATTATCCAAAAATGGCCTATAAATTGAGTTGAGATTATCTCGTTCTGTCTTTAGATTTTTATCTCTTTAGTGTGTATTAGCAAACCCCACCTCAGTGCTAGTGATGCTTAATGGCCAATCCAGGCCAGTCTTTAACTTATTCCAGCAAACCATATGTCTTCAGGAAATGCCTTGGAAGTTCATCATACGTATTCTCAACTAGCTAAATGTCTCAAGAAAATTTTTTTTTTTAAATCCAGAGGGTAGAAAGTGATTTAAAGCTTCTTAAAAAGCTTTTAATTCATTAACCAGAGTATAAAGAACTAAGACTATTCATTAGTCAAAGTTAATTTTGATTAGATTACTAGCCTCTTCTGTTTTCTTTCACAAATTCTTCCAAGGAGTTCAGAGTTAACCCAGTTTTCCAGCCATTCATAGAAATTCACTCCTAAAAGACTAGGAAAACTGAACACAGCATGCCACACTTTATGGCAGTGGATGCATAATTCCGTGGCCCTCACACGGACTAGAATTTTATTTTCAGTTATAGGGAAACTCCTTTACGTCCATTTTTCAAAGGGTCAATAAAAAGAAAGTATTAATATTGGAGAAATACCATACGTTACCTTTGTAAGCCAGGACTTTCCAAAAATAAAAATAGAGACAATGTAATAAGAATAAGTTTTATGTAATGACTATATTGTGAGTGAATATATTCAGAAAGAGAGAAGTATTTCAGACCATTAAATATTGGTTTAGACAATTGACAATATGGATTCCTAAACAGAAACTTCCTATAGTTGACTTAAGGTGTGGCTGCTTAGAACCTTCTGACAACAAGAACAAAGCAAATTCCAGTCATTTATATCACTTGGTGGGAGACTGAAGTCCCTACTCTTCTGGCATAGTAGCCTGTACTCACATAGAAAATTGAGCAAAAGCCCAGTAAAAATTGGTTAGGCACTTGTCTGAAGTACTATCTGAAAGTAAATGAATTATTTGAAACCTAGTGACTTAGTTCAATTGTGTGTGTACATTGGAGGTGGCCAGGGCAGCTTAGAGGAGGTAGATTTTTCCCTGGCTGGTTCAAGAATGCAATTTAAGGAACATGCCAATTTTGTCACAGTTACTAACTTACTGAAGATAAGTGAACTAGTCCTTTAGGACTCTTTCTTGTGGCAGGACTTATATAAGAAGTTCTCTTTACTATGGAAATAGGAACAGATATGAGGCGCAGATCAGGTGGCCGTGAGGAAGATGAGGAGGAGCTTCAGAGACGCCGACAACTTCAAGAAGAACAGCTATTGAAGGTTTGTCATCTGGGAGGCTGCCTTATTGCTTTCATTCAATTCTTTCATAAATGTCCTGAGAAGTCACTACAGTTCAGTAGAAAACACCTTCAGGCTTCATTCACATTTATTTTTCCATTCTGTACAAATAGCTCAATTCAGGTCTGGGACAATTGATACTGAAGGAAGAAATGGAAAAGGAGAGCCGAGAAAGGACTTCACATTCAGCCAGTCGCTATGATTCACCACTTAATTCATGTAAGTAGCACTTCCATAGACTTCTATAAATTGGGCTTTGGATCCATATGAATATATCTTGTCTTTCACATAATACAACATAACCTTACCATTTGATAAGCCAGTAGTTTCTCTGGGACAGAAAGATGTAGACTACATGAATTCTTTCTCCCTGGTGAGAGGTCCATTCATTGAGTCCTGCAATGACTTTGCTTTTCACCAGTTGTTTTGTTCTTTCATCTGTTTCCTTTTGTTTGTACTCCTAACCAGTTCTCATGTTCAGTGTTCTTGCCTTCATTGCTTTTCAAGGCTAAGTTGATTCTGTGTAGTTCAGCAGTGATTCCTAGGTGAGCCCTACTGAGCTGTTTAAAGGGACAGGTTATACATCAACAAGACATAATCAATGTTACATTCAAGAAAATCACCAGAATGGCAGAGTTTGGGTCTTTAATGGGAACAAACTGGAATCAAGAAGTCCTTAGAAATCAGGAGCCACCTCAGGCATTCATGAAGAAAAAATGTTGCTCTCTTTTTCTACCTTCTCTCTCTTTTTTCACTCTTCCATTCATGTTATCTGTTTTCCCCAAAATCCAGTCATGATTACTCACATGCTTTGATCTTACATTCACTCTCCTACTCTGGAAGTGAGAAGAAATTGAAAGTTGATAATAGCATCCTGACTTCTCTCTCTCTCCCTACTATTTGAATTCTCTATTATTTGAATAGGTGGGGTTTTTTTTATTTTGTTATGTGTATTTCTTTCATAATTCTTTATATAAATTCACATTATGTAAATTTACGTAATGTGAGAGCCATCTGTATATATTTATATCTATTCGCATTATACAAAATGTCCCCAAAGTCTTCATGCATTTTAAGCTATTAAAACTTCATAATTTTCTTATCTTGTTTATGACAGTATTTATCATTGTTAGCCATGGCTTCCTTCTAGATACTTTCTATTCCCTTGTCTTTTAAGGAATCACATTGAATTTTCTCCCTCTCTATAACTTTATCCTTTCTGCAACTGTTGATTGTTCCTTCTTTTCATGAGTTCTCATAGTAGCTATTTCAGAAGAGATGGTTCTAGGTCCTCTTGTCTCTGCATTCTTACATTCTCTGCCTTGATAATCTCATCTGGTTCCATGGCTTCAACAGCCACTGCTAATCCAAAGAATGTATGTGAAATACATATTTACATATGTGAGATCTAGCATTATTTGGAATGCAGAATTCCTAAAAACTTGGCCAGTATAAATAGGGCTGAAACAAGGATGTCCCCTTTACCTACTGTTATTCAACAGTTATAGAAACACATTAAAGGAATATTCAAAGAGAAGACAAAATTATTCTTATTTGCTGGTAGCGTGATACTATACTTAGAAAACCCCCAAAATTCAGGAAAAAAATTGAAACCTTAGCTTTTTAGTATACAAAATAAATCAACAATATATATCATAAGTTATTGATATTTTTCCATACATAGTGTTTTTTACATATTTGTTTGCTTATCTCTCCATTAGATTGTGAGCTCCTTGAAGGTAAGGACTTTTTGCCTCTCCAACACTTAGTGCATTGCCACACAGGTGCTTAATAAGTGTTTATTGACTGATTACTGACAAAAACCAAAAAGAAACAATGATTAAAGATATTCTGTTCAGAATAACTACAAAGTGCATAAAATATCTTTTGCTATGCCAAATTACCAAGAGGACATTTCATGCATTATCTTCAACTCCCAACTCTCTCACTCTCTTTTTAACATTGCTCCCGCCCAAGTGGAGGCCACTCCCACTCACACCTGGACTATTACAATAGCCTTCTAGCTAGTCTCATTGCCACAAGTTTCTCCCTACTCCTTTTGACCTTTTACTCAACTGTCAAAGTGATCTTCCTAAAGCACATGTGTAATCCCGACACCTCCTCATACCCAATAACACCACTGGATCCCTTTTTCCTCCAGCATCATATATAAAGTCTTCAGCTTGGCATTCAAAGTCCTTCATAATCTGCCCCATCCCCCACCTTTTCAGTCTTCTTACACTTTAAACCTCCCAACATAATCTGCAGTCCAGTAATACTGGCTTCCTTGCTGCTCTTCAAAAAAGAAATTACATCTCCTGACTCCAGGCATTATCTCTTGCTAACCCCCTTCTTGGAACGCTCCACTCCTTCTTCTCATTTCTTCCTCTGTATTCTCTGGCTTCCTTCAAGTCCCAGCTAATGTCTCACCTTCTATAGGAAATCTTTCCTGATCTCCCTTCTGTTGCCTTTCCTCTATGGAGTATCTCCAATTTATTCTGTATATAGTTCATTATATTGTTTATTATTGTGTGTATGCTGTCTCTACCATTTGACTGTGAGTTTCTTCAGAGCAGTAACTGTCTTTTGCCTTTTTTTGTATCCCTAGTGCTTGGCACATAGTAGATGCTTAACAAATATTGATTGACTGACTGACTGCTGTGAATAGTATTGGACTTGGAATCAGAAAAACCTGAGTTCAAATTCCAACTGACAAGCATGTGGCTCCAGACAAGTAACTTAACCTCTTTCAGACTCCTTTCCTTCGTCTGTAAAATGAGGATAATAGTGTCATTTTTGTCTCACTCTGATGAGGATCAAATGAGAGAACATATCTAAGGCACTTGGCAACCCTTAGATTACTACATGACTGGAACAGTTAATGAGGAGGAAGAGGATGACGACGACGACAGAGGAACTAGGCGAAACAATAACTTCATTTGGGCAAGCAAATGGTAGTGAATCCCAAGGAAAATAAAGAGAAAAGAACATATGAAGGGGGCATGCTTTTCCAGACTTTAAAATATAAGGCAATGCTCATCAAAAATTTTGGTACTAGTTTAGAAAAACAGAAAAGTTTTTGAGTAGAACAGATTAGATAAGCAAGAAAGAAGTCCTTCAAAACAGGTTTTGATGACCTCAACCTACCTTTTCAGCCTTATATAATTTGACTGCTCTCCATTCACTCTAAAAATCCAGTCAAACCAGATTATTTTCTGTCCTTTGAACCAATCCTGCATCTTTCTTTTCCATAACTTTCCTTGTGCCATTCCATGACCTTAGAACACTTTTATCCTTGTTATATTTAATCTTTTTAGATTAAGTTCATAATTTGAAACTTGAGATCCTTTTGGATCCATCCCAACGGTGTCACCCACTGAGTGAAGTAATTGCCTCCTAGCTTTGTGGTATCTGCATATCTGATAAGCATGTTATCTGTGCCTTTATCCAAGTAACTTATAGATATGCTAACCTCACAAGACCAAACAGAGTTCCCTGGGACATTCCTACCTCTTCATTTTAGGGATCAGGATTTGGAGAGGTTAGGTGATATGTCTCAGTTCACAATGTTAATAAATGTCAACTCATGGATTCAAACTCAGATCTTCTGATTACTGGTTTAGTTAGTGATTTTTACCTTGCCTGAGTGCATCTATACATCTGTTATCTCTTTGAGTACTCACCATGATCTTACAAATCACAAATCCTCGACATCTTATTCCATATACTTTTTGTCCACCTCTCTCTACAAAGCTTATGACTGTCTGTCCAACATACCAGAGACTGTTTTATTCTTTTAAAGTTTTGTGTGTATCAGGGCAACCTTATTCTCTGTTGTTCTCTGACTCAATCTATCTGTATTCTAGTATCTTCCCTCTATTAATTATTTCCTATTTATCTCATATATAGCTTGTGTGTATGTAGTTATCTATACATTGTCTTTCCCATCATACTGGGAGCTCTTCAAGGGCAGGGACTATCTTTTGCCTTTTTTTTTTTTTGTATCCCCAGCACTTAGCACAGTGCCTCACATATAGAAAGAAGCCACTTGTTGACTGATTGACAGATTTTCCAACTCTCACTTTTGCTACATGATTAGCCTACCTCCTTTTCCACTTGACTCTGACTTTTCTCACACATCATAATTGGGAATATGCTACAACCTGTTTACACTCACAGTGAGAATTTCTGTTGCCCTCTGTGGCTCATGTAATTGTGTTTATTTTAAAATTTTGATGTTCTGTTATCACAACCTTTATAACATCAACACTTCAGGATCATATTGAGGTTTTAGAAAGAAAAGATGGGATCTTATAGTAGGGAGTAGCTTAGGTATTATTGAAAGAGCTTCTTCACATTTTTCCAAATGCCAAATATCCTCTTCCAGTTCAGTTCTAGGTCCCAGGCCATTATCCAGCTACAACCCTGTTTAAAATATATTTACTGATAGACTACCTCAGTGGTTTAAAAAACATGCACTTTTAAAGAATCTGCTATCATGCAACCACAGAGGCATAACTACCTGTAATTTTGGTAAAGCAGCCACCTTCATGGGAGGTGGAAAGGATGGTCACAATCACCACATTGAAAATAGCCATGTGTGACCCACAGAGCTTATAAAGAAGAGATTGATGTAGTACACATTTTTCAGCAAACTTTTAGTAAGTGCCTGTTTTCATGTAGAGCATCACAGTTAAGTAACATAGGAGAACTACAGAGTCTTGTTCCCTGCCTTCATGGAGTTTATAGACTAAGAGGATAAGGCATCTGCACATATAACTAAATAAACAAAATCACAGATCAGCACATTGAAGAATTATAAGACACAGCTTCAATACAGTTGGAAATAGTATGCCCATCAAGGTGTGTCAGATGTATAAGTAAATTACTTCATGAGGTTTAGCATCTTTATTTTTAGGAAGTACTTAAAGCCACAATCTCTCCAAAGATTGATTAGCAACACTCATTTTATTTTATTTAGCGTTTTCCCCCAATTATATGTAGAAACAATTCATATTTGATTTTTTAAAAATTTAGTTCCAAATTATCTCCCTCCCTCCCCTCAGTGAGAAGGCAAAACAGTTTGATGTAGGTTATACATGTACTGTCATACAAAACATGTTTCCATGTTAGTCATGTTAGCGCCACTCTTGAATTGGACACCAGAATCCCTGGGTAACAAAACACATCTTCAATGGTACCTGCTTAAAAAGACCTTAGAGCCCAGGAGTTCTCTCCCCTTTTGTGTCATGGTCTCCTTCAGATCTGGTAAAACCTATGAACTCCTCAACATAAAATAAAATTAAGGTGATTATAAAAGAAACCAGTTATTGAAATAATTAGCAAAATATTTTGTCTTTTTTTTTTAAGGCTTAGATTAAGAGGCTCTGATCTGCTCCTATCTCTTATAGCAAAAATAATAAAGCACTTGTGGTTTTATATGTCACTTTCCCTTAAGTTTTTGCTCTTCCAGTGCATCAACTAACACCTCTGCCTGGAAGTGTCTAACAATTGACCTTTACAGTCAAACTATGTAGCAGACATTTGTAGTCTGTAGAAATTTAATTATATCTCTTCCCTAAGAAGAAAAGCACATTTCTTTCTAATTCTATCATCTTCTATGTGTTCCTCCAAATGTTGAATTATTTGTCATTAATTTTTGGCAAATAAGTGATGACAGGTCTCATAAATGAATGAATGAACAAATGAATATGCTCTAGATTAGAGCTTCCCAAGTGGTGTATCATGATTGACCAGTAGCACTTGGTGACTGATGAGATAGATTTCCAAGCAACTTGACAGGAATCTTTATAGGAGGAGAACCTTAGCCAAGAATCCTGCTCCTCCAGTGAGGTGTGAGTACCTCTCTTCCTCCTCAGAGATTTCACTCTTAGCCCTCTCTGTGTATTAAACAAGTAGAGTTCTGTTTGGTTGTTTATTGGTCCAAATATCATTTATTTCCATGCTCAGAAATCTTGTTTGAAACTTTCTAGAATTTTTTTTAATCTGAAAAACTTTTCAGTTGTCTAAAATTTATCTTCTTGGTTTTTTCCTCCATTTAGCTCCACATGCTTCATCTAAAACCTCCTCCCTCCCTGGTTATGGAAGAAATGGTCTTCACCGGGTAAGATTTCTCTAGTTCTCCAGAGATAAGTTTAATATTCCTTGTCTTGAAGATTGGTAATCAGTTCAGTTCATCTCAACAGTCATTTATTGAGCACCCACTATGCAAAACACTCTCTAACAGGTTCTGGGGAGATAAAGATAAAACAAACTTACCCTTCTTAAATTTTGGTTAAAATTGTTATGTAGTATTATTTGAATGCATGTTAACTTTGTGAGTGGTGGGAAATAATTTTAAAATGTTATTAATATCTTTTGTTTTTATAACCTTTCTTATACTACTTCCTCATAAATACCAATATACACGCATTGAGCCTTCCCTTGTGGCAACAAAAAAAGCAAAACCACTTGACAGTGTGACTGCATCTGGTAGCCTAGGCAAAGTTCCACACCTCTGGTCCCTCCCTCTAGACTAAGAATCGGGAATTGTCTGGAATCATCTGTTCTCTAAAACAATGAGACAGGTCATTACCATCCGTTGTTGTTCAGCTTCCTTTTTTAGGATGATCTGTATTTTCATTGTTAAAACCATTACATAAAATGAGTTTTAAATTGCTATTGTCATGAATGTATAGTATATCTACTTTGAGTCTAAGACCTAGAGAAATCTCATTACCGAGAAAAGAAAAGAAAATGACATTAGACTTCCATAAGAAGTTCTATGTAAAGAGAAGAGATCAAACATTTCTCTTGCAAATATTTTTATAATTAGAAAGCAAGCACTGAATAGAGAAATTAAAAGTCATGTTACTATATTCTCCTGACGTGAACAAAACATAGATGTTGAACAGTTCCAATTGTGAAACTAAGTAGAAAAATGTATTTTTCCTTGTGACTGAGAACTGCTCATCGACAAAACAGCATAATTAGATCTCTTATTAGAGTCCACAAGATTTCAAGGTGTTGGGAAGGTGAGACAGAAAAGTGAAGATGGTCTTAGTTTATGAGATATTCTTTTGAATTTAATATCCCTTCTCTCTTTTTTACTTCTTTCTCTGAAATGTTCCCATGACATATTGTCTCACATATGCATTTCCCCCTGTTGCAGCCGGTTTCTACAGATTTTGCCCAGTACAATAGCTATGGTGATGTCAGTGGTGGGGTTCGAGGTAAGCCTTCCATTATCAGTATTTTCTGGTGTCTGTGAATAGCCATCATTCATGTTTTTCCCTATGGATAATAGTGATTAGCATACAAAATTCTATTACAGAGAAATTTTTTTGTTCTATAAATAGACAGTATGGCATTGTATGGCATAGTACTTAGTGAACTGGCCCTTGGAGTCAAGAAGACTTGAGTTCAAGTCTTATTTTTGACATTCACTGTGAGACTCTGGACTGGTCTGTGAACTTCTTAGGGACTCACATACCTCTCTAAGACTATAAGTTGCAGATCAAGTGCTATCTACATTGGTAGAGAGAGAGTCCCCATCAGGAGTTTGTCATATGAATGAAGTCATAGCACAAGTTCAAAATATATTTTTATACACATACATAATACATACGCATATATGTAATCATGTATGTCTTACATTACAAAACAATTTATTTTTGTAATAAGTTTATAGAGAAAGAAAATTAAATATTAATTTGGATTTAGCTGGAGGCATAACGGATAAATCTTCCATGGTTATTTAGTTTGTCTTTGAAATAATACACATATGTGTAATAATATTGCGTGTGTGTGTATTGAAGTGTTTTCTACTTATGACAGATTATAAAAGCAAGAATTAGGTAGCATAGTGATAGTAACATATGTATATCTCTTTGTGAGTTAATACTGAAGAAATCCCAGAGAAATGCTAATAGTATCAGGTGATGAAAACAAATTTGTTGAAACTTAAATTGAAATGTCTTCTTTCTGTTGACTATTGCACATTTTTATGTTCTTATTCTTATGATATTTCCTTTTCTTTTCCAGATTTCCAGGTATACAGTGCTTTTTATTCCACTGTGACAACATAAATACACCGCCATCTTCCTATCCAATTGTGAAATGGTCCTTTGTGGAATAGTTTTTATTAATGAGATGTTATTTTCTAATTATCTGCATGTTTGAGCCTAATCTTCAGTCTGTATTGGCAAAAGATAGTTGTATCTAATGCCATAGTGTCTCTTAGTAATAAGTCATGTATCAGAGAAAGTGAAGTAAGGCTTATATGTCTCTTCCTCTGGGAAGCCCCCTGTAGTGCTAAACTGTGCACACCATGAGTATCTATCCCTGTATATTTTTCTTCTAGTGATAACATTTGACATCTGAGCCTGAGGTTGCTGAGCCTTCCCTCCATTGCTAGGTCCCAACAAAAAAAAAGTTCAGAAGGCGCTCGCTTTTTTTGTATTCTGTGACCCCTGTTACCCTATAAGTTTCCAGCCTTTCCCCATTCACATCTATCTGTAAACCTAGAAACAGTTCATTCTTTAGCCCACAAAAGAAACCCTTGAATTGTACCATCCAGGAGCAGTTTGCTTTCATAACACTGCTTGTTCTTAGAGCCCAAACCTTCTCAAACAGATATGAGATACAAATAGACAAAGTGGAAGCGAGTGTGACATCAGAATCCTAGGTCAAGTCATCCTCATGTTGTTCCAGTAGCGTGGTTTGTTATCCTATGTAGAATACAAGGCAGAAGAGTTACCCAGTTCTACTGCTAACCACATGTGTACCTTTAAGAAAGTCATAGCCCCTTTCTTTGGAGCTCAGGGGATTGGATGAGATGCTTTCTGAGGTCCTTTCTAGTCCTATTCTTCTACTCTTTGGTCATTCTGTGTGAAAGGGCAGTGTTGTGCCCTGAATAGAGCACTGAATTTGAAGTCAGGAAGATCTGGTGAAAATCCCACTATAGGCACGTTAACTGTATGTCCTTGGGCAAGTCACTAAACTGCTCTGAGCCTCAGTTTTCTAATTTGTAAAGCTAGAGAGTTGAACTCAATGACTTCATATGCCTTTTTCAACTCTAAATATAAGGTCATATGAAGTCTGAATTCACAAGTCTGATACCTTGCAGGTCAATAAATATTGATTGACAGGAGGTTGATAGGGGTGTGAATCTCATGAAAGTATGAGATGGTTTCTGGCTCCTTTTATAGGTAGTCTAGAACACGTCAATACATTTTTAATAAAGGGAATTAGATTCCATTCCTTGAAAGAAGATATTTTTACTTAAAGACAAGATCTTTGGGATGATGTTGGTTGGTATATGAGCAGGAAAATGGAAGAGACATAGTCACTTTTTTTTAATGGCAGCTGAGATTTCATTTGTATAGACTGGCAGTAAAATTTTAAGAGTGAGAAAGGGAATTGTAGAGGTAAAACTCTCTTCTGTTCTCACCACGGCCTTGCATCTGTTTCCATCTCTGTGTCATCTTATGCCTCTGTGTCTGATGTAGACTCTCCCTGATGGCCATGTACCTGGAATGAGAATGGACAGAGGAGTGTCCATGCCTAACATGTTGGAGCCAAAGGTAAGTATAAGATGTCACAGACTTTCCTTTGGGACAGTGAGAGTTTGGTTGCCTGGGAAAACAGATTTACTCTTAAAATAAAATTTTAAAACTCCACTACTCTAATCCTTTTAACTCTGCTATGCATGAAATCTACTCTGTACCATACTTTCCTAAAGAATGAGCTTGACCCCCAAATCTTATTATCCTAGATTGGAAGTTCCATGTCTTATTTATCTTGGAGCACTGTACTATACACATAGCAGTCACTTAATAAGTGTCATGAATTTTTTACATAAATCAGTGAAAAAGTCCCACGCTATCTACAGATTTGGTTCTACCTAGTGAACAATTTTAAGTACTTGCCAGATGCTTCTAGGGAATCCTTTGGAGTATGTATTATAAGCTAACTCTGCTACTACTAAGAGACAACATTTGTTTGGTAAATGATTGGCTCACCCTTTCACTTGCATCAGTGGCAGAATCAAACAGTCCTTATATAAAGCCCTGTGTGACAAAACAATCTGACTTGAGAGCAAGTCTACTGTTACCTTGAAATACCAGTGCGACAAGCATTGTAAACCTGTCCTAGGGCAAGGAGAAACAGTATCTAGGAAATTCCATCCTTGAGAGAACATTCTTTCAGGCAAAGCTCCTAAGAGTAATTACAGGTTCCCCATAAACAAACATTGTTTTCCATAGTGGCAAAAACTGGTGATGAAGGTAAGACATTGTGTAGGGTTTGTTTGTGTGGTTTTTTAGCCCCTCCTACCACAACCCTATCACCAGTTCAGGAGAGGAGAGCTGTTTTTAAAAAGATAGGAATCTTAGGCTGGGTAGAATGTTCATTATGGATTTGCACACTTATTAGTTTTTATAGGTCAATACTTGACAGATAGTATGCACCCAAATGTTTGCTGATTGACTGACTAAATCTTCTGTTCCTCTAAAAGATTCATTCACAAAGTTAATCCACCCCCAAAGAAAAGCAGAAGCCACATACTAAGGCAACTGCTCCTCCCCTTACGTGCATTTCCAGATTCAAATATTAACTTTTTTTCTGCACTGTTGAATGTTGCCTTGATTTTCCTTCACTGAGTTGAGTTGTGACCAGGCGTGCACAAAATATTCCAAATATTCTGAGTTTATAGAACAATGAAAATGAAGGCTCAGACTTGCACAAAAGAATAAAGTCATTTTCAGTTTTTCAAGTTATCTACTTCTGTATCTGACCTAACAAACTTCTTACTGAGGAGAGAAATAGAAAGTGAGTCTAAGATGTTTTACTTGATTCAGAGGTTTTAAAAGCTATAAAGCTAATTGGCATTAAGCCTTGTCACTTAACTTTAATTGTACAAACACTATGAAAATACAAAATCTGCCACGGTCCGTTTTCAAAATTTCTGAAGCTAATAACTAAGTAACACTCCAGTGAAGTTGTACTGTTCTGTGCCGTTTGGATGAGGAGGAATGCTACTGCAGGATATTCATGGGAAATCAATTATGTCTACAAGGGTTTCATTACCAAACAAAAAATCTTGTTACTGCTAGTAGTAGAAAAGGACGCTTCTTGCATTAAAAATAAGGGTATACTGTGTGGGTAATGGGGAGGGAGAATAGATGCCTTGCCTTTTGCAGTAAAAATTAAACCTCTTTTTCCTTAATGTAACTATTAACAGATTTTCCCATATGAAATGCTCATGGTGACCAACAGAGGGCGGAATAAAATACTAAGAGACGTAGACAGAACCAGACTTGAGGTAAGAACAAGTTTAACTATTACCCTTTTATTTTTTTTCTCCATCTTTCCTTTCTTGTTCTCCTCCCCCACCCTGTTCCCATTCTAAAAAGCTTCTTATCTGTTTAGCAAAAGAAAAAAAGATAGTACCTTACAATTTGCAGGCAATTTGCACATGAGATTTACATGAAAGTACCTACTGAAACCCCTCAGAAAGGGCTGCTGGCAGCTATATACTACTATATATAGAACTATAAAAGCCAACCAGCCTTTGGGTTCTGTAGACCTCATTGGGCCATTGACTGCCACTACTAACACAAGGGTGAAGATACACCAAAGCTAGTTCTATAGACCAAAAAGTGTGACCCTCTAGAAAAGACTATGCATGATAGATGGTAAAGATGGAAGTAAAAACCTGTACCCTAATGGCTGATGCCCTGAAGAAATGTGTATAGTTTTTCGTACACTTTAAAGGGATAGGGGATGGATCTGTGATTTCTTGAATATAAGGAACTCTCAGGTGAAAATCTTTTTCTACCAGTTCAGGTCAGCATCTTCTCCAAAACAATTTTTATTAGAGATACAAGATTAAATAGTTTCTTAAATTATCAAGAATTTGTCTTTTTCTCACTCTACTCCACAATACTGGGGGAAAGCCCTTATAATAAATATGCCTAAAGCCTATGGTTTTACAGAGTTGCCTAGAGCTCTCAGAGACTAAATGACTTGCCCAGGGTTGCACAACTAGTAAGTATCAGAGGAGAGGCTTGAAGCCAGGTCATGTTGGGCTTGAGGCCAACTCTCTTTATACTGTACCACCTTGCTTTTTATAATCGTTAAAACTCTATAAAAATGTCAGTTCTTTATGGTTATTATTTTCAACTACTACCTAGCTTGTTCTGGTGCCATGGAATGGGGTATCTCTTCAGAAAATGGAAATTATTCAGGAGTTAGTTTGGCCTGGTTATTAAAGGGAACTATAACTGAGAAACAAGGCTCTGTAAAATAAATGATTCTCATTTGAAATTCAGACCCCAAAAAAAGAAAAATAATGCCCTCTTTTGAGAACATCTTAGTTGACATACAATTGTAGTCATATGTGGCAATGACAGCTCAGATGCTAAGATGAGCTCAGAATTAAAGAGTGTGGGAGGGGAGGTACTGATTGCACCCAGGGAATGTTAGGGCATGCTTCTTTACACTGTGGAAGTTCCCACATTCCATGTTAATGTGTTATTTGGACACACATGCCCATGGAAGCTTTTTGTATTTGTCTAAATGATTTCAATCAAGAAAACCTATGTATGTTGGCAGAAAAGTTTTGCAACTTTTCTCAGCTTGAGGGTGGCCACCTGTGTAAAATAGAACTGTCATCCCATGAAGGTAGCAGATGATCAACAGGCATTATAAAATACCTACTCTGTGCCATATGCTTTACTAAGCATTAGAGATACAAGATCAAAGAGTAAAGTCATCCTACTCATAGCTTAGTGAACCTGGATACTGGCTTCTCAGAGTCAGTATCATCCTAAGTTTCACAAATGTCTTGCTAGCTATTTTTATGCTAAATGGACAGGTAGAGGCAAAAATCACCCTGCATTACCAGACTTAAAGAAAACATGGTATGAGCCAGCATCAAGGGCCAAAATACATCTCTAACAGCATTACTGAGTTCACTGGAATACCCTTTGGTGACATAGAAGGGTTTGCCAGCCTACTGTTCTTACATGCACATCCAGAACTGACCCTTGTTCATTTCTCTTTTGTCCAGCGCCATTTGGCACCTGAAGTGTTTCGAGAAATATTTGGAATGTCAATACAGGAGTTTGACAAGTTACCTTTATGGAGACGAAACGACATGAAGAAAAAAGCAAAACTCTTCTAAGTCACTTCTGCCCACCAATTTGAAAAGTTAATGAGGATGCTGCATAGGATGTAGTATTATATAATGGCCACATTTGATTGGAGAACTTACAAACTACTTCTCCACAGCAACAATAAAAAGGGAAAAATCTGATTGAGGCATTGGCCCACCAACAGCAACACTTGCCAAGAAGCAACGGGGTGGAACTTTATGTGTTCCACAATTTGACAGTTTTCATGTGTGACCTTTTTACATTATCTTCTGTACATGATTTGAGCCACTCTCTTATTTTGTTTCCCTCTAACTGTTGTCCAAAAACACAACAGACTGTATTGGTCAAGCCAGGAAGTGCCCTTAAGATGCTGAATGGGAAAAAAGTAGTTATAATAACTCCAAAAAAATGATAATCTATATTGCAGTACTATGGTTCAGAAGAAAAGAAAACCTGTGTAACATATCCATATGGTAACATTAGTCATATTGCACAAATGTTTCTTAATTGGTCTCATTTAAAACTGCCCATTCTGTAGCTGTAGTAGAAATCAAAGAGGCAGGCACCCAAGTAAACTACTCCATTGGACTGCTTACTAGTGGAATACTTTTAAATATGTTCCTCACTCTCTGCTACACACATTTGCTAAGATATGGTTGGTGAATTTCTTTGCTTTTGTAAGCAGTATTTCTCTCTCCTCATTTCTTTTTTTTTCTTTCTTTTTTTTTTTTTGTGCTTCAGATTACTTAGCTTAAGTTTAAACAACCAAGTAAAGGCAAGTAACAAACCTGAACCCAGCTTGCAAAAAGAGAGGAAGGAAAGCACTCCTTCAGTTTGACCTGGGTTATATGCTCGTTGGAAACCCATTCCACAAGATTCCCCAGGAAGCACACCATATTATGAAAAATAGCATTTCATGTTTTTCTGCCAATGCAAATGTGCTAGCCTGGCATCTTCCATATAGTATGTGACACATTACACATCGTATCAAGCTGAAGGTCATTTCAACCATAGGCTAAGGAAGAATATATTTTCTCTCGTTCTTCTTTGTAGTTGTGAAGCAGAGAATTTTGAATTTACTCAAGTTGAAATTGAGGAGGAAGTTGGCTTTCCTTTGTGCCTCACACTGCTGACCTTATGGTTTGAGCTAAAAAGTTACAGAACATAATTTCTGAATCATGTGCTTCAAAAATCTCATTATTGTATGAGTACTTTAGCTTTTGAAGGATATGTCAATGAAATATACAGTGAGTGAGTCATTTCTGTGGAAGGATGAGTTTATTTTACTCCACTCTTCTGTCCCCTGGTGAAAAATGAGATGGGATATAGAGCCTTTTTACACTTTATGTTGGCATATGGAAGCCATTGTATAATGATGCACTGATATAATTACTCATCTCTTGCTTTGAATGACACCCAAATTCTGCCTACAGAGCAAAGAATTAAGATAACTTTGTAACTTGACAGATCATATGTATGTATGTATATGTTTCCTGAAATGGGAATCCAGGAATCCCCTTGAAACTTAAATAGAACTCAGACTAACTGATCATCTTAGATCACCTCACACTGAACAAGAGCTATTCAGATTTGGCTCACTGCCACTAGGCTCCACTGAAAACACTGGTGCAAGAATCAATACATAACTTTGAAGGTCCCTATAGAAGCCAAAGGAAAAAGTGTTTGAGCTGATCTACAAGAGGGCCATTTTCGGCAAGAGATTGGAGACTCTACACCATTGTTGGGAATTATATTAGTTATTTGTCAAGTAGTCTATGGTAGAAACAAATAGATTTGTTTTCCAAATGGGCAGTCTGTAACAATGTAAGGGGAAATGCTATGTGGGTACAACACACTTAAATGTACTAGGTGCTACAGTAGGGAGTAGAATCCATGTATAGTGGTCTTTTTTATTTACTAATCTAGTTGAAGCCATCTAACTTTATTGTATCTTCCAAATCATGGAGTAAATGTTCAAGGACCGTTCTTGCATTTATGTGTCTATATATGTATGTATGTATATCTTAGATCTACTAAATCACTTAACAAACTGCTCCTGTGTTAGTCATACTGGGTTATTTTTTTTAATGAAAACTTTTGCCTTCATTTTTGTCCCTTGAAGTATTCAATGCTTCATTAACCTACTGTGGTGAGTGTCTGTTCTGCCATCTCTCTGAACTCTCCTATGGCTGCAACCCTTGCCAAAATCCTTTCTCATACTTTTCTCTCTTGTGATCTTCTCTAGCAAAGCAAGCTGTCCAGTGTTTTGTGCCCTTTCATAGTTCTACAAGGCTTATTTTAGTAGGAGGGAAGTATTTCCAAAATCTAGCCCCCAAAATAAATGAAAAAAAAATCTACTTGGGTAAAATTCTTATCCTTTGGCTCTCAAATTGTTTTTCATCTAATGGGAAAAAAAATAGCGGCTCTCAATAACTTTATAATCTTATCAAGTATAATCTAAAAATGTATTTGCAAACTAGATTATTATGCATTTCAAAAAAAGAAAAAATTAGGGTGCCTGGAAACTGTAGGCATAGTTAAGTAATTGTACCAAAAATCTCATTTTTCAGTCCATGTAGGTAAGATGTCATAGAATCATAAAATGTGAGAGATCGGAAAAGATGTTAGATAACATCTAATCTAGGCTTTTCATTGAAGTAATATATGGCTTGTCCAATATCACAACTTTTTGTGGAAGAACTACGACAAGAACCCAAGTCGCCTCAGACTTGGTGTTCTTTCTTTTGAATGACACTGCCATTGTATGGTGTTTCATTTTAGGTAGGTCCTACATGCAGACCTAAAAAGTAATTTTCCATCTCATTCATTTGCTACTGACAATGTTGACTAGAACAGCACACACACGCACACACACGCACATGCATACATACACACACACACCCCTACACTCCTCCCATCACTTGATTGAGAGCACTCAGAGCTCGAGCTCATAACACACAAACGTACACACACACACGCACACACATTACCTGCCAAAGAATTCAATAGCCTGCTGTCTAAAAGCAAGACTGCCTTTTGACTTAGAGAGTGAAAGACTTATAAACCTGAACCTTCATGAAAATAAAATTCCTATTAGCCTAGGGATATAGTAAAATTACTATGGGATGGAGAATGGGGCTAGTCTAGTTTATGTAACTGCCAAATCATACATGTGGACTTGTCAGTTTCATTAAAAATCAGCCTAGCATGCACACCTTCAAGATGCCCAGACCACACTATAGAATGCAACTGGAACCTGTTAAAAACAAACCCCGTATTGTCTATGACACTATTTATACAATATGTAAATTAGGGGTAAATATTCACTTGACAAAAAAAGGTTTGACTTGAGATGCATATAATTGTCAACTTTCCTTGATTCGTTTTCAAATTATTCGAAGTACACCCTTTCAGGAATGCATCTATTATGCAAAGTGAGGTACTTTAGAAGTGAATCACTAACTAAATGGTATGATTCCTTTAAATGAACTTAAAAGGTTCAAATCAAGACTTAGTCTTCCTTACCACTGGTGTCCTTTAAAACAGATTACAGTGTTGGAAGAGTGTTGGAAGACTGCAGCATCGTAATTGTTTGGTTTTTTAGCTTGGGACTAGTTGTGAAGTGCTCTTAATATTTTTCCCTGCAATGAGCTCTGTTAAATCACCTGTTCCTCAAGGCATCAGAGGAACAGTGCTGAAATTTGCAAATTAATAAGGTATGAGAAGTAATTCTGTGTCTTTAATGTTTCCTGGTCACCTTCATTCAGAAGACTATGTGCTTCAAATTGGTTTACTTCTGATACAGAGGTTATGACCATTCTCTTATGACTGCTCTCACCCCTTAGGCTGGTGCAGTTGGTTATCTTTACCAGCAATTTATGGCAGATTAGCTGGTAATGTTTATAAAACTTTAATCCTATTTCATGACACTTTGAAGCAAATACTTTTTCTAAAGAATTGCTTCCCTTGGATACAGTTAAGCTTTTGCAAGTTTGAAAAATTCAAGTCACTTTTGATTAGATAGATCTTTCTAAAACCTATTTGAGACAACACCTTAGCATCATTTAAAATAGGAGAATGGCAGGCAACTCTTCCAAGCTGTGTGCTTTTGTACATTTTTCCTTATCAGAAAGAAGGATGCTGAAAGGAAAATGAGTTTCATGTCACCAACCTGTCTGTGCCCTTTGTGGGAAATATGTCTGGAGCACATCCAGTTTTTACAGGTTACCTACTCTTTCTCATCAGTGCTTGTTTACTCTGTACTCAATTGCTTTTCCTGTGTATTTGATGCCTGGATACTGCCTTTGCTCTGTTTCTTCCTATGAGCCACAAAAGTAATTCTTTCTGTGGAAATGGACATTTTATTTTAAAGGACTAGAGGCTTCTTATTGATGTGAAACTGCCAGTGTCCCCTTACAAAAACATTTCTAACATAAGAAATAAAATAGTTTTTATCATTTCTAATACAGAAAAAAGTTATTTTGGGCAGAGTAATTCTGCTGACAATGAGAACTACTGAACATCTTGTAGTGAAAGATCATTTGAGGGAAAGAGGTTACAAAAGCAATCACTGCTTTTTCAGAAGCAATTCATTGACAAGACGGCAAGGGGTAGGACCAAGAATCATTCCTTACTCTAGTTTGAATTTGAACTTGTCCCAGTTGGATTTATAATTATACTTGGCAAACAGATGTAGATAGAAACATTCTCTGAAATAACTGTATGCAGTTCTAAATTCTACTCAAATGTTTATTTAACACACTTCAGGTCTTTGGGTAATGGTAGTTACCATTAGACAGCATCCTTCCCTAACATGTGTCTCCCAGAACTGTTAGCGAACCATGGTTATCTATCTTAAAAACTGACATTCAAAATGATTGCAAGCCGTCTAATTATTACAATTTTTATTTCTCTCCAGGAAGTTAAACAAGAGGATATACTTAAATATTGTTCTACCCATGGAAATGAACTTGTTATTCTTAAGATAAATGTCCAGTAATGTGTGTGATTTCTGTGAGTTGCTGACAAATCTGTGCATGAGAGTCCTTAAAGTCACTTCTGCTTTGGTTTTCTTTTTTAAAAAGATTAAAGGAATTTTTCTCCCCATTTCCTCTTCTCGCTTCCACAAATATTCAAACAAGTATTTGGAAGACTTCCTTTAGGAAACGAAAGAAAGAAAGAAATGTGTGTTGTGTCTCCTGTGAAAGTGAATTGTCTGTCTGCCCACTGAGTACTCAGTGCTTGTATGCAGAGTGAAGAGTCGGCCTGCCATTCTCTGGGTTGCTGTTCTGTACAATTACTGATCTTTTTTTCCTGTTGCAAGCAGCACATATTGCACTCCTATGCCACTATAATCTGCATCACTGTTGTACTCAGAGCAAGTCAGTGAATAAAGTTTTGTGCTTTATTCTTAAATGCAAATGGGCTTTGTTTTAATTATTTTGGTCAGTACCCTCAAAAGGGCTACTGTTTGATGGAGGGATGGACTCCAACCACACTCAAGTCTCCTTCTACAGGATCCTAAGACAAACACAACCCCCAAATCCATTGGTGTTTGAGAAACGAGGCATAAAAAGAGACCTAGAATATTAGAGCAGGAAAAGAACTTTGAGAGAATTAAGTCCAATTTCTTCATTTTACAGAAGAACATGAAACTGAGAGAGGGAAGTCATTTTCTAAGGCGGTTTGCTGGTGAATGACAGAGCATAACTCAGATGGATAAAGAAGAGATAAGAATGTCTCAAATCTAGTCAACAAGCACTTAGATTCCAAATGGAATCATATTTCTCATTTTCATTCCCACATATGTTTTTTTTCTTTTGCTTCATGGTTACTCCTTCGGGGGGGTCTATTGTCTGTTTTGTTTGAGATTTTTTTAAGTTTGTTTTTTCTTATTTTTTTCTCTCCCTTCCCCCAGTACTGCCCATAACATAACAGTTTGTCCAGTAAAATTCCTAAAAGCATTTAAATGGTAAAAGATATTCTACAACAGTGGTGTCCGACTCTGATAGAAACAATGTATAGCAAGCTATACATAAGGATCCCTACAGGTACATATTGATATAGCCATGTTCACATTATTGTATTTTTATTTATTTTGTTAATTTTTTCAATTACATTTTAATGTGATTCAGGCTACACTTGAGAGGCCTCATTGGCCATGTGTTTAACACTCTTTTCTATGAGAGCTTCCAGACCTTGGGGTGATGGGTGATAGAACCAATATCCACTAGTTTTCCTTCCCCCACTCTGCCATGGATAAAGCTAGTTTCCCCAGAAGGTGACAAAGTTGCCCCAGATCTTGATTAACCCAGGGAACCAAGACTCAAGCTATACTTCCTTTAATATATCCTCCTGGTAGACTCCGGTCTAATTGATGGGGCTTCCTGCTTCCTAAGGACTCACCTATTGGAATCTATGTCATTCAGACTTGTCAGATGTGCCAAGATTGTGCAAGCCACCACACCTTGTTCTCCTTATTACCTATTTCCAGATATGGAAAAGAGGAACCAATCTTCAAAGTGAAGTGCTAGAGTGTCCTTGTTGAATATCTTTCTGTTCCATAGCCAAGGAAGCTTCCTTTTGTTAACCATAATGGCCTATGACTGCCACATTTCTATCCCAGCATCAAACTTGTGCTAACATGGTGCCAATCTGAGTCGGACTCACCCCTAACTCTAACCTTGATGAACTGTAATCGAATTATATATCTCTATTGAGATTGATCAACACCAGAAAGTTGTTGTTTTTTTAACCAAAACATCTTAACCCTTCCTCTGTGATGTTTTGCCAGTGTTTCTTTTTGGTTTAGGTTAGAGAAAGAGAGCTGCAACTAATGATAGTTTACTCATTCTACCAAGTCTGTGGTTTAGGATGGGCCAAAAGTGTTTTCATGGCATTATGACTGTAAGCAAAGACAAACAGGAAAGAAATATAAATCACATGTCTATAATAGAAAACCAAAAAGCCTAGAGAAAATTCACCAGGTTTAGATTCAAGATGTTTTGTTAATCTTACCATATAAGGTATTTTGCATTTAGATTGTCAATTTTAATTATGAGTAATCAATAATAGTAACATGCCTTTATAGTTACAAAGCATTTTATACACATTAGCTAATTTGGTTCTCACAACAACTCAGTGAGGTAGATTGGATGAATGATATTATCCCCATTTTACAGCTGAGAGAAGTTTTAACTTGCTCAGGGTATCAAAACTAGAAGGTGTTGAAACCAAAATTCAAACCCAAGTCTTCTTGCTCCTAAACCCGGCTCTCTTTCCACTGTACCATGCTGATCATGCCACATGCAAGACACTTAGATTTTGACAGCTGGAAATGATGCTAAGCAGGTGAATTTGCACCCAGGTCTTTAGCCTGATGGCATGACAATAGATGATAGAAAAGTTTCTAATAGATCAGCAACAGTAGACTCTTAGATACAGAGAAGATACTTGGTAAAGCATGATATTGACAACAAGTTGCTGAATAATGTCTTCTAAAAAAGGATTATGCTGGCACTGATGGTTAAATTTTCAGTGTGAGCATTTACACCTCAGAAATTGGCAAACTACAAACTGAGTCCTGATCAATTGTTTTGTTGATTGTCTGTACTTAAGAACATGATAAAAGGAAATAGTAATTATGCAGATTAATCTTAAAAGTATATCATACATACTTTTTTTCTGGAGAGCCGATTGTTAAACAATTGATACCCCTGGTCTAAAGTGTCTTGTTCTTGTTGAAAACCAAGGTTCATTCATCTCAAAGTAAGGAGAAATTCTTTAAGTTGGTTATGAATGGGAAAAATTAATTGTTGTAACAATTATTTCCTCTTTGATGTGGTACTTGGCCTTCAAGAAACCCTTTCAGAGACTGTGTTCCCGTGCCCCAAGGAGGTGAAATATATAGAGAAGAGTGATCAACTGTTCTCTCTCCATTCAGGACTGAAGTAAAGGAAACCGCAGCAGAAGATTTGACTTAAGCATAGGAAAGTACAGTGAGAGTTTCAATCTGGGGTGGGGAGGGGGCAGTTAGAATCCTGATTAGAAGCAGCTTGGTATGATGTCTAGCACATTGGACCTAAAGTAACAATGTTCTGGGTTCAAATCCTAACTTAGACATTTACTGTGTGACTGTGGGTGAATCACTTGGCCTCTCTCAAGCCTCTGTAAGATGAGGGAGCTGGACTCAATGATCTTTAAGTCCATTCTAGCTCTAATCTAAAAGTCTATGATCCTAGGATTATCTTTGAATACAGGACATTCTGATGAGAAGTAGGTGGTGAGAGAGGGTTTCCAGTCCTACAGAAAGGAATAATTTGTTACTTTGGGACAATCTTCTCCTACTGAGAGTCCAGGGTCCATGTGCTTCCTCACTTAATCATGTAATTGAGAGAACCCAGAGCTTGGTGACTTCTCCTCAAGTCTAAATCAATCATCCTAAGTGACTTACCCAAGGTCATCTAGATAATAAGGTAAAAGTTACAAAGAGGCCACTTTAGGATTGATATCAGGAAAAACTTCCTAATAATTAGAGGTGTCCCAGAGTGGAATGGTGTGCATTGAGAAGTAGTGGTTTTCCACTCCTTGGGGATCTTCAAACAGGGACTGAATGACTACTGGTTTGGTATGTTATAGGGTACTTTTTTCCAGTGGGGTGGAATAGATCACTAAGGTCCTTTTTCACTGTCAAGTTTGTCATCCAGTCATGCAAATAGCCTACATGAAGTCAATAGAGTAACACAAAAATCTGAGGAATAAGTAGGTCAGTATTCAGGGACTAGAGAATGAGATCAGGAGAGAAATGTAGTAGTAGTTAAGTAGGCTAGAACTACCCAGTAAAGCGGCTTAAAGGCCAACAGGAGTTTGTGTTCCATTTTATAGTGGAATATAAATAATATAAAATATTATATATATAATCATAAATAATATAAAATATAAATAATATAAAAAATAGTTCAGGAAGACGCTGAAACTTCTTGAGCAGAGAAGTTATGTGGAGGATAGATTGGGGAAGGAAGAGACTAGAAGTTGGGAAAACAGTGAGGAAGATATTGTAGTAGTTCATTAATGGAGACTGCTGAAGCTCCATGGTTCAGGTTTGTAACATATGGCTGGCAAAAAGACAGGGCCATCTCTGAGGAGACGGTAAATGCCCTTTTATGGGCATGGTACATGCAAATATTAGATTCCTGGCCTACTTCAGTCCACAATGAAACAAGGCTAAAGTTAAGCACCTGCTTCTCTTTAAAGGGGGTGTGTAGGGACTTTAGTGAAAACAGCAAGAACATTAGGGGCAGATAGATTCCTAACAAGTCAAAGAATATCAAATAAAATGGCAACACCTTGAGGGCAGAGACTTCTGTCTCCATCCCTAGCCTCTAGCTCACACAGTGCCTAGTATATAAATAGGTATTTAATAAATGCTGCCTCAACTCCCTACTCTTTTAAGCTATCCCACACACAGGTGCCAGTGATGTTCCTCAAACAGAAGTCTGACTTTGTTATACCCTGTAATGTTAATGACAGTTAAAAATCCTCCCCTCCCATTAATACACCTCAGGTGGAGCCTATTAAGGGAAGCTTGATTAGGGGAGACTTGTTGTCTATGAAAGCCCAGACCTTTGGTTAATTGTTAATGAGTCTTGATGGTCATGATGCCCTCCAGTTCTGGAGAGTGTATATATACTCTGAGGTGAGGTTTTAACTTTGGGACTTACTTGTTTGAAGTGTTTGTTTTCCAAATAAGACTCTGGGAAGCTGTTAAGGATCCCCCCCAACCTCCCCTGCCACCCTTTCCCCAGCTTTGAAAACCCAGATGTTGGTGCTTCTCTGTCTGGTAATTATGGATGTATGTAATGGTCAGACAGAAGCCCTGTCAGTCTTTATTTCTCTGCTTGTATTTTCTCTGTTGGTATATGTAATTAAAGAAGATTGCTGATCCCCTCAAAAGTTGCTTTCCTTTTAGAAAAGCAAGTCTAAGAACTTGTGCCAGCAGGTGATCCTGGATGTGTGTTAGGGTGCTTGCTGCTACATACCCCTACTCGATTAACTCCAGTTGTCCCTCTAGTTATCTTACCACTAGGATAAAATGGAAATTTTGTTTATTTTTTAACTAAAAATGCTTTGTTGCTTTTTTTAAAAAGTTAGCCATCATCTGAGCCTTTAGTAAGTCATAATCTTTTTCTTAATAGTATTTTATTTTTTCAAATTACATGTAAAGACAATTTTCAACATTCATCTTTTATACAATTTTGAGTTCCAAAATTTTCTGGATTCTGCCTCTTCCTCCCTTCACCCTGCCCCCCACTAAGACAGGAAACAATCTGATATAGGCTATATATGAGCAATCATGTAAAATATATTTCCACATTAGTCGTGTTATGAAAGAAGAAACAGGACAAAATGGAAAAAACCACACAAAAAAACCCGAAGATGAAAATAATATACTTTGATCTCCATTCAGATTCCATCAGTTTTTTCTCTGGATGTGGATAGCATTTTCCATCACGAGTCTTTTGGAACTGTCTTGAGTCATTGTGCTGCTAAGGAGCTAAGTCAATCCTAGGTGATCATCAGACGATGTTGCTTTGCTCAATTCACTCAGCATCAATTTATATCTTTTGAAATTGCTGTTTAACATTTAAAGCCCTTAAAACCTAGCTGCGACCTCTTTTATATCATACCATACCATACCATACCATACCACACTATGCTATGCATTACTCCCCTTCAAGAACTCCATCATCCAACGAACTTAACCTCGGTACTGTTCTTCCCTGGAAAATTCCATGTTTTGCAGTCTGTCTCTGATGCCTGAAATGCATTCCATCCTCATCTGTGCATCTTAGGACCTCTAATGTCCTTCAAGAATGACTCAAGTGCCACCTTCTACACGAGGCTTTTCTGGAATCCTCCCTCACATCTTAAAATGTCTTGGCTCTCAGAATTATCTTGTATCTATTTTGTATGTAGCTTATGCATTATATCAATATGTGTACATATATAAATTATATTTATACATGTGCATGTTGGACAGCTAGGTGGCACAGTGGATAGAGTGCTGGGCCTAGAGTCAGGAAGACCTGAATTCAAATTTGACCTCAGACACTTACTAGCTATGTGATCCTGGACACATTGCTTAACCATGTTTGCTTCAGTCTCCTCATCTATAAAATGAGCTGGAAAAGGAAATGGCAAACCACTCCAATACTTTTGCAAGAAGGCCCCAGATGGAGTCAGAAAGAGTCGGACACAACTGAAAATGTACGTGTTATCTCGAGCCAACAGAATGACAGCTCCATGAGTACAGGGACTGATTCCCTTGTGTCTCTGCATCCTCAGTACCTAACATAGTACATGGTATACAGTAGGTACTTAATATATGTTGATTGATTTTATTGTTTGAGTGACATTTAGTTCCTTCTCCTGGGAGAAAGTGGTGAATGGAAAGGTGACTGCCGAAGTATGTCTAGTGAATGTTGATGGATAGGTGTATGCAACCCTCAGGGAGAGTCATTCATTGATCATGACTGTGGTCAAGAAGGGGTTTTATGGGCTCCTGGACCTCTATTACAATGTCCTTTCAGTTCCTCTAATATGTAAGAGCTGGGGATACAAGGCAGGCAGGAATGATGAAACCCAGACTTTGTCTCTATTAAAACAGTAGTGGGCTTCTGACCCTTGAGTCATTCCTAAGGAATGTACAACACCCACCCTTCCTCACTGCAAGGGTCTGGCTGTGTGACTCATCCCAAAGGAATAAAGTTACCAGGGCATGCCAGATCTCATCAAAACAAGCTCATTGTTTATTTACAATGAAACTCAGTAAGGTAGTTTATTTCCACTTGGAGAGAGGTAACATGGCAGAAAATGTGGTAACTGATAAAGATTTATATCTACTTTTTAAAAGGAAGAAATTATATTGTGTAATATATGCCCTCTGAATTCTCTTCCAGAAAAACAAAAATGTATGTTGTATGTGTGTATAAGAGTGTGGGGGGGAGGGGGGAGGGCGTTGTAGACAGAGGGATCACAAGCACTGTTATTGTATCAGACAGCTCACTGTATTCAGCAGGCCCACTGTTTTCTGCCTATTGTTTGTTAGTAGGGCGGAAATGGAAATATCAATCCCCTAAGCAGCTCTGGATGGGAGCTCCAGGGAAGCACAGTAACTATTTTCCACGGCCCAGCTAGAAGAAGAAAAAACTGTCCCAATAAGTAGGATTTCAAAGTGTCCTTTCACAGGAGCCAGGTTTATTTACTTGAACCCTTTCATACAAATGACCATTAGCATTTTGAAAAGAAGATTTCCTTCTGTCTGGGAAGGCCCCTCCAGAAGGTGTGAGCCTGCAGGCTTCCAGTTTGGTTGCTGACCTCAGCAGACTTCACTCCACAGGTTTCAGCATGGCTGATGAGTTCACTGCTCAGATATGGGGAGTTAGGCTGATTACATACAATCTGTTTTCTGCTTTCTTCCACCTGTCTCCCTCCTCCCCTACACACACACACACACACACACACACACACACACACCTACAAAAAAAAGGTACATATTTTTTATGGGCCAGTTGGCTTTCCAAACTGACCTCAGAGAACAGGCAAGTTTGAATCTCAGAAAAAAGTCATTCCTGTGATACGAAAACATTACTATACAATGGAAAGAGGGATGACCTTGCTTAGGAGGCATGTAGGACCCAGACATCCTTCTGGAGGACAGGATTTGCCAGGAGATGATGCACAGAGGGAGATAACAGTATTTAGAAGTAAGTCTAGAGAACAGTTTTGCATAATGTTAAAGAACATGGGAATTACGAGGCAGCATCTCATAGTGGAAAGGATCATTAGATTTGGACTCAGAAACATATCCTGATTCTGTCACTTATTACCTGTGTGACCTTGGGCAAATCACTTAACCTCTCTGACATTCAGTTTTCTTATCTATGACAGGAGAAGGCTGAACTAAGTGATCTCTTAGCCCTCTTTCAGCTTCAAATCTGTGAACAAGGAATCTGGAAGGGCAGTCCAATCTCACATCAACTACTAAGTAGCTAGGTGACCTGCAGGAAGTCACTCCCGGATCACTTTGGATCTTAGTTTCCTTATTTATATGTATTATCCCTCCCCAGGAGACTTCTAGGGGAGGGGTTACATATAAAAGGAAGAGTGTTGGAATTGTTGTTCAGTCCTATCTGATTCAGGTCCATAGGGTTTTCTTGGTAAAAATACTGGAAATGGTTTGCCATTACCTGGTCCCCATTTTACAGATGAGGAACTGAGATAAACAGAGGTTAAGTGACTTGCCCAGGGTCACATAGCAAATAAGTGTTGGAAGCTGGATTTGAACTCAGATCTTCTTGACTCCAGCCAGATGCTCCATCAGCTGCATCACCAAGCTGCCCCCAGTGTTGAAATAGGTGATTTCCAATGTCCTTTGTAGCCGTAATGCTCTGATTTGATCATTCTTGCATCTGCACCTACATTAACTCAGAACTTTAAGGATATCCTCTGATGCTCATGTGCCTCTTAGCAATTCAGTTCAATAAAGAGTATTTATTAATAATTCATCATGTTAATTATTAGAATGACAGTGAGAGGAAACATTAAGATTGAAGAAGTGCTTTCCACACAATACCCCAGACGCTGGAAAAGTCACTTATCCTCTCTGTAACAGGGAGGGTACAACCCACACTGATAGAAGAAATTTCTTCACCTAGGCATTGCTTAAACCAATGAAATCATGGTTCCTGTCTCTGTCCCTGTTTGATTATACCTGAGTAAGTTTCTGAGGCAGTATCTTAATCCAAGTCTCCTGACTCCTACTTGGGCATAATGCACTGTCAGTCAGCCAGTCACTACACATTTAGTCAATGGCTGCTATATGTTAGACGCTGTGCTAAGCACTAGGGATATAAAAGAGAGCAAAAAAAGCCCCTGCAAGGAGCTCATGATCTAATGGAGGAAACAACAGGCAAACAAATATGCACCATAAAAAGACATACATAGGATAAACAGGAAATAATCAACAAGGGAAAGCAGTAAAATAAAAGATGGGATTTTAGCTGGGTCGTGAAGGAAGCCAGGAAGCAGTGATGTAGAAGAGCATTTCATGAATGCTCTGTCCCCTTGATAGCCAGGAAAATTGCCCAGAGCTTAGAGATAGAGTCTTATGAGAGGCTGGTGTCACTCCATTGAAGAGTATGGGTAGGGCGTGCAAAGTGTAAGAAGACTGGAGAGGTGTACATGGTCGGGTAGGTTATGAAGGATTTTGAAACACCAAGCAGTGTGAATGGAAATATAAGAAATATTATAGTCCCAGCAACTTTCTCCTTTCCCATAGGCAATTTGGTTATTTCTACTAAAGAAAATGATGTTAGCAATGTGAGAAAGGGCTTAATTGTAGGAACCAGCACCTTGATTTAGGAAAGAACAACAATCAGACCATGCCTTAACATTAGGAAATGTTCATTTAGATTATAAATTTCCAGAAAAGGAATATAATGTAGGATTAAGTGAAATCTTAGCACCTTGTTTTTATTTTCTTAAACTGGCCAGTTTAACACAATTTCATGCCAAGTGCACTGAGTTTCTTCCAACTGAACTTTTTCTATTAAAAACTAATAGAAACTTAATTGAAGAAAATACCTTCATCATGGTTTTTGCTTCCAAATTGTTTCCGAGTTAAACCTTCTGATCCAGAAAGGGGACAGGTTTTCAATCTGCCACAAAATGTCCTACAGATTTTTTTCTAGTTCTATGTTTTTCTATGGAGGGAGAAAACTGAGTTTCCATTGTATCAGTCTTCTCTTACTTTCTACTCAGATCAAGGAGATATTCCGCTGAAAAATTTGGAAGCAAATCTCCCTTTTTACGCAGTAGCCTACCTGGAAAACACCGGAAGAAGATAATGATGATTCTGATAAGGACCGCGGTAATGACAATTTATATTGTACTTTAAGATTTGCAAAGCATCTTAGCCAAAAAAATGAGAAAAAGACTTTCCAATGGACTTGCCCCATTTTGTGGCTGTCCTTGATGATGATGACAGATGTTTCTCTTTGAAAGACTAACTTTGGAATTGTGAAACTATTTCAACATCCTCACTTCTATTTTCATAGGAACACAGAATTTATAGAGTACACTATAATATAATATAGTAATAACAATTCATGGTGGCAGGAAAGATTCTTCTCTCCCTTCCTTTTTTACTCTATCCCTCCTCAGGTGTCTAATTTACTTCTGACCACTGATGATGAGTCATCTCAGTCATGTCTTTGTGATTCCATTTGGAGTTTTCTTTTCAGTGATATTAGAGTGGTTTGCCATTTTTTTCCCTAGATCATTTGACAGATAAGGAACTGAGGCAGAGTCAAGTAACTTACTCAAAGTCACACAGCTAGTGTCTGGGAACAGATTTGAACTTGGAAAGATGAATCTTCCTCACTCTAGGCCCTGCATTCTCTTCACTGTGCCACTTAGCTGCCCTTTACTTCTGAAGGAGCTCATTAGCCCTTTCATTAGGCAACCCATTAAAATTTTCGACAGCTGCAATTTTTAGAAAGATCTGAATCTGCCTCCCTGTAACTTCCACCTATTGCTTTTGGTTCTGTCCTAATGGACCAAGCAAAATATGTCTGATCCTTCTTCTTCATAGTACAATATTTTCTTAGATAGTTAAAGCACCTGGTCTTGTACCCTTTGGGTTTTCTTTGTCAAGTCTGTATTTTCCCAGTTTCTTGAACTGATTTTCCTATTACCAGTCTTTTCACCATTCTGGTCATCCTCCTTTGGATTCATCCCAGTTTCTCACTCTCATTTCTAAAATGTGACACTCAGAATTTAATGCAATACCCTGGGGATGTAGAGACTAGAAGCTCAAAATGAAATGACCTGTTTTGGACAATCGCCTTGTGTAGTAGTGCGGCTTTGATATTCTATTGTGTTCATTTTAAATGAACATGGAGGTGTTCCAATCAATCCTGAGTTACCAGCTTCTTTTACTTAGTAAGGAATCCTCATATTTTCCTTGTCAAAAGTTTATCATTATTTTATTACATAGCTAAAATACTTTTTCTAGTCTTAAAAGTATGTTATTTGATTTTCCCCTCTACCACACCAATCAATATAATAAATTGCCATGTCTTGTCAACTCCACTTCTACAAGACCTCTTTCATCTATTACCCACTCCCCTATTCCCACTTCCCTATTCTAACACATGCTCTCCTTACCACATCTTTCTTGCCACAAGTCTTCCCTACCCTCTCTGCATCCACTCAATCCATCTTTTATGCCTGCACCAGAATACTTTTTCTTATGAATACGTAGCATCCCTCTGGGGCTATTTCCCCAGTTTAGCAGGCAGTCATTTTTTCTTGATTATTTTTTCTCCCTTTAGAGTTCTGAACCTTGAAGGACTTGGCAAATTTTACAAAACCATTGCTAATGAGCCCCCATCCAGTATGCTTTACACTGATTATCACTTCACTGTATTTGACACAAAGATGTTTTTTCCCATATCAACTACTTCCTTTCTTTAATTTTTTGTTTATGAAAAGAAAAGAAGACATATAAACAGTAAGTATAAAAGACTAAACACAATTCCTCAATAGATAAGTGGTCAAAGAATATGGAACAAACAATTCTCAAAAGACTTGTAAAATATTAACGGTAATATGGAAGAATCATCCATGTCACTAATAAGCTAAATGCTGAGGTTAAACTCTCAAGCTTAACCTCATACAAAGAGTACAGTGACAAGACAAAGTAAAGGCGATGGGTCATGGCCCAAGATACCATGGATGACCTTGGTGGCTTCAATGTTTGACCAAGCTCTAAGTGCTCCACAGTGCCTGCTTCAACTGCCTTTGTGGTCATTGGAACAAATTGTTCTCATCTGCCCATTCTTCCAGGAGAAATCTTAACATGCTTAGGGGTAGACATCCCCCTAACTCATCAATGGGTTTGAGTCCTATCAGTTCTCCTCAACCTGTTTTAGTGTGTCTACCAAGATGGTTTTACCAGGGTATAGCTACTGCATATGATACAGTTTCTGGGAGCCACAAGTGAGAGTTTGGTGATAGATGGACGCCAAAGGTGGATGAGCCTTTAGGAATGGTCTTGTAGACCAGCCAGAGTCTGTGCTTTACTAGCTTTGTCTTTGAGAACCGTCATCCAACTTCTTATCAGGATAAAACATCAGGGTAGGAATTCAGTGGAAGTAAAAAAAATCTACTGTTTGTTTTAAAATTCATGTTTTAAGAGCAGTACAATGTACCAAAAGAAACTTTCAAATTTAACCAATCATAAAGAATTATCTCTCTCTTCACTAGGGACCAACAACCACATTGTTATTGATCTATAGCCTGAGTGAGATGTACTAGATCCTTAAGCAGATCCTGAAGTGAAAAGAATGAGCAATGGGGAGATGGAGCAGACAAAGTGGGAAGAGAGAAGTGGATGGGGAGGGAAGTAAGTCAATTTTATAAATATTTATTGGCTTCCAACCATGTGGAAGTAAGCCCAGCACTCTAAAGTGCTGACAGGGATTCCAAAGGAAATGGAATCCCTATCTTTCTTAGAGACTCAGATACCACATCCCAAAGAAAGTCTTTTCTGAGTTCCCCCATCTCCACAAGTAGCACTCTCTCCTTGCTGATGTAGCTTTCTATTCATTTATTTGTATCCACGCTGTATAACTCTAGTTGTATGTAAATTCTTTGCATACAAATTAATCTTTGGCTTTTCATTCCCAGCACCTAAAATGGTGTCTTAATAAATGTTTGTGGAAGTGTGAAATGCATCCCAAATGTCAAAGAATTTCTGATTTCATTAGGAGAGATGAAACAGCTAGATAATCTAAGTACTTAGTAAATTTGATGGGTTGAGTTGAATTAAGTATAAAATTGTGAAGTGAAATGTTCTGAAGAAAGAGAGGAACTGGAACAATTGGGGAAAGTTCCACAGATGAGAACTCAGAAGATGGATTCAATTTAGATGGGTAGAAAGGAAGGTAGGATAATTCTTAACAGGAAGAACTACACAATTAAAGGGACAGAGAAGAGGGAATCTGATTTGCTTGGAAGAATGAAGACACAACAATGGATGAAACAGAGGGTGACAAATAGGAATGGTGGCAGTAGATTACAAAGTAGATTAGAAGATCCAGGCCATGGATGTTGGACTTGATCCTGTAGTTAGTGGGGAGCCACTGGAGGAACAAGACAGAAAAGCAATTTTCTATCTTGAGGAAGACAATTCCTTTGAAGGAAGCATTTTGATTTCATGGTTTATACTATTACAGTGCTTTCATCTTTACAAGGTATATTCCTAATTAAAATTTGGTCATTTCCTTAGATGATAAAAATATCCTTTCATTGATAACCTTGCAGTCCCCAAGTTTTATAAATCCTATCCAGTGATATGCTGGAAAGTTATACATTTCTGGGACAATTCTGACGATTCTATTTTCTTATTTTTGGGGGAAAATTCAAGCAACAATATTTACAAGTTAATTGACCATAATTGTGCATAATATGCAGGTCAAAAGCCCACTCAATTAGATGATCATGCCAAGACAGAAAACCTACAAATAAAATACATTAGTAATTTATTCTTTGAAACTTCCTTGTTGGCACATCTTGTAAATGCCCTCAAATGACAAGCCTGCTAAATCATCTAAATGAGAATGGAGGGAAAGATACAACATCCCATCCTCCCCCACAAAAATATGAATAGTCGTTGCTTTTGAGGGCAGCCTCATAGGTAAGGTGGGGCAGACAGAGATTTGTCACAGAGTGCAGGTACTCACAGGATGCTGATAGTGCTTGTACTCCTCAGTAGGCGGAAAAAACTCTGTTTAGCACCTGGTAGTCAACAACAATTAGTTAAAATAGGAAACTAAGAGACAGCAGGGTTTTCAGCACCAGAAGCAGCACCCCAGATGAGTTCCTATTACTCTTCTTCCCTCACCCTTTACTTCTCCCCTTTTAATATCCCTACCTCTCCTCCCCACAGTCCCTAAAGTAATTTTTTATAAGCACAAATTTCATTATGTTATTCCTCTATTCAATAAATTGTAGCGACTTTCTTTTGTCTCTAGGATAAAGTATAAACGCCTCTTTTTATTTCTGAAAACCTTTCACAACCTGACTCCAACATACCTTTCCAATCTCAGTACATATTCCTCCCCATTCCACACTCTCATGTAGACAAACTGGCCTTAATGCTGGAGATGTCTCATCTCCTTTGCACTGGTTGTCCTCCATGCCTGGAATGCACTTCCTCCTTACTGATGCTTCATAGAATCCCTCACTTCCTTCCAAGGCTTAGCTCAAGCTTTCCCTTTTATGTGAAGTCTTCCCATATCCTCACATCTGCTAGTGCCTTCTCTCAGCTAAGTACCTTGTATTTATTTTGTATTTATTTGTCTATGGCACATCTTGGCTCCCTTTACAGAATATAGATTTCCTGAGGTTAGGCTCTATTTCACTTTTCCTTTGTATCTCCAGTGCCTTGTCAGTGCCAGTCACATAACAGGAACTTAGTAAGTGCTTGTTAATGGATATATGGATAGGTGGGACAGATGGACAGATAGATAGATGATGGGCCTTTGTATCAGGAAGTCAGAATTCTTTCCACTGTATCCCTCAGATGAATTTATCTGAAGAAACTGATCTGAGGTCATCTCTATATGTCATGCAGCTTGCCCCCCAGAGATTATATGTGGTATTTGCCTCAGGTACCAGATACCAGATTATTAGTTTCAGCTATGACTAGGAATCCCAAATAACATTATCTATGACTAGATTTTTTATTCAGTGAAACTTTAATAAATATTGCTTGGATTATACCAATAATCCTAATGGAATGGTATGGCCAGTCTAGTCCTGCTAAAGGCTCTTCTATAAAGCGTTCCTATTTATATTCTCACAGTTACCCTGCCAGATCCATGTCTACATAAAGCTGCTTCCAGAAGGAAGTGAGATCACAATGCTTTTTTCTCTCTCTCCATGGGATACATCACCTTTATCATGGAAGGAAACATGGTGTAATTTTATAATACAGTAGGGGTATTGAATCGGATTTAAGGGCACTTAGAGTAGGGTCAGTGACCCCAGGCTGGGTTTCAGGAGACATTCGCCACAGTTTTCCTTCTGGGATTTTCTAGCATGAAATTATTCTGAACTATTGTATGTATCACCCCCCCCCCCACTTACTCCTCAGGGGTCAGAATGATTTGCAAAACTCAGCAAAGAAGGAAAGTGCACTAACCATCCTCTCTGTGTGTGATAAAGGAGAAGAGTGACTTCATTGTTTTACCAACATTTTTTCTAAATACTCATGCCTATTTTTGCAATAAGGGGGAATTATGGCTTTGGGACATATGGGTGGTAATAGTTTCTTAGAAAATAACAGGGTTGATTTTTACTTGGCACAGGGAGATAGGTTATCAAGTGAGCAGCAGGTCCGGATACCTATGTTTTCATGTCCTTTGTTAGTAACATATTAATTAAAATGGTAAAACTTTAGAGGGCAAATCTCTAATCATTCCCCACTGACACTGTCATGTGCATGCTAAGCACTCCCACTACCGAATGACAGGCAGGGACCTCATTACAGAAAGAAAACAGGATCAGAGATTTAGAGCTAAAAGGGACCTCAGAGACCGTCCCATCAACCTTATCCTTTTTTAGATTGAGACCTAGACTCAGAGAAATGAATTCATTTACCCAAAGTCACAAAGGTAATAAGTAAGAGAGATCTGAGATTGGAAGCACAATGATCTAATTCCAAATGCTCTTTTGAAAACACCAGTTTTCTCTTCATTGTTGGGTGAAATTTACAGCCTACCTACTCCAATGTAGCACTTTGATTCTTGGGGAGAACCATGGTTTTGTTAAGGTTGGTATTACCTCCACAAGTAGGGGAAAGAGCACTGGCTTTAGAGTCAGAGGACCTGGGTTTAAATACTGCCTCTAACTCTTGCTACGTGGGTGACCTTAGGCATATCATTTAACTTTCCTCAAATTCAATTTCCTCATCTGTAAAATAAGGGCGTTGAATTGAAATTGGTTGAATTCCACTGTCTACACATCACAGTTCTTTAACACTTTCCCATTTGGCCCTATTATTTCATAAATCCACCACAAAAGATTCACCCACTGTGCTGGGGGCATGAAGACCCCCCATCAGTTGTCTTTATTCTTACTATCCTACAGTTAATCTTGCACATATAATCATACATGTCCTTGAACATAACTTTTATAACACTTCTAATTCTTTCCTGGCATCAAGCTCTAGCCTTCTTACTACCTATTAATATTAGTCCACAGTGACCCATGCTGCAAAGTGCTTATTCTTTATGACATGTCCATCTGGATTTGAATCCTGTTTGGGGCAGGATTCGTCAGGCAAATCACTTAAAGTTATAATTCCCTTATCAGGAAAATTGAGAGAATAATAGTGTCTGTTTCACATGATCTTGGTGGGAATCAAGAAAAATTGGATAAAGTGTCTAAGTATAAAGTGACTTGCAAATCTTAAAAGTGCTACGTAAATGTTAGTTATTTTTATTTTTACTCATCTTCTTGGATGCTGTTAATAACACACCAAAATGATGATAATTTTTGTTGAGATTATGGATTCTGCTAATTTACTGAAGATATTATCTTGATTAATTTTACAGTGAGGCTCTAATGCTTGCTTTTTTGTTATTTCAGTCATATTTAATTCTTAATGACCCTATATGAGTTTTTCTTGGCAAAGATACTGGAATGGTTTGTCATTTCCTTCTCCAGCTCATTTTACAGATGAGAAAACTGAGGCAAACAGGGTTAAATGACTTGACCAGAGTCACACAGCTGGTGTCTGAGGCTGAATTTGAATTCAGGTCTTCCTGACTCTAGACCTGTCCACAGCTCCACCTAGTTGCCCCTGCAAAGAGATCATTTTGCCCCCTCTTTGCCTATGCTTATTCCCTTTTTTTCACATTATTTTACTAGGCTTTTCCTCCTACTTCCATTACATTTCACCTAATACTGTGACAAATAATAGTGGAAACAATAAGCATCCTTTCTCTTTTTTTTTATCTTATTAAGGAAAGGTCCTCTGATTCCTATAGAGTTGGGGGATTTGTGCATTTTGATAATAGTATTATATTTTGTCTAAGAATTATTATGATTTCATTAGTCAGTCAATAGACATTTATTAAGTGACTACTATGTGCCAAGCACAAATAGATAAGAGACAGATGGGAAGAAATAAAACAATTGAAAAATAGATCAATTGATGATAGAAAGACATAGAGTTGATAGATGTAAATACAAAGAGGAGTAGACATGATAGACATGAGAGATGTTAGGCAGACATAGAAGAAGAGATAGAGATAGATGATGGACAAAAAAGAATGAGAGAGAGATATGTGATGGACATAGAGATAGAGAAACTGAAATGTACATAAATGGTAGACAGAGAGATAGATGATTGACATATTGATAGACAGAGGGACATAGAAATGCTTACTATTTGCCTGGATTTGTGCTAAGTGCTGAGGATATAAATAAATCATGCTAGACATTTCTTGTTCTCAAGGAGCTTCCGTTATAATGGGGGAAGAGTATACATAAAGAGGAATTGGAAGGGGAGCAGAATGCACACACATATGGTGGTATGGCTGGAGTTATTTGGGGAATAGATAATGCCAAAACTGGCTTCTCATAGTCCAGTGAAGTTCCAGGGTCAGAATCTAATTTTCCAGTGGGAAGGAAATTGGATAAAGATGTTTTCAGTTTTGTTAATAATTGGGGCGTTAGTTTCTAATAATTTAAATTTTTTCTTCACCATTTACTGTGACTTCCCCTTCCTCATTACTAACCTTGCTTTTCCTCTCTTTTTGCAATTTTTTTGCAAATAAAAATTATATTTTAATTTAAATATCCCACATGCCATATTTTCAAAAAACAATGTCTCCATTCCAAAAGAATCCAGGTCAAGGATAAATGAATAAAGCACAGCATGACATCAGTCCAAACCCTGCTGTTGTGTAAATGACAGGTGATGTAAAATAATCAGCTTAATTTGTTAAAGTTTTCCCAATTTCTTAACCATCCTTAAAGAAAATCATAAATGGAATCAGACTACCCTCAGAGAAGTCTGACAGAGTCACCATAAAGGAGTGCTAGTTTTTGAAATTAGCAAAGAATATGTGTTCTGCAGTTTGAATCATGAAAGGTTTTACTCTAGCTTTTGTTCCTCAAGTCTGCCTTTCATTGACTTCTTACAATCTTTGATGTATTTTTTGTAAGAAGCTTTTGTGAAACTAGTTTCCTGCAGATGATGGTTTGTTATTATGTCAGTTTCAGTGACTCTGTCCTTCACCCTCAGGACTTACCCCAGAGGCATTTCCACACATGAGTGACTCAATAGTCCGCTTTGTCATGCTGACCATCTTCCCCTATATCTCAAGGCATAGCCCATTCTTGATCTCCCAAATCTTATAGAATTAGAGATGATCTCATCTTGAGGGGAGTATAGAGAGAGGGAAAAGAGTAGAAAGAGGAGAAGGAGCAGGCAAAAAATGTTTGTACCCTTTTTTAAAAATAAGACTAGTTATTGATTTATCTATTTCATTGGTTTTTTCAAAATGGCTCAGTGGGTTTTTTAAAACTTAGTTCAAAAGTCTTTTTGTTTTCAATTTCATTTTTTCTGATTTTAAAATTTTTCACTTTGGTGTTTGTTTTTAAATAATTCATTGAATTTCTAGGTTTTTGCTATATTCTTTGATCTTCTTGATTCTTTTTTTTAAAGCAAATGTAAGTGTTCTAAAATGCACATTTTCCTCTAAGATATATTAGCTACAACTTATAAGTTTTGCCATATAATCTCATTTTCTTTAGTACAATTATTTATTGTTATTACAATTCATTCTTTTTTTCCATCACCTATTATTTAGGGTAACATTATTTCATCTCCAGTTAGGTATCTGTCCTTCAGAGTATATGGTTCTCATCTTTTTTATTATGGCATATAAGTGATATGATTAATAGCTCTAATTTTATATACACATTTTTGGGTTCTTTTCATCCTGCTACATATTCAAGTTGGATAGAAGTGCTATGTGCTGCAGAAAAATTGATATAGTTCTTAATATTCCTATTCGATAATTGACAGATTTATACCTAGTTTTTCATTCATTTTGTTCACATCCTTTATTCTTTTTCTTTCTGTCAGATTTGTCTACGTGTGAAAGAGGCATGGTGAAGTCAAGAGTATTGTTTTATTATGTAAGTCTTCCTATAATTCAATTAGCTTTTCCTTTAAGATTTAGATGCTATTATATTCAGAATACATATACCTTATGTACATTTCTTATATATAGCAAATTTGGGGGGGTTGTTTTCTAGTCTGTTCTTCTACTCTCTTACATTTTATGGAGTTTCTTGGTATGTAATCTGTTTTCTACCCAGTCCCTTGCAATTTTTTTGTCTTTGGCCTGGAAGCCCTGGAGTTTGATATTCACATGTGTAGATGTGTAAAACTTAGGGTTTCTCTGTTTATTACCTGTGAAATTTATCACTTTTTACCTTTCCCTGAAGTTGCAACATTGGCAAGCAATTTTTATATAATTATATATGTATATATAATTATATATATAATTTTATATAATTTTTAATAATTATAATAAATATGGCATTCAGGGATTTTTTATTCTTGTTGCATTATAGTCTTCTGAGAGACTAAATGATTCCTAAGTTATCTCTACAAGTCTTGTTTTCCAAGTATTTCTTTTAAGTAACAAAACTCCCATTTGTTTGTCCAATATTGTGATCTTTTCATTTTGCTCAACTATTCATAGTTATATCATTGAATTTTTTTTCTTTCCAGATATTCTGATCTTTATTTCAGGATGTCACTTTGTGGTTTCAAGCTATTTTCCTTTCAATTTTTTCACTTAGACCTCTAATTTCATTTCTCATCTCTTCTTTCTGCCATAGGTATTCTAACTACTCGTAAGCTTCTTGTGACAATTCCATTTTCTTTTCTGGGGTTTTAGTAAAAAATGATTTTAAAATAATTCTCTTTTTCTTGAATTTTATCTTGATATTCTCTTATCCTATAGTATTTCCCTAATGTTTTATGAGTATTTATTTCCTTTCTCCTTGTCTCAGTCTATTTTTATGTAGGAGGATTTTCTTATAGTGATTGCTTTCTTTTCCCTTCTTAAAATTTTTTTGCTGTCCTGCATTTTTAAAAACTAATTTGTTGGATTTATGTTTGGAGATAGTAAAGTTAAACAAGGCTTACCTGTACAACCAGTCTGTCATTCTTTGTTGTTGTTGTTTTGTTTTCTTTCTTTCTTTCAGTTTTCAACATGCATTTCCACAAAATTTGGAGTTCCAAACTTTCTCCCCATCTCTCGCCTCCCCTCACCCCAAAACGTCGAGACTTCTAATTACCCCTATCATCAATCTGTCCTCCCTTCTAACATCCCTCCCTTCTCTTGTCCCCATCTTCTCTTTTGTCCTGTAGGGCAAGATAAATTTCTATATCCCATTACCTGTATTTCTCATTTCCAGTCTGTCATTCTTGAAAGAAGTCTCTCCAACCTACCTTCTAGGATTTATGTTATATATAGTTGTTAATATATTCCCTCCCTTATTTTCATTTTTATTATTCATACTTGTGTAAGTGATTCATCTGAGTTCCCAAGGAGAATAGAATGTAAGTTCCTTGATGGGAGGGGGGAATGTTTGATTTCTGTCTTTGTGTCTCCAGCATCTTAGTACAATGTTTTACACAGACTGGGGACTTAATAAATATTTGTTGAATTGAATTATATTACAAAAGACTGAGGGAACAGTAAATAAAAAGGAGTGAAAGCATCGGATATGGATAGTTATTCATAATTAGGGACATGGTCCATTTGTTTACAAAAGTACACCAATTTGATCCTCTGGGACAACTAATTAACTGGGGAGAGATGGAAGGGGAGGTCAATCAGAAGAGTTCCTTAAGTCAACCTGATGATCATGCCTCTCTTTTTATAGAATGTGAATATATCTATTGGGACCTTGCTAGTACTCCCAATTGGTTTCTACTGACTGGGGCTCTGAATGGTTTGTAGTGATTGCATGTGTTGACCCCACCTCTCCCCTCCATTTTTCTTTTATTCCAACCTACCACCAGGAGGATTCTATAATTGCTATGCAAATTTACACAAAATTTTACAAATTTCTATGCAGATTTACACATCCAAGCCTTTTCTCTCTCCTGAGTTCTAGCATCACATCTCCATCTGCCTGATGGACAGCTATAATTTGGTGTCCTGTTCATATCTCAAACTCACCAAATCCAAAACTGGACTCAGTTCTCCCCTAAGTGCTTCTATTGATCAATCAATAAGCAAGCATTTATTAAGCAGCTACTCTATGCCTGCCAGGCAGTGTGTTAGGCAATAGGGATACAAAGAGAGAGGTGAAATAATCCCTGTCCTCAAGGAGCTTACATCCTATCAGAAGCGACATACTCTGATTTTTTACACACATATGTATATATACATGCTCATCATACATATACACATAGACTATGTATGCATATACATATATGTGTGTAGATATATGCATACATGAGTATATATGTATACATGTGCATGTATATCACAAAATACATAGATCATCATTTTGGATGAAAAGGCCCTAGCATCTGGGGAGATCAGTGAAGACTTTATGTAAAAGGCAATACTTTGAGGTGAACCTTGCAGGAAACTAAGGCTTTTAAGAGGTAGAGATGAAGAGGATGTGCGCTCCAGGCATAGCGCACAGCAGCCAGTGCAATACTGAAGAGATGGGAGGCTGCCCATTTTGTATAAGAAGCAGTAAGAAGGCTAGTATGATTGGAGTATAGTGTGTATAAAGAAAAAATGCATACTGAATTTGGAAAGGTAGCTAGGGGTCAGGTTGTGAGGTTCTTAAATGCCAAATGGAGTGGTTCATATTCAATCCTAGAAACAATAGGGAACCACTAAAGTTTGATGAGTAGAGGAGTGGCATGGTTAGACTTGGGCTTTAGGAAAATCCTTCTGGAAGCTATATGTAGAGAATGCATTAGAGTTGGGAAAAGACTTGAGGTAGGAAGAACAATTAGAAAACCATTGCAATTGTCCAAGAGAGCCATAGGGTATGTCTGATCTAAATTATGTAAAGTATCTAAAGTTGTATGACTAGAGAGAAGTAGACCAATGGGAGAAATGTGTAACTAGAATCAATAAGATTTGGTAAATGATTTGATACATGGGGTGCAGGAAAATAAGGATTCAGTGATGACACTGATATTAAAAACTCTGGTAATTAGAAGGAAGATGATCCCATTGACAATAATAGGGCAATTCAGAAGCGAGTTGGGTTTGAGGTTAAAATTAATGAGTACTGTTTTGGACATGCTGAGTTTGAGATGTCTGGGGGACATCTAGTTGGAAATGACCAATAGGCAGTTGCTGACATGGGGGCTAGAGTTTAAGATAGAGAATAGACCTGAATCTAGGGATCTCGGAATCATCTGTATAAATGAACTTCCCTGTTTCTGTTGAAGATGTCATCTTTCTTCTAGTCATCTGTCCCATTCCCTATCAGCAACTGTTTTTTATCAATTCTCCCTTTATGTGGCTCTAATATTCAACCCTTCTCCCTACTCACACCACAACCACCTTTCAACTAGACTATTACAATAGCCTCCTATTCATTTTCCTTTCATCCAGTCTCTCCCCCTTTGAATTCCACCTCCAAACAATAGCAAAATTGATATTCCTAATAATCAGGAATGGTTTTTCCTTTTTTCAAGCTTCCTAGCTTGTTGTGAGGATCTAATGAAATAATGTACAAAAAGCACTTTTTCAACAGTTTTAAATGACATATAGACATAAGATATCCATGATCCATGAATAACTTGTCGTATAGTTGGAAGAAGACTTAAACACAGGAAAAGTCTTCTTTTACTTCCTATTGTTAAGTGTCAAATGTATGGTTGCCAATAATTTCTATTTATATTGTATATTATATTTGCACTATTTGTCTAAGTACATACTGTTTATTACATACTGTATACATTATGTGTTTAGGGGTGGAAGAGATAGCCATGAGGCCAAATCACTTGACTTCAATTTGTTCATTTGTAAAAAGAAGGGTTTCATCTCTAAGCACATCACAGGGTTGAATCCTATGATCCCATGACTGTGTGGAGCAGGTAGGATTTGAGAAGGGCCTCAAAGGATATGTAAACTTCCATAGAGAAGAAGTAAGTCATAGTGGATAGAGTCCTGGATTTAAAGTGAAGAAGATCTGAGTTTAGAGTCTGACTCTAAGACTTAAAAGACAACACAATATAGTAAATAGTAAATAAAAAGTTGAATTTCAAGTTGGGAAGACCTGCTTCAGACACATATTGATTGGTGGGTCCAAGCAAGTCACTCAAGCTCTGAGAGCTCCAGACCAGAACTCTAGGTCACTCTCTAAAACTGTAAGTTGTGACTTTCAATGTTAGAGAGAGTTTCCTCACCTAGAACTTTCCTAAATTTATGAAATCCCAAATACAGATCCCATCCCTATCTCTCTAACACAAGTATGTGACCTTGGGTAGATAACCTCTCTCAGTTTCAGGTTCTGCAAATGTAAAATGGGAATGCTACCTGTAGCACCTACTTTACAGGATTGTTTCAAGGCTCACATGTTCTAGAGCAGCTTCACAAACTTTGAAGGACAATCTCCATGTAAAGTTGGCTATAATTATTAGAGAAAGAGAAGTGGCGGAAGGGCATTCCAGAAAGGGAGAATATATGCAGTAGTGTTACTGATCAAGATGTATTTTTGGGTGCACTGAACTGTGTTCATGGGAAATGATGAGCTTAGCAATCATGCTACACCAGTTACAAGAGGGGGAGGGGAGGAGTAAGAAAATTCAACATGCACTAAGCTCTTTAGAGGGGAAGAAACTGTCTAGGATCTAGACATTCAAGTGAATTTTCATGAAGTTGAGTGTTACACAAGAACACACAAAGGTAACCAATTCTTTGTTGCTGCTGTCCAGTCACTTCAATCATGTCTGACTCTTTGTGACTCCATTTGGGGTTTTCTTGGCAGTGATATTGGAGTGGTTTGCCATTTCCTTGTCCAATTCATTATACAGATGAAGGACTGAGGCAAACAGGTTAAGTGACTTGCCCAGGGTCACACAGTGTCAGAGGCCAGATCTGAACATATGAAGAGGGGTCTTTTTGACTTCAGGCCTAGCACCCTCAACCACTGAGCCACCTGGATGTCCCCAATCAATCCATAAGAAAGGGTAAAACATAGAAGCTGATGGTATAGTGGAAAGAGCTCTGGTCTAGAAGTGCAAGAACCCAGTTCTAATTCTGATGCTACCACTAACTAGTTATATGATCTTGGGCAGATGATATCACCCCACCGGTCTCTGTTTTCCCCATCTTTAAGATCTTTCCTGCCCAGCTTAAAATTTCTACAATCCTAAATAAATGAAACAGAAATTAATGTGGGAAATAGAAAATTGAAAGACTAAGGGTTTGGATTTAAGGGAGGTAATACAGGGAAGGGACTGAATAAACTGGGTTTTTTTGTGGTTTATTGGATTTCAAAAATAAGTGATTTATTAAAGTGATATTTATATGCTGCTAAATAATGCTGGAGGAAGTCATGCAATCAAGCTGACTGTTTTCACAAAAAATATGTTATTTAATATCAGTTGCAATAGTTAAATCTTTCTATGCTTCCATTATTGATTCTTTGCTGCAACCCCCACTCCAGGTCTTCCAAACCTTCTCTTCTTTGCTTAGGCTTCCTGTGCCACCCCTTCTGCAGCCCACTCCACCCACTCCCACACTAAAAAAAATAGAAGTCCCGATTTTAGGGTGATGCGATGAACAACATGGAGGGCACTAGTCCCCATAATTTCTCAAAGCTCTCTAAAACTGAAATTATGCACCAAAGATAAATCAATTTCATCTGTCTTAACATTCTTAAAGAAGTTTTCAAGCTGCAAAGCTCATCAGTGCCGCCTAAATCAGATTAACATATAATTGCGAAATGTTTAAGAAAATAAATAAAAATGCAACACTATATGGGTAGTGTTAGTTTGTTGTTGCCTAAGTCAACATACAGCTAATAGGGATCCATTTCTCTTTCAGCCTGATACCACTGCTCTTACACAGGGAACCCAAAAGAAGGTAAAAGAAAAAAATTATCCTGTAAACTCATGCCTACATTGAGATGACTCAGCACCCCCTCTTTCACCTCATGGAGGATAGCCGACCCAAGAAATCAATTCTCAGTTTGCAACAGAATGCAACCCTATATCCTAGCCCTACCCCCTCTACTTCCATTGTGATGGAGATCTAGGCTCCAGGCTAAAGAAGTTGGTGGGGCCTTGGTGGGCAGCAGTATTCTGTACTATAAAAGATATCTACAGGAGAGTGAAGGAACAGAAGGAACTAGGCAGAACATGTGGCTGGGCTTGAAGTAGAGCTCAACCCCACAACCCAGCTCCCCGCTCTTGCTTCCAGAGCCTTGGAGACCTAACTTCCAAATGACAGAAATCAACCACTAGCTGGAATAGCTTCAGAGCAGCAGCACTCCCAACTACTGAGCCAGGGAACTGACAAACAGAAGCAATAGAATGGGACAGGACACTATTGTGGTAGGAGGGTTGTGCAACATTCCAGTAAGACTGAGGGGAAAAGCCCAGCATCCAAATGGGGCCAGTTCTGTCTCCCTAAAAATCACTTGAAGCAGTGACCTAGCCTGGTGAACCATCAATTTCCCAGTGTCGAAGAAGCTGAGAAACTTTGAAATCCAGTACCAAAAGAAAGCACCCTCAGAGTGGAGGGAGCTAGAAAGTGAGCAATAGGAAAAATAAGGGGAAAAAAAAGACTGAAGTTAATAAAATAAAAAAAAAACTCAGGAAGAAGAAAATTCAGAGACCTTGAACATAAACAGATAAATCAAAAATGGAAACATTAAAAACAGAAGGAAATATGGCTTCCAGATCAAGTAAATGAGTTCAGGTATCTATGAATAAATATTACAAAAGAAAAGAAAATGAACCAAGAGTTGATCATCTAAACTAAAGGATTCTGTAATTTGCAGAGAACATGTCACTACAACTTGCTGCTCTAGAATGGTTTAAAAGAAAATGAGAATTGTGAGAGCAGAATTTGTGGCCTGTATAGCAAAAAATAGTTGACAGAATAGAAATTGAATTGAATTGAATTGAATCTGACAGAATAGAAAAATCTGTGATGGCAAGTTTCATAAAGAAACAAAAGAAAGAATTATCCGTTGGGAATACAAATACACAGGAGTGAAGGTCAATCTAAAAGATGAAAAACAAAAACAATAATGCCAAAAGAAAATGTGCTCACCATCCAAGCACAAGATAATAATCTTAAAGATAGGAGCCTAGAGATAATCTAAGGAACACAGATCTTTCAGAAGAACACAGGTGAAAGTATTTGAATGACATAATATAAGAAATAATACAAGAAAATGGCCCAGAATTTTTGAACATAGAAGATGAAATATCAGTTGAAAGAATTCATAAATTGCATCCTGGAAAAAAAACAAAAACAAAAACTAAAGCTACAAATTCTAAGACAGGTGGTTGCAAATTTAACAGTTCAATTTAGAAACAAAAAATCCTGAAAGTAAGTGAGAGAAAGACCAGGAAATGCAAAGGAAAGGAAATTAGAATTACATAAGATTCTTATGCACCCACCAGAAAACAGGAGAGAATGGAATAATTTATTCCCAAGAGCAAAGAAACTCAAAATAAAGCCCAGGGTGACCTACCTTGCAAATCTGAACTTAACCACAAATGAAAGAAGATAGATGTTGAATGAAAAAGATACAGAAACATTCTTTAAAAGAAAATAAGATCTGTAAAGATTATTTGTTTCTTGACAACAGAACAACACAGATGCAGTACAACACCAACAACAGAAATTTAGGTGGGGTAATGAAAGCTGCAAGGATAGCAAAAACAACAGAGTGATTGCAGAGAATTCTTTCTAAATTCCACATGGGGAGACAAGGATGAAGGTGGAAGTCTGATAGAGGTAACAGTAGAGAGAAGTGCCTGAGGAATTGGATAGAGTTTTGTGACATACTGCATAAAGATGAATCAGTGGTTTTGTAGGCTACATTTAAAAATTGTAGGGTACACAAAAGTGGGGGAGTGGTACAGTGATATAAAGGGGAGTGTTTGATATATCCAGGTAAAATTGAGGGCTATCGATGAGGAGAAAGTGACTTGTGTAGTCTCTCAATAAGAAAAAAGTCTGCAGGGTAATGGGTGAGTAAGAGGAGGAAAGGATTGAAAACAGAGTTGATGTAGGGAAGGGGGCTGTCTTATTTTGTGGGTAGAGGAGATTCCATTAATGTATTCTCCTATAGGTAAAAAGAAACGCTCTTTGAATGGAGATGGAGGCCTTGTACTTGATGTTGTCTGAGGAAATGGTGCTTGAAAAGATCACTTGTTCTACCTTGAGACCAAGGGAGTTGGAATCCGTAGGGATGGACCCAAAGATCAGGTTTTCAGGTAAATTAAAAAAAAAAGGTAACCAGAGAGAGGGTATAGATCAGAGGTGGGCTGCATAATCAGGTACATCTATCGGGGAGTGTCTTACCATGAGGCAGCATCCTCTGGGCTACCTGCAAGAATTCACATTGTTCTGGGGGTGGAGCACAATAGAAAAAAGAAATCTGCTAGGCAAGTTCTATAAGGCTCTGACAGAAACTGGATAGAGGGGGTGAGTCCAGAAAGGATAATATGGAAGTTTTGATTCCATGATGAATGCAGATAATAGAGAGAAACTAGATCATATATCATGAATCAGAAGATAAGAATCTAGGATAGATAGAAAGAGAGGATAGATAATGAAGTGAGAGAAATCTTCTCTGAAAAAGGGCATGAAAATTTTTTTTAAAAACTAACAGAATTAGTTGAAGGGAAACAGAAGGACAAAGCTACTTTACTAACTGAGAAAGAAAAAAAGAGAATTACATAACTAGATAAAAAAAAAAGAGAGAAAAATCAATTAATAGGCAAAATTCCAAAGAGTAAGGAGTAACAAAAAGGAGAGGGAATCAGGTGTGAGGGGGAAAGAGCTAATAGGGATAGGACCTTATTTAAAAGACTTAAACTAAAGTTACTAAAAAGACATTGTACTTTGCTTAGAGTAGAAAAGGGAAAAAAAATACAACTTGAAAAACTCACTATTAGAGACAAATGGAAGAAAATATAAACCTAACTTATAACTTTAAATGTGAATGGAGTAAACAATCTGATAAAATGAAAAAGAGTGACAGATTCAATAAGAAAACAAAACCTTAAAACCTTTTGTTTACAAGAAACACATTTAAAAAACAAAAATATAAACACATACACACAAAGCTGAGGAGATGAGGAAATAATTTACTATGTGTCAAGTGAATATAAGAAACAAGAAGCTTCAGTCATGATCTCTGACAAAGCAAAAACAAACGGATAAAGAAAGGAACTACATTGTGCTGAAAGGAACCACAAACAAATCACTATCAGTAATAAACATATGCTATAAAAGCCTTAGCATCCAAATTCATGAAGGCAACATTAACTGAGCTATAAGTAACACAATAGCAACAGGAGATTTCAATAACCATTTTCCAGTTTTGGATAAGTCCAACAGAAAAGTAAACAATTGGGAAAACATGGACCTAAATAAATTACTGGAGAAACTAGTTTTAAACAATGATCAACCATTATTTCAGAAAATTCATGATGAAATTTGGTATTTGCCTACAGATAGAGATCTGATGGATTCAGAGTACAGATTGAAGCATACTTCCATTCCTTTCTTCCTTCCCTCCCTCCCTTCCTTCCTCCCTTCCTTCCTTCCTTCTTTCCTTTCATTTCTCTCTCTCTCTGATCTTTATTTTCCATAATTAAACTATATGTTTCTGTAAGAGCAGAAAACTTTGTATGTACAGTAAAAATATTGCAATTCATAACACATAATAGTCTCAAATCTGAACTGAAGTGCTTCTGGAAGCATTCATTGATATTGTAAGGCATAAGCAGTGCAAAATGAGTGTGTTCAGAACCAAGGCTTCAGTGAAATCCCATAGTGCAACACGAGGAAGTGCTGCCAGAAGGACCCCAGATTCATTATGCCTTTGATTTTGAATTAATTTTTGGTCATTGAGTGTTCAGAAACCTTTTACTGCTGCCAAATTTTTCTTGACCCCATATTGGGTTGCAATCCACAGTGTAAGAAGTGCTGCACTAAGACATTGTTGGTAGACCCGTGAAATGGTATACCCTTTTAGAAAGCAAGTTTTAATTATAGAAATTAAGTGACTAAAATGTCCTTTCCTTTTGAACTAGAGGGTCAATTACTGAGCTTACACTTCAAGAAAGCCATTAATAAGAAGGAAGTTCCCATACATACCAAAATATTTATAGTAATACTTTGTGATAGCAACGAATTAGAAAGAAAATAGATGCCTATCAATTGAGGAATGCTTAAATAAATTGTGATACGCAAATGTAGCTGAATATTAATAAGGAAGTATTTTTAAAACACTATATGCCAGGAGTAGTGCTAAATAATGGGAATATAAAAAAAATCAAAAGATAGTCCCTGCTCCAAAGAGTTTATAGTTTAATGAGGGAATCAACATGTAATAAAAACTATGTACAAAAAAATATATACATGATAAATAGGAAATAATCAACAGAGAGAAGGCACTAGAATGAGGAATTGATAGGAAAGGCTTCTTGTAGAATATAGGATTTTAAATAGTGCTTGAATCAAGACAGGAGGCAGAGGTGAGGAGGGAGAGCATTCTAGGCATGGGGAACAGATAGAATATTTGGGAGTGGAGAAATGAAGTATCTTATTTGTGGAATAGTAAAGAGGTCAATGTCACAGGACTGAAAAGCATATGATGGGCAATAAGGTATAAGAAGTCTAGAATGGTATGGGAGGTGGTACTAGGTTATGAAGGGCTTTGAACATCAGATGATTTAGTATTTGATCCTGGAGATGATAGGGAGCCATTGAATTTTACTGGTGAAAGGGGTGACATAATTAGATCTGAGCTTTAGGAAAATTACTTCGGTGACTATATGGAGGATAGATTGGAGTGGGAAGAGACTTGAGGTAAGCAGAGAAACAATTTTCAATCTCCCCTCTACGCCACTCCAAAATGAAGAATTCTAATGGTGATAAATGCAAGTAAAAGCATGAAATAATAGGGACTTCCACCAGAGTGATGGTAGAATCAGAGGAGAGGAGGGCATATTTGAGAGATGTTGCAAAGATAAAATCAACAGGCCTTGGCAACAGATTAGATATGGGAGGTGAGAGATAGTGAAAAGTAGAAGATGACACTGGGGAAGTGGGAGGATGGTAGTAGAGTTCTTAGTTCTGCATCACTAACTGATTTTTAGATAGTTCTCAATGGATATCTCAAACTCAACATGTCCAAAGCGGGACTCATTACCAATACCTCACTCTAAAACCTACCCCTCTTCATAATCTCCTAATTTCTAACAAGGGCATTATTCTTCCAGTCACAACCTTGAAGATATCTTGAGCTCTTTACTTCATGATTCCCATATCCAATAAGCTGCCAAGTTCTATCAATTTTCTCTCCCTGACATCTCTCAGATCTATCCCCTTTTCTCCACACATATGGTTACCGCAATTAGTTCAGTCCCTTCCTACCTCTCACTTAGACTATTACAAGTCTCTTAATTGTTCTTCCTGCCTCAAGTCTCTTCCCTCTCCAACTCATCCTCCACACAGCTTAAAAAGTGATCATACATGTGATCATGAATGTATATAAAATGAATAAATTAAAGACCAATCTTTTGTCATTTGAGGCTGAATTTTAACAGAAAAACATGCAGAATTCTCAAATGTATTGTTTTAGAGAGAGTGGTAGAACTGGAATAGGACATGGAAATGAGTTTTTTCCATCAAAGGACTGCTAGATGGGACTCTTTCACAACTTTTGCTACTGATTGAGTGGTAGATTGGTATATCAGGAAGAGCCCCATACTACACCTAGGTCCCAGGCCATTAACGACTGTGCTATCTAGGTCATTCACTTCTCACTGGGTATCAATTATCTTTCCTATAAAACAGGCAGGTGGACTGAGTCAACTCTAAAGTTTCTTTCAGCCCTTACATGCTATTATTTTGGGTTATAAATAATTGAATAATAGATACTATGACAGTTAATATAAAGCAATTAGGTAAAGTACACGATTGTCCTAAAAAGAATGTAAATTATTTTGGGGATCAATGAAAACAATGGGGAAGCTAGGTAACACAATGGATAGAGTACTGGGCCTGGAGTCAGAACTGTGATACTTTTGACATATGTAAGGAAGTTCAGAATCGGGGTAGATTTACATGAAGTATTCTGGTTTTGGACATACTGAATCTGAGATGCCTACTCCTATATGGTTTGGGGACTGAAAGCTTCTGTGAAAGGTTAAATCTGGCTAAGATCATGGCTTTTCTGCTTTGTCTTTCAAGGCCCCCAGTCTGTAACCCATCTTTTCTAGATAAGGTCCTAATCTGCTGTCCCCCTGAAAGCCCTAGCTTGATTTGGCTAAGGAGCTAAACCCACTCCCAGTCTCTGATTTAGCTTTTGGATGAAGCAAATCATCTTAGTTTTGATAGGGAAAAAACCTTCTTCCCCAGAGGTTTTGATTTCACCCCTTCATCCAGAGAGCCCCTTTCCCAGGCAGAAAAGAAGGAAAGTAGCTGCATACAGTCTAGCTCTTTACTCACAGGTGTTGCCAACTACACCTTTGTGAACATTTTGAAGATGCTACAAAAGTGTTATTACTGAAAAAAAAGATTTAAAAACATGAATTTGAATATGCAGTGTTACTGTTTTGTAATTTATGTAAAAATATCTGGTTTGGCCTGACTATTCACACAGGAAAGACCAAATAGATGAACAATGTCTATTGTTCAGATTATTAGACAGATTTGAACATCCATCAGTATGCACTGCTTAATTTTTGGCAAAAAGGGGGGGCCTTACTGCTTTGCATATTATTAAGTTGAATCTCCTTTAAAAAACTAGGTTGATAAGTAAGCGTAATGGTAATAAAACAACAAAACATGAAATGCTAAAAAAATTAATGTCAAAATTTGTTTGTATATGTAATTGGGGGAAAATAAAATAATATTTTCACAGTTTAAGATAAAAAAGTTCTTAGTTTCTCCATATGTAAAATAAAAGGGTTGCAATATATCATTTCTAAGGTCCCTTGTAGCTCTAATACTCAGTAGTTTTGTGAAGTTATGCTTAAATACAGGCAGAGAAAAACCCCAATCTCATATTCCCCTTGACTGAAAATGACTGGCTTTAATAGACATACTCACTGTCCTGCCATGTGAAAGTCTGAACAATCTCTTGGGAGGTGGGGAGAGTGATGGGAAAGGAACTAGCCTTGTTTGAAACAGGTTGTGTCAAAGGAAAGGAAATCAGGGTCCTGCAGTGCTGGAAGTATGAGTTGTCCAAGTGCGTGCCTCTCTTCTAGTGTACTCTGTGTATGTGCCAAATGAAACTATGTATGGCGACTACGTGTAGTAGTACAATGTAGTAGTACAATTCCAATATTTCAATATTCCAATCCTACTGTCCCATCTCAGTAAATACCTTTACTTGGAGGTACTTGTGACTACTGACTTTCTATTAAAAATAAACACCAGTGGGGGCTTAGAAGGCAGCTAGGTGATTCAGTGGATGAAACACCGGGCATAACAGAGTCAAGAACAACTGAGTTCAAATCCAGCCTCAAACATTTACTAGCTGTGTAACCTTGGGCAAGTCATTTAATTTCTACTTACCTCTGTTTCATCCACTGTAAAATGGAGATAATAACAGAATTTACTTCACAGGGTTATTACGAAGATCTAATGAAATAATATTTATAAAATATTTAATGTAGTGCTTGGTATATATTGGGCATTTAATAAATGCATATTTCTTTCCTTATAGGCTACTGTTTTAGGGACCCAGAATACCTTATACCTCAGGGTAGTTGCCTTTTAGGGACCCATTCTTCTAGTACAAGTTGAGAGACAACCCAGAAGAGGTGTCACTATTGCCAAACTGTGCTAAGGGATTACTGCTTTTTAGAATCATTGGCCAATCTATCACTTCTGATTCACTCTCCAAGGTCCACAAATTGAGCTGGGACATATCAAATGCCCCTGTAGTGAGGCATTTGGGATAGCTAGGTGGTTCAATGGATAGAATGCTAGAGTGCCAGGCCTGGAGTCAGACTCTGCTTAGTGAGTTCAATAGTGGCCTCAGATACTTGCTAGCTGTGTGACCCTATGCAAGTCCCTTAACCCTACTTGTCTCAGTTTTCTCAATCTATAAAATGAGCTGGAGAAGGAAATGGAAAACCATTACAGTATCTTTGCCAAGAAAACTGTAAAATGGGGTCATAAAGAGTCATGACTGAAAAACAACTGAACAACAATTAAAAAGTGAGGCTTTTTGAATATCATTTGAATATATGTAGAAGTTGATAGAAAAGACTGTGAAAGAAAGTGTTAAAATACCTTTTGGCCTCTGATTAGAGATGGATGCTTAACAGTAGGAACTGTAATGACTTTGAAGATCAATCCCACAGTGGGAGTCTGTGTAGTTCTTAGAAGGCTTGTAAATTCCCATCTTCAATATCTTTTGCTTGTAACTGATTGATTTTTTATTTTTATTTTTTTTTTAGCACAGAGACAGTCTGAGCTCTGCTAAGTCTCTGAGGACCAAGGAGAGAGAATTTAAAGAAGATAATATCAAAGATCCTAGCCATGGGAGAAAGGAGAGGATGTTGTGTAAAAGGCAAATATTGAAGAGCTATATAACCTAAAATGGAGTGACGTTTAATGTTCATATTAAGAAGGGAATAGAAGGTAGGATGACAGAAGGCTAGGAGACGATTAGGATGGCACTGATCAAGGCAAAAACTAGACTTGAGAGGATAATTCGATCAGCAACTGCATCAATAATATTTCTGTGCATTAGTTGTAGAATTTGGAAATATATAAAATTTTGAAATGTATAAAAATGCTCTGTGTCCAAAATTCAATATATTTGTTTAATAAATTATTTATGTATTATGCTGTGTTATATATTTAGATATTGTTTTATATCGTTTATTGTTTTATATATATATAAAAGCTTTTTTAAAGAATCTCATCCCAACGGAGGAAGGGAAAATCTTGTAAAGAACCCAGCCATCAACTTGATGGAAAGAGCAATGTCCCAGAGAAGAAAAACAAAAATAGAGGGGAAAAATGGGGCAAATTCAGAAGAAGAAGCCTTAGGTCAATATTTACTGTCATGTTTTGAATACATATAACTAAAGAGCACAAAAGTTAGATGATGGAGACATGGTAAATTTTTATCATGGTACTCCTCATTTGATTTACAGCTCACATCCTACTGCCTTGTAGAACAGTCTTTTAGTTACTATGATTTCAGGGAAGTGGACAGGAGGGATATTCAGAGCCATTCTTAAAGCCTGGGGTTATTCATGATGACTTTCTTTAATCTGGGTCTAATTATAATTTCTTACAGTTACACAGAATATTACTTAAGGTTAGCAAAATTTCTCAGAGCAGGCACATAACGATAATACTAATTTACACATTTTTGTGGTTGCTCTGTCATTTCAGTTCAGCTCTTCATGACCCTTTTTGAGGTTTTCTTGGCAAAGGTAGTGGAGTGGCTTGACATTTCCTTCTCTAGCTCATTTTGTAGAGGGGCAGCTAGGTGGTGCAGTGGATAGAGTAGGAGTTAGGAGGACCTGAGTTCAAATCTCACCTCAGACACTTGACACTCACTAGCTATGTGACCTTGGGCAAGTCACTTAACCCCAGTTGTCTCATCCTGGGTCATCTCCAGTCATCCTGATGAATCATCACTGGATTCATACGCCTCTGGAGGAGAAATGAGGCTGTGACCTGCACAGCCCTCCCTCACTCAAAACAAAGTCAAGTACAAGTCATGTCATCATTTCTCTGATGGCATGGTCTTCTTCAGCAATGAAGGATGAACACACACACATTTTATAGAAGAGGAAACTGAGGCAGAGTTAAGTGACTTATCCAGGGTTACACAGCTAGCACATGTCTGGCCCAGCTAACAAGTGTCTGAGGTCAGATTTGAACTCAGGTCTTCCTGACTGCAGGTCCAGGACTCTACTCATTCACTGTCCCTAATTAATACAAATATCACTACATTAAAACTTTAAAAGCACTTCACATATCACTGCAGTCTCCTAGCACAGATAAGACTAAAAGTGTTATCTCTAATTTGCAAATGAGGAAATTTGGATCAAAATGGGATTAAATTTAAACAATTTAAGTGACTTACTCCTGGTCAGTTCCACAGCTAGTGCAGTAGGATTTGAATCCAGGCCTTCCTGACTATATCCAGCAGGTTCTTAGATTTCAACTCAATAGGAAGCTAGACAGCAGGAAATCTTCTAAAGGAAGCTGGGGTCTATTGTAGGGTGATACTACGGCAGATAATTCAGATGGGGAGGTAATGCTGGAGTGCACTTTTGTCTTCAGTGTAGCAGGGAAAGGACTGAATTTGGTGTCAGAGGGCCTGAATTGGAATCCTCCATCACTTGTTTGAGGCAGGTCATTTCACCTGGAGGGGCTTCAGTTTCTTTTTCTGTAAAATAAGGGTGTACTAAATTACCCCTAAGGTCTCTTCCAACTTTCTAAAGCTATGGTCCCCACGATGCCATTAAAGACTAAATCTAGAGTTATTAAGAAGGGAAATGGATTGGTGGAGAAAACATTTGGAGCTTAGATGAGTTTTTTAGTTCAACTCACTTCTATAGCCCTTCATGGAAGTGTAGCAGGGTGAGAAAGTAGAGGCTTAAAGCTTAGCAGGAGAGAGAAAAGTTATTATACACAATGCTCCACAGGTGGAAATGTAAAGAAGCTTGCTTAGTGGAGAAAGCATTAGGGCCAGGCTGTGGGTCAGCTGGGCTGCCTCTTAACTGCTTGTTTTCGGTCCTTCTAGGATTTTAGGAACATCCCTGGAACCCTCCCATCGACTCCCAGTCACTCCACAGTGGTTTGCAGCAGCCCTGTGACCTCAGACTTGAAGAAATCTCAGAAGTGTGTGTGTGTTTAAGAAGAGACAATCTGTCTGCAGCCCGCCCCTCTCCTCCCCGTTCCGCCTCGCCCGTCCCTTGTGTCCTGGGGAGTTTCAGCCACGCGGGAAGGGCGTGGGCACTGGCTTGCATCTCAGCCGCCCGGGCTGGGACCCCCGCGCTTGCCAGGGCGGCTTCAGGGAACCGAGCAGGGCAAGCCGCTCCGGCGGGTGCCGCGGCTGGGCGTGACCTTGCTGGGAGGGGCCGGCAGGGCCGGAGGGGAGCGAGGACTCTCCGGAGCCAGAGGCGGAGCGGGGATCGGGGCGCCGGAGTGGGCATCGGAGCGCCCGAGCTTCCCCCGCAGTCCAGTCCGAGCGCTCAGCGGCTCCCGGGCCAGCCGGCGCCGGAGGGGCCACCCAGTGCGGACGCGATGGAGAAATACAAAGGTGAGACCCTGAGCCTCCCGGCACACCGGCTGCGGGAGGGAGCGCTCGTGCCCACCCCTCCGGGAACTTGCCCCCTGGCCACACTAGCCTGCACCTCGGAGGAGGGCGGCTTGGGAGACGGTCCACACCCCGACCCCCTGGCCGGACCGCAGGTAAAGCGCCCAGGAGGGAAAGAGAAGGGGCGCCGGCGCCTGGGCTCTCTGTGTGGGTGGCCCCCGCCCTGGGTCCTTTGATCCTCCCTAGAGAATGAGCCAAGGGGAGGAAATGGGCTTGGGCCAGACGTGGGCTTGTTGATTCGGGGATGCGGGGCGCGTGGGGAGGAATGGCGGGGTGCGGAGTTGGGCTGAGTTGTGGCTCTGATGCCCCCAGAGCGCTCTTCCGCGTCACCCTGGGAAAAAAGTCACCTGCTGGAGGGGCAGCCCCTGGAGACCCCTTTGTGGGCTGAGAGGGCAATTGCCCTCCCCCCGAAAATGGGGGGAGGACTACGATCTCTCTTTTTGGAGAGCCAGTCTGGGTGGCAAATCTTCCCTTTGACCGGAAAGGGGGAGACTTCCTCCATTTAGAAGGAGAGCACTTGGCTTGTGGGAATCTTAATGGTGGGGTGGGGAGGGCGGCTTCCATCCTGGCATGAATTTGGTCCCATGAAGTTTTTCCAGCTGCCCTGGGAGTGATGCCTAAAAACAAAGACATTGAGCTCTCACCCTGTAGTTCCTTAATAATGGAAGACTTCACGGGATTGCCACCCTCTGCATTCTTTCCACCCAAAACCAAAACCAAAAAAACCCAGCCCTTCCCTCTCCGCCTAATTCTTAGTCAGGTGGGCTGGACCGGAGCGATAAGCAAATGGGGAAGACTGGGGGAAATCTGGTGTCCCTGGATCTCAACCGTCCCAGCCACCGGGCAGGTCTCTGCTAGTCAAGCCGAAAGAGGCAATTACCTGGTTAGACTAAGCTGACTGATGCACATAAATTCCCTCACTTCTTTAATGTGTAAAGACTGGTTCTAGAACAACCCCCTTCCCAGCCGGCTACAGGTTCTTCAGAGAGGAGGGACTTGGAGAGTTTCCTTCTCGTCTTGGTTTGTTGAGCAATCTATGAGTTGGGGTGGGAGTAGCAAAACCCCTCTCCTCTTAAACCCCTCCTTCTGCTTTCACGAATTGCAAAAAGAGGAAGGGTCCTCTAACCAAAAATTATGGGTTGACTCTGGAGAGTTGTTAGAGCAAAATGTTCAGATCCTAAGGAATTGCTTGTCAATAAGAAGACATTTTTCTCCTTAATTTGCTTCAGTTTCCAAAGCTGAAACGGAAATATACAGTGATATAACTAATGCTAAATGTTTCCGTAGATAGAAAGATATGAGTTCAAATCCATGTCACTAGGACACTAGCTATGTGACTCCCAGTAAGTTACCTAACTGCTATCTGCCTCACTTTCCTCATTTGTAAACTAGGGATAACAATAGCTCCTACCACTTAGGGCTGTTGTAGGGACAAAAGGAAATAATATTTGTAAAATGCCTCGCAAACCTTAAAGCCCTACATAAAAATTAGGTGTTATTATTTCCCAGGGTGCTGGGGTGGGGTGGAGTGGGTAGGAGGGTGACTTGCTTGCTGTGGATAGCTTTGAGCATTAATTTTTGCTATTCCATTGGAGTCCTCCTGAGGCACCTTTCACAGTAGTGACCTTTTCCCAGTGTCTGCCTTGCCCCATGATCCTTTGGGAATTTGGGGACAGGGTCCAATTCTGGGAGCTTCCTTTCTCTGAGTGATTGCAGTCTCTCTACCCTTCAAGTAAACTGACCCCCAGAAGCAGTTATGACTAGTTATTGAACATTGTCATTTTTTAAATTAGCTGTACTCCCCTAAGCCTTTCACCTTACTCCAGCCTGCAAACTTCAGGTTTACATTTGGTGTTCAGGTCTGTAGTTTCGTTGGAGGGTAAGAGTATTTGAAATCATAGATAGGTTCCTTCCTAAGATTGGTAGGAGGGCAATGGTCAAAGAAATAGATGAAAATTCAATTGATCAAAAAAAAAAAAACTCCACAAAGTGAAACTAGAGTATTAGGTTCTGTTCTGAGATTGAATGAGTAGCTGAAAGTATTTGCCTTGTGGCTCTTTGATAATCTGTGTCTCTTTTCTGTTAGCTTTCTTGGAAGCCTTCCACATATCCATATTCCCTCATCCAACTCTTTCATACTAGTGACCAAGGCAACTAGGATGTTATAGTGAGAGGAAAAAAACTCATTGAATTTGAAGTCAGAGAACTTGGGTGCAGTGTTACCGTAGATAAGTCACAACTTCTCTGGGCCCCAGTTTTCTTGATCCATACAATGGAGAGATTAGACTACAGGGTTTCTAAGGTTTCTTTGAACTCTAAATCCCATGACCTATTTTTTGCCTTTTGTATCAGTCACCAAACCTCTCTAGGTCCCTTTCCCTACCTGTAAAGAAAAAAGTTTGCCACTGCCCAGCTGACAAAGGAAAATGAGCCAAGAATTTGTTAAGAGTTTTCAAGTCCTTGGTTGAAAGCTGCTTTTTAAAATTCAGCATATTTGTTTCTAAGTTAGAGCACAGGAAAATATTTGTGGTTTCTTTTCAGCATGCCCAAATATTGTCAGGATTTCCTACTAATGGCTCTTGCTTGACCCCTGACTGGATAATTAAGTATTCTTAAAGATATGTGCATGTATACATATATATATATGTGTATATGTGTATATACATACATATATATAACACACACATATATTTATGATATATATATACCCACAATTTTTTTTCTGCTGTGAGCATAAAATACTCCCAAAGGCACAAAGAAAATCATTTAGAGAATGTCTAGCCAACATAACCAGTCATCTTACAAAAGAATTTCGTTTTAACTAACAGGGCACCATAGTTGGGAGTTTTTAGGTTTTCCTTTCCTTACCATATCTTGGCTTAGAGTAATTTAAATGACGTGATACTTTAATTGCTAATCTGTGAAACCTGAGTCATCCCAAGTGTCTGTGTGTATCTATGTATGCATATACACACATGTATGCCTGTATATGTATATACACACATGTGTATACATATATGAACATAATTTGTGTGTGTATATAATTTGACTTGAAATATAGATCTCCAAATCAGTAATCAAATGAAGTAATTTAAAGCACTTTTCCAACCTTAAAAGGCTATAGAATTGGTAGCTATGCTTATTCTTATTTTTTTTTACAACACTAATGGTCTATTTATTTACACCTATCCTCTGTGGAACTTGGGACATCTGGCAGATATCTGTTTAACTCCTCACAGTATTCCTGACAGGTAGTATCATTTCACCTTGAAAATGTGTCAAATGAACAGTTTTCTCCTAAGCTAAATGGAAGAGAAAGTCAGTCCTTATGGGAACTCCCTGATTTGGCCCTGTCTACAACCTATCACAAACTCCTACTTATCACAGAGATTTGAGGGCAATTTATTTGGTAAGCTCGAATAGCTATGGCAGCTGTTTATAACAACAACAGCTAAATTAAAAACAACTCAATGTACTTATCACAAGATATGGAAGAGTTGTAGGGAGGAATTGTTACTATTTGTGGTAGCTATTATTATAATTAGACATTTAAATACCTTGGCTTGTTTCTAAATTCTTCATTCCCTTCCCCTTATACAGTAAGTCCCAATGTACACAATACCTTAATTCCTCTTTCATATTCTTAAGATGCATTCTGTGATTTTTAGGTTTCACAAACTAGCTCAAGCTCCACTTTTAATAGGAAGTTTTGTTCTTGAACATCTGTTCTGATCTTTTCACATTGCCCTTGCTGTGGGAGAGCCGCTGTGTTTGTGTGTTTATGTGTTCTTGGGACTTCACAGTGATGTTTGCGTGTTTGGGGGACTTCAAAATGATGTTATATACCATGAGTTGTGTATAAGGAAATGTTTGGGGCCTGTTTTACCTTGGAAGTTTTTTTAACTAAAATTAACATTGAGTCACCCCTGCTTTGTTCCAATAGAGTAATGATGGATTCCACAAATATAAACAAAATAAATTGTCCTTCCTGGAGAGGTAAAGCTTTCCAGGGAATAGTCTTTGAGACGTCCTTAAAATGCTACTATGTCTCATTTGCTGTTTTGTGCTCTCATAGAAGAAGTTTAGGAATTTGTGGTGCTTAACTCCTATGATTCTATGGTAGGAAATTAAAAAGATTCCTTTCCTCCTTATGTTTACATATTTATAACACATATACTTATAGCCTTGTTTCAATGAATTTGAGCTCATTGGGTAGAATTGTATCATGTGATCAAGAAATTTGGTTCCTACTGCTCTTCCAGCTGTGGAGTTCAGTCTGGTGCCAGATGTTAATGACTTGCTATCTGTTGGCTGAGCTTTGGAATGCCTCATCAAGGGGCAACCAAAATTGTAGCATGTTTTGAAATGAAACCCTGCATAATTGAAACAAATTGACTTTAATTTGGGTAATGGTATATTGAAAGAATGTAGTTTCTGTATAGATGTGCTTCTGTTTCTTAATCCAGTTACACGTCCACCAAGAAGCTTTACCTATTCAGTTACATAACTAGATTAAAAAGACATATTAGTTAAGACTCTCTAATGTTCCCATGGTTCTTTTGGGGAATGCTAAGAGCCACATTAGTGAAAGTCTCAAAAGAAGGCAGGAGAGGTGAGGGTAAGGTATTAATCTCTATTTCAGTTATAGGAATAACAGGCTTTTTTTTTTTCTTCCGTTCTAAGAGGCATCAACTTTCTCCTCATTCAAGTTTTCCTTCATATACCCTATACATACATATATATATAATACACATGTATACACAAACACACACATATACGTATCATAATCTTTTAAATGGTAGAAAGCAAAGGAATTCTTCCACCTTTTCATATTCTCTCTCAAATCTGAAAAGAGAAATGGGTGTATTAGCAAATTCAGTTTTATCAGCTATGAAGCGAGGTTGTGGGAACCATGATTTTTTTTTTTAATGACAAACCTAAAAGTGGGTACACTGAATCCTTAACAGTCTTATGGTTTGTGTCTGTAGTGTCAAGACCAAATCTTCATTCTTTGCACTAGATCCTTCACTCTTGGGATTTTGAAGTGTTTGTGTGGGAGATCCTTTCGTGCTCTAGCAAAGCATTGCCTCTAAATAGAAATGTTGAGGGGTCAGCTTTCGGTTTCTTTAAGAGAGGGTGGAGGAAGGTCAAGAGAGGGGATTCTACTTTGGGATCTTCCCGTTATTCCAAAGGGGAGGGTGACTCTGGGAACCTCACTAGTTCCAAGCACAATTAAAGGACCAGGAAGGGGAGAGGAGGAGGGGAGAGAAAGCTTCAAAGTTTAGTAAGCTGTGCCAATTTTCTTCTAAATGTCTTAATGATGGGAAACATTTCTCCACAAACTTTTGTGGATGCATGTAATGTTCTTTCAGGGGAAAGGGGAGGCTCTTTCCCAAAGCAGGGGGGATGGTTGCTTCAAAGAGCATTCAAAGGCAGTAGGGGCCTGAGAAAGGGGGCCTTAAAGTAAGGAGCATTGTGGTGTGGAAAGAACAATTAACAGGTGATGCTGGCAAGACCTGCATTCCAGTCTCAACTCTGCCAACTAACTTGCTGTGTGACCTTAAGCAAATCACTGTACAACTCTGGGCCTTAACTTCCTCATCTGAAAAATGAGAGTTGGAAGAGATGCTCTTTAGTCCTACAATTCTGTGATTTTTAAAGGAAGCTTCATTTAGCTTTTTCCTTGGTTTTGGAAGATGTGTGGGTGGAAGGTCAGATGGATGATTTAGGATTGGAGTTCTTAAAAACAAAATAAATTTCCTGTTAAGAGCTTAAAAGTAGCCGCCTTAGTGGGAAGAGTATGTAGTAGGATGTGTGAGGAATTTGCTTCTCAAGAATTTTTTCATCAGAGTTTCTCCAAGAAGAGTTAGCTCAGTCTGAAGCAGCCCTCTGAAATACAGGGGTTCATTCATGTCTTTACTAGAAACGGATCCACTGAGGCACAGAAAGGTTAAGCAAAGGTGTTCCCAAAAGGGAATCAAGAAAAGAAGGAACATACTGGAATTTTATGTGGGTGTATGTACACACACATACATATGTGTGTACATGTATATACATATGTGTGTGTACACACATATATACACATACACATATGCATGTGCGTGCACACATATATAATGAAAATCTGGTCCTCTGCGCTCATCAGTGAGTACTCTGAAGTAAAAAAGATCACAGAACTTAAAGTTTGAAGAAATTTTAGAAATTATCTAAACTAGTAGCTCTCAAGAATATGGTCTCCAAATCACTGGTGGTCTCCAAGACCCTTTCAGAGAATCCACAAGGTCAAATTACTTTAATACTAGTAATACTAAAGCATTTTAATTTGTCCTGTAGTAATTATCAGTAGCTATAACCCACATAAGCAAAAGTTCTTGATAATTTTTAAGAGTGTAAAGGGATCTTGAGACCAAAAAATTTGAGAACCACTGGTCCAAATAGGCCAATATCCTCCCTTGACAGAGAAGAAAATGGAGGCTGAGATGTGTCTTAAGTCACACAAAAAGTCACAGAGTCAGCATTCCAATAGAGGTCCTTTGAATCCAAATCCCATGTGCCTTCCAAAAGACAAAAGACATGTAACTCCCTTTCTAAGATCTATGTTCATGTCTTTTGATGGAAAAAGGCAAAAGTGTTTTCATAGCTGTATGAAAGAGAAAGTTAATAGTTTAATAGAGGGGAAAATTCAGGCACAAGATATTTTACATCTTCCTCAGAGTTAATTGCACAGTCAGCATTAGTGCTAAGGTCCCCAGCTTGGTAATTGAAATTTGCAACTACAACACTAGAGCCTCCCTCACCATGAACTATCATAATAGATGCTGTTCTGGGTGGAAAAGGTATTCATTCCTGTGGAATGCCCAGCTTCAACAACCTATGGTGAAAGTCTCAAAGCCAGGGTCAAGAGCTGAAAGCTAGGCCTCCACCTATGCAGTGTCACCTCGACTAGAGTGTTATTTCTGTCTGTTCCAGCACAGAAGTGTTGCTGTCTGATGGTACACAGAAGGATTCTGCAGGTTTCTACTTGTGAGTATTCAAATCTCTCTGCCCTCTTCAGCAGCCCTATTTAATAGTGACTCTCCTTAGGCTTATCCTAGCTGACCAAACAACCTTTTGGCTAGTGCAGTGGGATGTGGTAGATGAAGGGCTCTTGTTTTGAGCTAAGTAACAAAAGCTGGAGCTCAACTCTAAACTTGCCTCTGTGACTAACTTGCTGTGTAACTTTGGGAGGGGCAATTAACCTCTCTGGGCCTTGATCTTTTCAGCGGTAAAGGATACTTACTAATGCAAAGATATAACACATGGATAACGCTTACTAATCTTCCTTACAGGGCTGCTTGGTTAAATGAATCTTAGAAACTATTGTTATATTCTTTATAATGAATAGTAAGGGAAGATGGGAAAGGCAGAGGAACAGTTGTTTTCAAATATATCTAGTTTGGGGTTTTGACTTTTCTCTGTCAGGAGTATTCAAATTTGATTCTGTTACAAAATTGCCCATCACTATATTTCCAATCCTCTGGTAGGCCAGGAATGGGGAATTCTATCTAAACACCAGCCTAATCAGCTTCTGAGAGAAAGAATCTGGCCACCATACCCAAAGAATTGGAGGTAAGGGGCCTAGGAAAAATCGACTGGAATTGGCACACATTCTGAGTAGCCTAGATGCAATGAGTAGCCAAAAGTGTTGTCCTGAGTCCATTCAGTGTGGACATACCTGAGCTCCTATAATAGAACTGGCCTGTCTCCTATTTTTCTGTCACTCAGTTTCTACCCTTTTGATAGATTTCATCCTGTATCACAAATAAGTAAATGGATGGGAAAGTGTATAGAAAAACCATATAGCAGGGAATTATGCCTAGTAGATGAGCACCATCCACACAATGCTGGACTATATAAAGCAGATTTTAGAAGTGCAAGTCCCATTCAATTCATCTCTGTCCAATTCATCCCTCTCCATGGGAGCTTGAGGATTAACATCAAGGAACCAAGGGCCAGACCCCAGCAGAAGCGCTAGATCTGCGGTTCTCCAAACAAACCCAGGCCTATAGTCATTTCTTCCAGTCAGCCCCTCCCTTGGACTTCAGAGGCAGCTGGAGGCTGGGAAGAGGCCCTGACTGGCTCCATACATTGAAACAGTCCACCCCAGCAGTGGTTCCAGAGCTGGCTGCAGGCAGACACTGTATTAGTCTCTTCTCATTATGAAGACAAAAAAGAACCTGTTATCAGGTCAGGGCAAACATCGTACTAATGATCAGAGGAGTAAGAACTGGAATCTTCTCAGTGACTCAAGCTTAGTAAAGGTCCAAAGTCATGACATATGGACTTTTCCATTGGCTAAACCAGTGATTCCACACACTCATTTTTGGAGGATGCTACTTACAGTTTAGCAAGTTATTATATACTATCCTTGGTTCTGAGGAATATATAATTGGATTCATAGACTCTTAGGAAGGAGTAATGTAAAATGGCTTAATTAATTAATTAATTGAAAATACTGGGCTAGGCCATACTAGAATCAATATCAAATATGTAGGAAAGATAAAACTATTAACCCATGTCTAGAAACCTTAAACTAACATTTCATGATGAGTATGGTGAAAAGCACAGAATTCAGCCAGAACAATATATAGATCTGGGAGTCATCTGCAGAGATCTGGTAAATGAACCCACCCAAACTGGTGAAATTGTATATAGAGAAAAGAAGGTTTAGTACAGAACCTTCAGACACATCTATTTTTAGTGGGCCCACCTGTATGAAGATCTAGGAAAGGGGCCTGGAAACAAGAAACAAGTCATGAGAAAGTGGTGTCACTGAAACCCAGAGAGAAGAATATGCCAGCAGAGAAGGGGATGGATGAACAGTGTTCAGATGCTTTGGAGACATCCAGGAGGATGAGGATTGAGAAAATGTTGCTAGATTTGGCCATTAAGAGATTGTATCCATCTTTGCTTCATTTGTCTTGCCCACCATGGGGAATACAAAATGCCTCCTCATTTTAGCATCTCTTTCAGAAAGTCTTTCTGAGCCAATAAATTTTCTTGAATAGGAATTGAGTGCTCAGAACCTGCACCATCACTACCTCTTAATTGACTTAATTTTTTGGTAATCCTGGCCTTCTCAACTTGCTATAAATGATATAGATAAACAAATAACCAACCACTATTATTGAGGAAAAAAAAAGATTCTCCTGACCCCTGATGAACCTTTCTTTTTGTTTTGAAGCTGGAGGGGAACCAGTAGAGATACATCAAGCAAAGGAAATAGTAATTAGACTTCATCAAATTCACTCAAATGACATAATGTATATAACATGTTTGGAAAGCTTTGAAGTTCAATGTTAAGATTGTTAATATCAGGGATTTTTTTATTCTTGTTTTTGGGTCCCAACCTATGATTTTATCAAGGTTGGGAATTCTTAGTGTAGAAATACCGTCCGCTGATGTGGAGTACAACCATTTATACTTTTCCCACCCTGATAAATTGCTGTGGTCCTAATAGGTTAAGTGACATACTCATGGTCACATGGATAGTATGTGTCTGAGGATCTGAACCCAAATCTCTCTGACCTCAAGGCTGGCTCTCTACCTCCTGTGCCATGCTGTCTCTGTTATTGTTTAGAAAAAGAAAATGAGAAGCTAGAACTGACTTGATCTTTAGGATGAAGGAATTGATTCTTTGGTGATTCTAATGGAATCTTTTAAGATTTCACAGCAAAATAAAATCTTCCCCTGGAAATAACTTATATTATTGACTTTCCTTGTGACCTTGGGATAGAAATATCGTAATATTGCAAGGTCTTTATTAAGTGAATAAAATTTAGTGCTTATAGAGAAATGGGGTACAATGTCTTGGGCTGCCTACTGTGACTCGTTTGTATGAAATTGTATTTGCTTGCCTCATAAGTGGGGAAGCTATAATGGATCTCTAAGGTTCCACAAATTCTGATGCTGTATCTCAACCAACTTCCAGAAGACAGGGTGAAGTTACATCTAGTGATTTTATCATGGCACTTAGTATTTCCTATGCAATCCTTCCCCAAACTACAGATTGGTATCTTGTTTTCTTCTACCTGTTTTTGCTTATGTTTTATTCTCATAAACGGACAAGTGATCCTCTGTAGGACTAGGATATTTGGGCATCAGTGAATGCCCACCTGGGAACTCTTGAAGTTTCTTAACTGGCCTTACACCTATCTCTAGCTCCCAGTAATGGAAGAAACTGAGGACCATTGCAGTGAAAACCACTAGCAAATATACCTTCTTTCTCCCCAGGAAAGTATCCTGGTTAGATATTCCCAAGTTCCTTCTAAGAGCCATCTTGAAAGAACTTTTTTAGTACTTTTTTAAGAACTTGCAGGGATTCTACTATGTTTCTTTCCATGAAGAAGAATGAAAAGAACATTGAACCTGGAGTCCAGAGAACCAGACTATGGAATTTCCCAGGAGTATGCTAGATCAGTTCTAACTTAGCCAATTGTTAAATACTCAGTGTGAGTATTGACACCTAAGAAATCAGCAAATGCTACAAATCAGAGCTTGATTTATTGCTTTTATGACTGTTTAGACTAAAAGTGATGGAGAAAATATTAATAATGCAGATTAAACTCAAAAGTGTGTAGTCTGTACTTTTCTTTCTCAGAGAGCCAATTGTTAAATGTGCCACCTGTTAAATCTAGGACACCACTGAGAATTGGCCCTAGGCAAGTACGATAACCTCTTGGAGCCTCAGATTGCTCATCCATAAGAAGAGGGTGATGATAGTACTTCCTATGTCTTAGGGTTGTGAAGGAAGTGCTTTTCAAAACTTAAAGTTCTGTATAGGTGTGGGCTAATTATAATCACATAATGTCCTGGAGCAATTTGTTGCCCTTTCCCTTCCTTGAAAGTTAAACAATTGTTGGTCCTAATCTTTTAGACTTCTGTCAAATTAAACCTATGTTAAATATTACGTGTAAAGCATCATGCTACATAGTGGGAAGACGATAATGAAACAATTCTAGCCTTTGAGTGGTTGTTGTTTTGGACCAGACCTACAATGACATCCCTCCACCAATGCAGATCAGCACCTTCTCTGAAACTTAAGAGTCTTAGATATTGCTCATCACCCTGAGAGCTCCCCTGGTGTCCCTGGGGTCATGCTACCATCACATGTCAGAGACAAAGACTTGAACTTGGGGCTCTCTGCCTCTGAGGACAACTGTCTAACCAGGTTGCCTGGTTAGATTTAAGGCAAAATGTTTCCAGCCCTAAATAATAGCTTTTACCATGTGATCCTTACTATAACATATCTTTGTGTGTAATTCTTCTTGCACACAGGTATTTACAAGTTACCAGGCCCTCCAACCAAACTACAGGGGTGCCTGCCTTTCTTTCTGTATATCTTAGAAAGGGAAGAATGCATTCATAGCTGTTAGACTTAAGTCCTAATTTTAAACTGACTTTATTTCATATTCTGAAGGAAGGTCATAGCAATAGGGGTATAAAGGACTTTACAGGCTGTCTAGTCCAACCCATTTTTTTTTTTTTGGAAGGGGGAAGTGAGGCAATCAGGGTTAAATGATTTGTCCAAGGTCACATAGCTAGTAAGTAAGTGTCAAGTATCTGAGGCCAGATTTGAACTGACTCCAGGGCCAGTGTTCTATTCACTGTAACACCTGGCTGCCCTCCTCCCTCCTTTTCTTTCTTTTACTGTTGAACAAAATAAGGGAAAGTTAAATCAGTTGCTCAAAGTCACACAGTCAGTAAGCATCAGAAGTAAAATCTGAACCCCAGCTTCTCTGACTCTTGCTTTACCCCTGGTTTACACTTGGCCTCTGAAGGATCAGCCTGCTGATCTCTCATGCAGACAGAAAAGATACTTGTAGCCTGAGTCAAAGAATATGTTAAATACTCCATGCTACAAAGTTTCTCCTTTATAAAGCAACTGAAAGACCCAGGGTGGAATTGCTATTGGCAGGTTCCATAATTAGAACTTCAAATACCTGCTTCTCCTAGACTTCCCAGAGCACTACCAGGGAGTTCTGACATATAGTTGGGTTGATGGGTTGGGCTTCTGTTTCTTTTGTTTCTTCATTGTGCCAGAAATAAGTGTAATTGAAAAAGTGGGCAGGCTGCCATTCCTGTCTATTCCCTCTTTCCCCTCCCTTTTTCAACTTTCCTGTCCTTACACAACAGAATTTATTCATTTTGACTGCATTCAAGTTCCCAGATGGGAAAATGAGATTATGTTTTGAATGAGCTTATTGTTTGGGGGGGAGTTTCACTGACTTCTTTTATCTCATACCCTTAGTCTTGGAGCATATTGAGCTGATTTGTAAAAATGCAAATGCTGTTTTTGGGAAGGCTTCTAGGATCCTTTGCACCTCTGGTGTTAGGCGGATAGGTCCAATGGTGGAGGGAGTCTTCTTGATGCAGATGTCATTGTCTGCCATATATAAAACATGTCATTCAAAATGGTAATGCTTCTTCATATAAGTGGGGATTGAATCTTAGAACTTGGGAACTGAAGGGGAAGTAGTTCAATTTATTTATTTTGTTTTTAAATTTTCTTATTTATCAATTGATGATGGTCTAAAAATATGAATAGGCAGTTCTCTGAGGAAGAAACTCAGGGTATTTGTAGCCATATGAAAAAAATGCTCCAAATCACTAGTTAAATCAATTCCAAGATCTCTTGTTATATACATCAGAATGGCAGTGGTGACAAAAAGGGAAAATAATGAATGTTGAAGGGGCAAATAGCATGCTAAAGCACTCATGGTAAAGCAACGAATAGGTTGGAAAGCAATTTGGAATTATGCACAAAAGTTACTAAATACCTTTTATTATGTAATATATCATAATAATACATGTTCTTATATCTAATATATAACAAAACAAAATAACAGTTGTGCCAGCTGATGATCATTCAGCTTTTTGAGTTGCTATTTGCCTAATTATCCTCCCCTTCAGATGTTATTTCCTATAGAAATAATATAGCACACATTTCTTGAACATTTAAAGGTTTACAAAACACTTTTTCCCCTATGATCCTACAACCACCAATGCATTTTTTTTAAAGCCCCAGTCTGCCTCGTCTTACAAATGAGAAAGCTGAGATGCAGAAAGATTGACTTAACCATGGTCATACAAGTCAGTATTGGAGCTGGAACTGGAATCCTGGTCTTCTGACTGACCAATGCCTTTACCATTACACCAGCATATAACATCAAAAGGTGGGAATATGGATCAAATTATTATGATTTCCCACTGGGGCTTTTAAAACAAGGATCAGGGATTCAGAGTAGGAAGGAATTGTAGAGTACATCAAGCTTAATCCCCTCCTTTTTTAGTGAAGAATACAGAGTTCCAGTAAAGTTAAATGGCTCCCCCAACCAAGATCACATAGACACAAAGCATCTGTCAGATGAGGACATTGAGTTCCAAAGATTATAAGTGATTTGTCTCAAATTCTACTGATAATGGTAGAGACAGGTTTTGAACCCAGGTCTTCTGATACTATCGCTAGTGCTCTTTCTACTATATTGTAGGGGGTAGAGACTTGGATCTATCAGGGGAGGGTATCCTCAGATAAGAAAATTTCCATCTAACAATTCAGGTCAGCCCTTTATGTAATCCTAGGAGGTGAATGAAGTGCTTTGCCTAAGAGCAAACTGGTGGAAAAAAGTAGGATTCAAACTTGGGTCCTTATAAGGTCGTGAGTAGGCAGGCCTTTGGGAGAAGCAGAAACCAAGGATCCTCCTTGTCTGGCATCTGAGTAACTGTTAGCTGCATGGGATTTTGCTAGTTACTTTGGGGCTCTCCATCTTGTTGAAAATGGGTTCTGTGCCCTCAGCACTTAGTATATCTTGGTTGAGATGACTTTGGATGGTCATCTCAGTGGCTGACTCGGGTGTATGCACTGCTGGTTAATGGCTTTCACACTTTGGAATCTCTGATTGCAGCTCTGTTCTGCTCCAGGAAGCACCGAACACTCAGAGCTATGAAACTCATTTTTGAGTCAGGTCTCAGAAGTTAGATTGGCAGCACAGTTAAGTAGGTCTCAGAATTATACCTAAGGCCAGCAGGTCTCGTGATGTAACAGGTTCTTCATTTTCAGTATTATGTATACATGGGGCTTTCTCTTCTTTTTTCCCAGGTCTCTATCCTTTCATCCTAACTGAGTCATAGCCTCCTTTGTCTTGAGTCAAGAGTAGGGAGATTTCTTGGTCTAGACTGGTATTCAGTTATAATGTTCTGGTGGATTATGAACTCAAAAGTTTAGCTAGGATTATGGATGTGCAGAGTGGGCAGCTTGCCTTAGGTCATATGCGCAGTGGAGCAGGGGACATAGTCATGGAGAACATTTTTTTAATTGTTTTCTAGAAATCACACACACACACACACACTCACACACATACACACACACATACAGACACACACACAGACACACACATACTCACACAGACACACACACACATACACACTCACACTCACACACTCTCTCTCTCTCTCTCACACACACACACACACACACACTAGAAAATTCCACTTCATGTCAATGTGGCTACTTAACTTTGTGAGCCACGAGAACATTGGCTATAGTGAAAGCTCAAAAGATTCTAATGGATTTTAACAAAGGGATGGGACCAAACCCTTCCTGTAGTGCCCAGATAATTTGTCTGTGCTCCACTCCAGAGACCCTCATTGCCCATCCTGGTCCCAGGCACTGCCATTGATTGATTAATGATGCCTGGAATCCTATTTAATATATGTGTGATTTTGGGTAAGTCATCGAACTTCTCTGGGTTCTAGTTCATCTGTAAAATAAAGGTGTTGAATTGATTGGCCTCTGAAGTCCCTTCCAGCTGGAGCTCTGTGATCCTGGCCATTTTTACCATTCTCCCAGAGGAGCTGGTAATCTGGGGACCATCGTGACTTGAACAGATCTTCTCAGTCGGAATAAAAGCAGCTTGCTTCTATAGCCTGTGCTACAAGAAAGACTGAGTGGAATCTCATTGGGTGCTGCTACTCTATCAGGTGCAAGATGAAAGAGAAGGTAGCCTTTTCCAACTGTGGGTCTAGCCAGGGACTAGCTGGTGGCTACTAGTAATTCTGGAATCTTATCAATAAGTGAATGCATCTGATTGCTTACTAGGGTATGGGTGGAGTTCTTGTCATAGAAACTATGTCTTGGCAAGGTAAGTGGAAATACAATACTTATTGGATCTTAGAATTTTACAGATAGAAGGGGTCTCAGAAATCATCTAGTTCAATCCCCCTTACGAAACTGAGAGAGAGATGCAATTTTATCCATATAGGAAACTCCTGGTAAAAACAAAAACAAAACCAACTTCTTCTCCCAGTGCATTCTCTGTAATTTCTAATTTTAGGGAGTTGCCTTGGGCACTGATACCTTGAGTGACTTTCAGAGGTCACACAGCCTGAACCTTTGTCTCCCTGACTCAGAGGCCAACTTTCTGTTTACTGCACCATCGTGCTTCTAGTGCCTTTTGTCAGTAATAAAATACCATCTACCAGAGCTGGAGAGGGTGTTCATAGAGTTGCAAGCTGTTGTTTGGTTTTTGTGTGTTGTTTTTTTGGGGGGATGGATGGGGCGGGGGGAGCAATCAAAAGCTTCATGTAAAAATTTGCATTTGAGGGAGCGTTAGAATCCTCACAGGGAGACCATGAGAATTTTCTATTGTTTTGGTTAAAAGCTTCAAACACTGAGAATCAGCATTCCCTAAAATAATTTTTTCCCATTGACCTGTTGGCTTCTTAGTGGGCCAACTTCCATCTCCCACCCATCTGATGTTGGTTTGGTGCAAGATAATTGTAAACAGCCCTGGCTAAAAGCAAATCTTGCTGTATTATGGGATCTCTGTGCTGCTCCCACACTGGATACCCACTGTCTTATTTGTACTTGGAAAAAAGTAGTTATTTTTTCAGATGAAGAATTTGTTGGTTCCCAGATCACTTCCTCTGGAAGGGCTTCCCTTCCCCCCTGTAGTGTCACTTTGTTCTCTCGTACTTGCAGTGGGGGAGACTGTATAGATTCTCCTTGGTATTAGTAATTCAGGTAGCATTTAGATTTCTACTTGCGTGTTGTGAAGAATGGGGAAATACCAAAAAGCCTCTGAAGTTTTAGAAGACACTAAAATACTTGCTTGTTTTTTTTTTTTGTTAAGTAATTGGTAATTTAGGTGCTATCTTATGTGTCTGTCCCTGATTAATTAGCAGGTTAGAGCGAGGCCAAGGATGTCCCATTCAGGACAGTTTGTGCTACTCAATTTCCAACTTTGCCCAAATTGTTTCACAAATGCCCCTCCATAGACAGGAGAGGGATCAGTTGATGGTTCAAGACCGGCCTCTGCTCCAAGAAGAATAACTTTTCATTTCTTTAAAGAAATTTCTGGCAATACTGAACAAGCAGGAAGTAGAATTACTTTGAGCAGGAGAATAAATTCTCCTTGCTTCTGAAGTCAGATTTGGAGTCAAAAGACCTAAGTTTGAATTTCTATTCTATTGCTTGTCATCTATGTAAACTTGGACAAGCTAACCTTGTGGGGCCTCCTATCTGAGGTTTCTCCTCGTTCTGAATGTACAGTCCCATGAACTAATGTTCCCTGGAGCATTATTTATTGGGAGTCAGACACAAGTGGATATACAATTGCCTGTAGGCTTTTGTGAGGAATGACAATTTCCAATGGTGAGTGCTTCTCTCTTGTTAGGGGGTTACTACTGACTGTGCACAAGAATTGAGCCAGTATTGTTCACCATAAACAAACATTAATTTAACTCCTATTTGATGTCATGAATTTTCCAAGGTGCCAGGTCAAGGTCAGTTCACTCCTAATGGTTGCTAAGACCCCTCCAGGGTCATATGGATGTTATTCCACAGAGGATCCAACTGTCTCACTCAGAATGTCTCTGAAGTGATTTGCTTGGAACTGGCATATTTTCCCACCAAGTCAAGGTCTGGAAGACTTTTGGAGAAAAAAAGGGCAACTCTAGTGGGGATATCAGCCAGTTGGGGGTTGGAAGGAAATGCCAAATTCCCATAGAATTGACTCCAAGTTTTAGTGCTTGGGTGATATGTAGTTCAGGCAAGGAGAGAATGAATTTAACATTCTACCTTGGAATGAAATATTCCTTGTAACCTGCTTTTTAAAAAAAATTACCACTATTGAGTGTGAAAACAGTTAAAATTTAGGAGGAAACAGCTGGCTGGCAGAGATCCTGGTGGTCTTGAACAAGATTCTGCTGTGTCATTAAGGACTTTATTCAATTTGCTTCCCCACAAGCACACTTGGCAACTTGGAATTCTTGTGGCTGAGAAATTCTATCTATCCGGTGGCAGCAAGCGCAGGCTTCAGCTGGGTCCAGGAAATCAATCCCCTCTTCTGTTCAGGAGATAAACCAAACATCCTTGATGGGTACCTTGAGCAACTGACCTGAGTGGATGCTATCATTTTCCTTTGTGGGGACTTATTTAGTGTTAATAATAACTCAAGTGTACACACACATATATAATTCTATATATACATATATCTCTGTACTGCATACATGATTTCATTGGAGTCTCAACAGTTCTGGGAGGGAGTTAATGAAGGTGATATTATTCTCTTTTTTACAGATGAGGAAATTGAATCTTAGAGAGGTGATCTTATACATCTAGTAACATGGTATCATGACAAGAACTAACTACTCTGGATTCAAAGGGTCTGGGTTTCTATTTTCTCTTGGAGACAACCTGTAGTCACTTAACCCCAGTCAGGTGATCAGTCAACAAGTCAGTAAACATTTATTAATTGTTTATTATGTTCCAGTTACTGTGCTAGGTAATAGCTACACAAGGAAGAGGAAAAAATATTTTCTCAGGCAGCTCACAGTGAAATAGGGAAGACAACTTGAAAATATTTCTGTACAAAGAAGATTTATCCTGTGTAAATTGGAGGTAACCTTAGAAGGTGCTAGAATTGAGGAGGGACTGAGAGATTTCTTGGGTTTTAGCTGAGATTGGAAGATGGTGAGGGAAACCAGAAGGTAGAGATGAAGGGAGAGAATTCTAGGACTGGGGGATGGTCATTGAGAAGGCATGGCGTCAGGAGATAGGGTGCCTACTGGGAAGAACAGTAGCAAAGCCAGTGTCACAGTGTCTTAGAGTATGTGGACAGGTGGAAGGGATGGCATGGCAAGACCTGTGCTTTAGGAAGGTCTCTTAGGTAGCTGAGTTGAGGAAGGACTGGAGTGGGGAGAGATTTGAGTTGGGGAGACTAACCAGCAGGCTTTGACAATAATCCAAGCATGAGATTTGAAAAATTGCCCTAGGGAGGCAGCTTTTTGAGACAAGAGAAGGTGGCATGTACAAGACATTTTGCAAAAGTAGAGTTGACTGCACTTTGTAACCGGTTGACGGGTGAATGAGAGTTTCTCCCTCTGTAAAAATGAGGGGGTTGGACTAGATGGCATCTAAGGCATCTTTCAGCTCTTGATCTATGACTCCAAGTGACTGACTCAAATCCAGGCCTTAGGACTCCCAAGTCCAGTGTTTTTCCCACCATACCACACCCAGATTCATAGATTTTTAAAGCTCGGAAGTATCTTAGGGGACATCTACTCCAACTCTCCTATTTTACAGATAAGGAAACTGAGATCCAAAAAAGTTAAATGATTTTCCCAAATTGTTGCTATTTTATTCAGTCTGTTGCTAATATATGAAGTATCATTATCAGCTTAACGAAGGCTCATCCTTGCTCTTATCAGCTCCAGCTATCCATTGAACCAATTTTCTGGCATGTGTTTCTACTAAATAGTCACCGGTTTTTCCTTTTCCTTTCTGCATGTGTATGTATTTAAACTAACAGACATCACAGAAGCAGTGTGACATAGAGAATAGAGTGCTGGTTTTGGAATCTGGAAAAACTGGGTTCAAGCACTAATTATGACACAATCCCGATGTGTGATTTTAGACAAGTCACATCTTACTACTCCCAGGCAACTCTCTTTGACTGTAGGTTACAATCAGAGAAGTATCTGTAGCAGGAAGTTCCTACAGTGATGAAATTCCAGATCTAGATTAAACAAAACAAAAAACTCAGCAATTATATGCCTTCTCAACTAATTTAGGAAAGAGTGAGCTTGGCAGTCAATGTTGCATTTTATTATCCCTTTCCTGAGGAGACTCCAAGGCACTAATTTGATTAGAGGGCCTTGTAGGTCAGGAGCAGATGACTGGGTCCCACATTTTTTGGTTGTTTCTGTTTTGTTACTAGTTTGGACCTTTCTGTTCAGGCTGTCCTGCTTTGCCAAGTGTGGAACGGAGGGTCAGGGAACTGAATCTAATCCAAGTCTTGTGAGTGTGGGCAGGAGCCTCTCCGGTTTGTTTGGATGTGGACACAGAGCAGGTAGATAAAAATTGTGGAGTTTGTTTGAGCAGAAACCCCTAGGAGGTATTTTTCAACTTAAGGCTGAAAAAAATTCAGGGTACCATGTAAATTACCATGTTATTAACCCATCTTGTCACCTTACCAGATGGCAAAGTAAAAAGTCTTAATTTCTGCTATGTTCCTGAAGTTCCATATGAAACTTACAATTTTAAAATGTTGGGTTCTCTGATCTTGTTCCTGACAACTAGTCTTTTGTGCCTTGTTCTTTTATAGGTTCTTTCATGTGAGGATTTCAAAGCACTTTTTGTTAACTGTGAATTAAGCTTCAAAGTTGTTTTTCACTACATAAAATATTATTTCTTTCTCTGAAATGGGTATAATAATTGCGTTGATTTTAATACATTGGCTTGATATAAGAAGTTCAAAGCGTGTCTCCTAAAGTTAGTTCCTTAATCCTCACTGTTAACTGAGAGGTGGGAGAGAACAGTGTTATCACAGTCATCCACATTTAGTAGAGGAGACACTGAGAGCCAGAGAAGTGAAGGAGTTTTGCATAAGGTCACAAAACTAGTACCTGGCAGATCCAGGACCGTAATCTAGATTTCTTAGTGTTCTTTCCACCAGGCTATTAAAGGAGCTGCAGGAATTTGATCCTGAGTAACCCGGAATCTTTGAATATTTCTAATTGCTTGCTACTTAAATGGTAAAGTTAATTTATTCCTCACTAATTAGAAATTCTCAGGGCTAGTCTTGAGCTAGCTAAAATCCTTAAAGGCAAGGAAAGATGAAACAAGACTTAAAAGTTGATTTTTGCCCTGCTTTTTAGTTTGGTGATGTCTTAAGACCTGAGTTCCAGTACTGGCTATGTCATATATCTGCAATTTTGTTTCCTTAGAGAGAATATAAGCTCCTTAATAATGAAAATATTTCAAACTAGTCTGAAAAGTACTTTGAGGGCAGGGCTTTTCTGGGTTTTTAATCTTTTTATATTTATAGCAGGGTGTCTCACACGTAGCAAAGACTTAGTAAATGCTTGTGGGTTATCAAACAAGTCCCTTAAATTCTCTGAGCCTCAGTTTCCTTCTTTGTAAATTAGGAATAATAATTGCTACCCAGCTTTTCTCACAGAGTTGGCCTGGAGGAGCACACACGGTAATTTATGTGACAGCTTTTAGTAAAACCTCACAGCACTAGGCAGATGTAAGGAATTATTATTATTTCAAGATTCAGTGTCAGGAAATGTAATGGAGGGGGGTGCTGAAAGTTACCTCCATTAATGAATGCTGCTGTCACTTACTAATTAGCTGATGACTAATTCCACTTCCTACAGCATTTATGACCAGTTAATATCAGAGAAGACAGGCCCCCTTGGTAGATTAGAACCACAGGGTCCCCTGGGCAGGAGTGAATCTGTTTAGAGTTGAATGATAAGATCACAGCTGGGAGCTGGAGGCTTAAGAAAACAGACTCATTCAGGCTGGTGGAATTCATTCCAGTTCAGTGTGAAAATGCTGCCCCTTCCATGCCAGCATGACTGTCTGTCTGCATGAATGCATTCATTCTGCATTGCAGTGATGACTGTAATCTCTCTATAGTCAACAGGATTGGTGCACAAGTATCCAGGCCAGGATTTTTGACTTCAGGAGTAAGATTAGAATGGATCCTACTTGTCCTGAATGGGCTGAAGTAGGGCTGGGCTCTGTAGCTCCCAGATCTAAGTGCTGTTCCTTACTCCAAAGGAGAATCTCTAACAGTTTCTTATGTAAGATTGATCCTGATTGGAATCCTGGTGCTGGGCATAGCTTTCCCAAGCTTCTCTTCCACAATCCGACAGCAAAGTCAGGAAGATGTCCTTGAGGATACTTCCATTTACTCTATTTAATTTAACTCTTCTGGGGCTATACTATCCAGAGTGAAAGTATTCCCTTGGAGATTTAAGGCAATATTCTTTTGTCTTATGGATAAGGGAAATTCTCACTCATTTGGTGGTTATTAAAAAAAAACAACAACAACAAAACTCCAATACTTAACAAAAACAATGCCTTAGATTTTTTAAAATTTGGAGACATTTTCTTTTTTAAAGTTTTATTTTGAGTCCTTATACTATCCCTATGAGATAAGTTGAGAGGGATATGTTATTCTCATTTTACAGATAGGAAAAATGAGGCACAGGTGTGTTAAGGAACTAATCCAGGGTCACACTGCATATTAGTTTGGAATTAATACCAGAACCTAAATCTTCTCTTTCCAGCCCTAGAGTTTTTCCCCCAGGCTATGCTCTTTATATATTTATTCAGTCAGTGTTTATTAAATAACATCCCCAACAAAGAGCTGTGTGATATAAATTACACACAAAACATTGTCAGTGTTCTCCAGTGACACTGGATGCAGTTCTTGGCCACATTTAAGTCTGTCAGTAAATATCTCCTATTTTACTGGAGGTAGTGATGTACCCATTGAAACTACAAAATAAATATCTGGAGTAAAATAGCAATGAAATGCTAACTTTGTTTAGGAAAAAATGTTCATATGTAACCACTGTAGGAAAAGGTGCATCTTTGTAAGATTTCAGATCACTATGATAAGATTCTAAGCTCCCGCAATCGGATTCCAAATGTTTGGTGAATCCAGTTGCATTGAGAAGTCATCGCCTCTGAAGTAATGTGAAACTGGAAATGAGCAGGCATAATTCTCAGACTGACTTTATGCTTGAAGGTGGAAGAAGGCTGGGTGGTAGTATTGGGGAAGGAGAAGATCTCGGCTCATATGGAGGAAACTTCTGGTTAAATTTCGTTTCCGTACATGTGTGCCTAACAGAAGAGGGCTAGAGCTCTTAGCTATGATTGTTCTGAAGCTCTGTGCTTCAGTTAAGCCAGTTTTCCTGTTGTGGAGGTACTATAGCACATTGCTGGCATGCCAATCTCTCTCTACCTTTGTTCTAGCTTGGCACAGCCTCCCTTTGTTTCACTATGATTCATCTCCTGACTCTTTCTTGAAGTCCTATCTCCTTTGTGAAATTTTCTAGTGGTTCTGAACTTAGATTTCTTCCTTCTATGCCTTCTCTTATATTTATTGCCTATAATGACCAGATCACTACTTACTATCCAGTTATTTCATGAATATTGATGGCTTCCTAGATCTCCATAGCACATCAATTACAGTGTGAGCCATTCTAGAGCGGAGACTATGTCTTCTGCTGTTCTCATATTTTCCAGATTTCTCTTGTGTTCACATAGAGTGGGCTGTTGGGTACTTGACTGATATTTCTGAAGAAACTGAAAGTTAATCAACAAGTAGCACTCAATAATTTTTAATTGGTCACTATTCTACTAGGTCCTGAAAGAGAGAACAGTGACCAATGGGCACAATTTCTATCCAGTGAAAGGAAGAACCTCCTAATACTTGTAGCTATCCAAAAATGGAATGTATTGCTATGCTATGTCATGATTTCCTACCAACAGATCTTTTAGGTATTAGTCAGTTGTACCATGGAGGGGATTTGAACTTGAGATAAGAGTTGATAGGTTCACAGATAGAAGGGAAACTTCCTTCATTTTACAGAGACCCAAAGAATGCTTATCCAAGGTCACATAATTACTAAGCACAGGTGGGATTTAAAGCCAATTTCTTGGACACTAGGTCTAGTGCTGCCTTTGTTTAGATCAGATTATATTTAAGATGCCCTTTAATTCTAGAATGGGGCAGCTAGGTACCACAGTGAGTAGAGGGCTGGGCCTGAAGTCAAGAAGATTCATCTTTGTGAGTTCATATCTGGCTTCAGACACTAGCTGTGGGACCTTGGGCAAGTCACTTACTTCTGTTTGCCTCAGTTTTTTGACCTGCAAAAAAAGCTGGAGAAGGAAATGGCAAACTACTCCAGTATCTTTTCCAAGAAAACTCAAATAGTCAGACATGACTGAATAACAAAACTGTAGGATTTTTTAAGTCTGCCATCTCAACCCCAAAACCCCAACAATCATGAATCTTATGTTGAGGCTATAAACTTTACTGCTGTGGAGGGTGGCAAGGATGAGGTCTTAGAGAAAGGGGTATGTCTTAGTTATTTATCCTTGGGTCAGTTAAGTTTATGGTAGTAATTACATTTAGATTGTGAGATCCTTGAGCATAGGAATAATTTAATTTCTATCTTTGTGTTCCCAGAGTGTCTAGTACAGTGCTTGGCATATAGTAAATAATAAATGCTTATTTGATTGATTTGAATTATGAAAGCTCTTTCCAGTTTCCTTTCCCAGTATAAATAGTAACATTAGTGCTACAGATCTTACGTGGCTGCAGCTGCTTAGTCATGACAGAGACATGCAATGGTTGTGTCATGATATGATGTTACATGATATCTAAGCCTTGGGGTAAGAGGCTGGTCATTTGAAAGAAGATATACCCATGGTTTCCCAGCATTACAGGTTGGAGGAAAAATCAGTGGAATATATTACCTACCATTTAGCAAAGAAATCTGTCCATAAGCAATTTTCAACCACATGCCATTCTAACTCAACAGCTGTATCCCTTTTATTGGCAAATTTTCCAAATGATGAATGTCATCCATCCACACTTGCAGGCAAGGATTAAATGGAGGCTTTGGACAAATTACAAGGAAACAATGATCCTTCTGAGAGAGTCTGGAGTAGTCCCCGAAAATGAAATCAGTTCATCATTCTGGGCTGCATTAGTGTCACAGAAAAGATGCCATTGATTCAGTGAGTAAGGCAAAGAATGGTATTAAAGAGAGATGGCTTAACACAGAGAGAAAACAGAAAAAAGGAGGGAATTCATGAGTGTTAGAAAAAGGTCTGAAATAATCACAATGTGAACTTATTCCATTTCTCAAATACTAATCTTCCAAAGGGATATTTACAGAGCAATGTAGCATTTCACACATTTACAAAACATTTTCTAACCATTATAGAAACATACAGTTTCAGATCAGGAAGTAAACCTTAGAGATAATGTAATCTGAATCACTGTTTTTGTAAATGGACAAATCCCAGAGGTGATGAAATGACTTTTCCAAGGTCATGTGGCTACTTAGTAGCAGCACTGAGACTAACTAGGGCTCCTCACTCCAGTGTTTTCCCTGGGAGTAGACTTGGTATGAATGAAAGAAAATGCATATTAGACACTTACTATGTGTCAAACACTGTGCCAAGAGCTGAAGAAACTAATAGAAAAGACAAGGTAGACCTTGCAGTGAAAAAGTTCACACTATGATTAAGGGAGACAAACAATCCTTAGAGATAAAATAATACATTGAGTTAGCTCAGTAAAGGAGGACTGGCCTCAGGGCCATACTATTATCTATGGATGTCCTTCTCTGTACTAACAGTTCAAACCAGACAGTTTACTGATGCTCTAATAAATAAACCCTGTTTTTCATTGGAAGTGTTTCTCTTCTGGACTCATGAAGGCTGAATTAACTTTTGTTTAGTCATTTTCTTTTACAGGTTTTTTGAGGCTTTTGGGGTAGAGCTCAAGCACATTCCTGCTTCTACTCTGCCATCTTGTCTCTGCCCCCATCACACCCCCATTGACTTTTAGAGCATAAGCTGACAAATGAGTGGCTGGGGATTAGATGTGTATAATATAGTTGTTGATTTGTATTGGTGTGTCTATTTTAAGACAATTTAAAAGGATTCCAAACAGTTGCCTATATTTTAAATGATAATTTTGTTTTGAATAGGTGGGCTGTATAACAATTGTAATGTCAATTTCCTCTTAATTAACTCCTCATTGTTATAAGTGTTTATCAGTTATCCATCTCCATGTGGGATTGTACCAGGGACTGTACAATTCAAGCTGTACACAGCACCTGCCCTCTAGGACATTCAATTAAAGATAAACCCAAGAACAGAGGTCTGAGGGAGGGAGAATCTTAGAAATGTTACATAGAATAAATTTGTTTAATAATAAGAACAATAGACCAAGTGTTTGATGACCCAATGGACAGAGTGTGGGACTGTTCCTACCTCAGTCACTGACTAGCTGTATGATTCTAGTCAAGTCACTTAATCTCTGTGTGCCTTTTGTTTCTTCATCTGTGAAATGAGGAGAATAAAGCACCCCTCTCTGTCTGTCTCTCTGTCTGTCTCTCTCAGTTGTGGTGAAGAAAGAGATAATATTTGTGAAGCACTTTGAAAACCTAAAAGCCCTACATAATGCTAGTTATTGTTAACTGTTTTTTGTAAGTAAAGGAAAATGTATGGAGTTGCTATCCGGATTGGTCAGAGCTGTGGGAAATCATCATTTATGTTCTTAGCATTTCACAATCCTTTCAATAGATAGGTAAATGGTAACTTCTTTATGGAGAGCTCATCCCCTTGAAACCCCAAACTGAATGTAATTTCTTTTGCCTCAGGATACTATCTTTACCCAGAAGGAAATGACTATTGAGAAGGCAGACAGTGGGAAGGGGGTTAGGAATCTGGCTCAGCCTCCTTCCAGATTGTGTAAATCAAGATTCCTGGCCAGTATCAAGATTCATTTTTTCTTCTTTATCTTCTTACAAAGGGATAGCAAAAAGTATTTGCCACATAAAACAAGCTCCATAAAGTCTCAACCAATGAAATCATCTTTTCTTCCTATCCAGAGTCTTCTAGCCCCATCTGATTCCTACTCTCTAAGGAGTTATAGTAGAAGAATATGGTATTTGTTTAAGAAAACATTTTTAATGTTTTAATCCCACTCCTCAGATTTTGTCAATACTTGGTAGGGTGGGAAAAGTGAATTTTCTTTAGAAGTTTTAGTTGTAGCAACACACCGTTGATTCTTAGTCAGGTTTGGATCTGGTGTCCCCAACATTGTCTCCTGTAAAATAAGGACAATAAAGCATATATTGTCTACTCCTTTACAGGATTTTTTGTACAGATAATCAGCATTTATTAAGTACCTGTTATGGGCAAGTCACCGAGAATGCTTTGATGAAACAAGCCCAATGATCATAATTACAAACCTTAGTGTTGCATGAAATAAAGTTACTATTAACAATGGAATCCTTACAGTATAAATGGAGACATTGATTTAAATGTCATCTAAGCATCATAATTATTTTAAGTGACCCATTTAAGGTGGGAAGCTCTCTTTGGAATACCACTTAAAACCATTTATTTTACAAGTAAAAAATTTCAAAAATTTTTGTTGGGCATCCTCATGCAGTTGTATGACAGAAAAAGTGTTAAGGCTGACATGTTTGTACCACTATAAACTTGCTCTTTGAGAGCTAGATACTTTTCCACATGGGGTCTAGATGTCTTCTAAGTCAATGGACCATAACCCATGCTATGATTCCTAAATTTCTGGGAACAGATAATGGCAAATCCATTTTACTGTTTGCACATAGAATGCTTCTTACTTTGTCCTGGAAAATACACTTATTTTATTGCAAATCCCAGCCTTTCCTGGAAGCAGTTCAAATGGTTATTAGTGGGTCCAGAGTGATGAGGTCTCATATAAAAATACGGCTAATTTTCAAAGATACTGACATAATTGAATGACTTCCCAACTTTTCCCACTGTTAAAATAGAGCTTAACAGTGTTGGGGAGTTTTTTTTTTCAAAAATGAAATATAATAAAATTCTTTGGAAAGATATCTCCTGAAAACAGAAAAACAATGCTGCATACTGCCTCCTTTTAAGGACTTAAATGCTCCCTTGAGTTAAATGTTATTCAGCATTTTCTTGCAAAGATTATTTCACTTAATTTATAGGTCATGGAAACTAATACCTGCTCATTTTAAAAAATCATTAATTTATTTTTAGTTTTCAACATTCATTTCCCCAAGATTTTGAGTTCCAAACTTTCTCCCTATCTCTCTTCTTCCTCCATCCCAAGACAGTGGTGCTTCTAATTATCCCTTCCCCCAATCTGCCCTCCCTTCTATCTCACCACTACTCCCTGCCCTTATCCCCTTCCTCTCTCTTTTCCTCTTGGGCAAGATAGATTTCTGTACCCCATTGCCTGTATGTCTTATTTCCCAGTTGCATGTAAAAGTAATTTTTAACATTTATTTTAAAAACTTTGAGTTCCAACTTCTCTCCCTTCCTCCCTCTCAACTCACCCCCATTGAGAAGACAAGCAATTAGATATAGGTTATACATGTGTAGTCATGCAAAACAGTTCTGTAACAGTCATGTTATGAAAGACTATTTCCCTCCATTCTATGCTGCCCCACATTTATTCTATTCTCTCTTTTTACCCTGTCCCTCCTCAAAAATGTTTACTTTTAATTAAGCCTTCCTCCCATTTGCCCTCCCTTCCAACAATCTCTCCATTTTTCCTATAGAGTAAGATAGATTTTCATACCCAATTGAGTGTTCATGTTATTCCCTCCTTAAGCAAAATCAGATGAGAATAAGGTTCACTCTTTCCCTCTCACCTCCCTCCTCTTCCCCTCCATTGAAAATGTTTTTTCTTGTCTCTTTTATATAGGAGATAATTTATCCCATTCTATTTCTCCCTTTCTCCTTCTCCCAATATATTCCTGTCTCACCCCTTATTTTAATTTTTTTTAGATACCATCACTTCATATTCAACTCATCCTGTGTCCCTGTCTGTCTTTTATCTATCTATCTGTCTCTGTATGTCTGTTTATCTATGTGCCCTCCACTTACCCTAATACTGAGAAAACTCTCAAGAGTTACAAATATTATCTTTCCATGTAGGAATATAAACAGTTCAACTTTAGTAAGTCTCTTATGATTTCTCTTTCCTGTTTACCTTTTCATGTTTCTCTTGATTCTTGTATTTGAAAATCAAATTTTCTATTCAGCTCTGATCTTTTCATCAATTATGCTTGAAAGTCCTAGATTTCATTGAATGACCATTTCCCCCATTAAAGGATTATATTCAGTTTAATGGGTAGGTGATTCTTGGTTTAATCCTAGCTTCTTTGACCTCTGGAATATTGTATTCCAAACCCTCTGATTCCTTAATGTAGAAGCTGCTAGATTCTGTGTTATCCTGATTGTGTTTGCACAATGTTTGAATTGTTTCTTTCTGACTGTTTGCAATATTTTCTCCTTGACCTGGGAACTCTGGAATTTTACTGCAATATTACTAGGAATTTTCCTTTTGATATCTCTTTCAGGGGGTGATTGGTGGATCCTTTCAATATCCATTTTACCCTCTGGTTCTAGAATATCAGGGCAGTTTTCCTTGATAATTTCTTGAAAGATGATGTCTAGGCTCCTTTTTTGATCATGGCTTTCAGGTAGTCCCATAATTTTTAGATTGTCTCTCCTGGATCTATTTTCTAGGTCACTTGTTTTTCCAATGAGATATTTAACATTGTCTTCTATTTTTTCATTTTTTTGGGTTTTGTTTTAAAATTTCTTGATTTTTCATAAAGTCATTAGCTTCAATTTGCTACATTCTAATTTTTAAGGAATTATTTTCTTCAGTGAGCTTTTGGACCTCCCTTTTATTTGGTCAATTCTGCTTTTGAAGGCATTCTTCTCTTCACTGGCTTTTTGGGTCTGTTTTGCCTTTTGAGGTGCTATTTTCTTCAGTATTTTTTTTTTGGTCTGCTTTAGCAAGCAGTTGACTCATTTTTTATGATTTTCTTGCATCTCTCTCATTTCTCTTCCCAATTTTTCCTCTACTTCTCTTGTTTTTCAAACTCCTTTTTGAGCTCTTCCATGGCCTCAGACCAATTCACATTTTTTCTTAGAGGCTTTGTATGGAGGAGTTTTGACTTTGTTGTCTTCTTCTGGTTGCATGTTTTGATCTTCCTTGTTGCCAAAGTAAGATTCTATAGTCTGATTTCTTTTTCTGGTTTTTGCTCATTTCCCCAGTCAATTACTTGACTTTGGAGCTCTTTGACAAGGTAGTTCTCTGCTTCCAGTTGTCAGCCACTTGATCCCCCCACAATCTGTGGGCCTAGAGCTCCAGAAACAGCCGCTGCTGCTGCTCAGCTGCTATGGGCTCCTTCGCCCCTTCCACAAGGGATATGCCACCTGACACATTACTCTCTGACACAGGTGTTTTTTTCCACTGACCTCTGTGTTTTGAGATTGAGAAGTCTGGAAGCTGCCACAGCTGCCACTGATTAGGTTCCCTCCAACCCCCAGGCCTGCTTAGGCCCCATGTGTGCCAGCATGGCCCATATTGGACTCTGTTCTGCTCCCAGCCTGGTGTGATAGACACTTTTCATAGACCTTCCAGGTTCTCTTGGGCTGGAGATTTGCTTTACTCCATCATTCTGTGGGTTCTGCAGCTCCAGAATTCGTTTAGAGTCATTTTTACAGGTATTTGGGGGCGAGCTCAGGCAACTCCCTGCTTTTACTCCATCATCTTGGCTCTGTCCCTTCCTGATCATTTTTACCTACAGTATTATTGCCCTTTCTCTTGCATTGGTTTCATAGGCAGTGCTGTTAGATTTTTACTCAAATCTATTTTTTCACTAGCTACAATACGAGGGCCCTCATTTTCTGTGAAGGATGTCATTAATAAGAAGGCTGTGAGGTCAAGGCAAGCCAGGGTTATTTCTTCAATGCTGCTGAAATCCAGCATACAACTTCTCTGCAGGTAATGTGTATTTGTCCTTCATTGCCAGAGAAGACCATGCCATCAGAGAAATGATGATATGACCTGCATTTGATTTGTTTTGAGTGAGTTTTGCCTCACTTCTCCTCCAGAACCATCTGAATCTAGTGACCATATATTCCTCAGGATGACTGGAGATGACCCAGGATGAGCAATTGGGGGTAAGTGTCTTGCTCAAGGTCACGCAGCTAGTGAGTGTCAAGTGTCTGAGGTGAGATTTGAACTCAGGTCCTCTTGACTTCTGCACTGCTGCTCTATCCACTGCACCATAATATTTGCATAGGGAAGGATTAGTCCTTTCTTGGAATTCCTTTCTTAGACCCTTAGCAGCTTTGGGGATATTATATATGGGCCATGTTTGTAAGTTGTTTTGCTCTGTTTTGCATAAGATATCAGTGCTTATCACTGAGTCCTTTTCCTCCCACTGAAGACATTAATAAACTTTACACAAGAACTTCAGGTGGTTTCAGTTGGCATTTTGCCTGAGATGGTAGGAATCTAATTATTTGCAAATTACAATGTGAACCTTTCTTACTAAGTCCAAAATCATTCTATAGAGTGATCCCCCCACAATCTGTGGGCCTAGAGCTCCAGAAACAGTTGCTGCTGCTGCTCAGCTGCTACGGGCTCTTTCGCCCCCTCCACAAATTGTAGACTATCAGATCTCTAAGGGACATTAGAGACTGTTCAGTGCAACCCTTTCATTTTATAGATGAGAAATGGGAGATCTAAGAGGAGAAAATGATTTACCAAAGGTAAAATCACTAGTTAAGTGGCAGAACAGTGCCCTGAATCCCTATCATTTGCCTCTAAATCTAGTGCTCTTTCCTTTAGTAAGCTAGGGCATATGCCTTCTTCTCTGGATGGCTTTCTTTTGTAGTAATCTGGAAAGATTATTAGATCTACTTAATTCTTTGCTGGAAACCTTGGATACCAGGGATTAGTTACAATAGCAGGTTCCTTGCCATCAAGAAAGGTGTTGATTCAGAAACATTTTGTTGACTTGGGAGCTAGATAGTACAGAGTGAACTTGAAGGCTGATGAGGAAGCAATTTTTCTTCACTTTTGTAACTGTGATATGTGTGATGTTTCTTGGTAATACTTGAGTACCCAGATTAAGTGACCCGTGTCTAATCAAGTCATTGCATCTTCTTTGTGTGCATTTGCCAAATGAATGAATCACTCCCTACATTTTTTATATATACTTCATATAATTATATAATTTACATATTTTTCATTTTTACTGCCACATGAAGGGCCAGCAGGTGGAGATTTTGAGAGGATATGGACAATTTGGGGGCTATCTGTCCTCACTGGCAGGCCTCCTCGTTCTCCCTGTCCTTCCACCCCCATCTTGGTTTCCAAGCAGGGTGGGTGGTGATTCTTCAAGGGAGGGCTGAAACCTCGGATAGCTCCTGTGTCTGTGGCTGATTCTGCCTGGGTGGTCTGCTATCCTTCCCACATTTCTCTTTTCTTAAAGTTTTCAATATTCCTAAGCCTTGGACAGTGTTGAAGTTACTGTGTGTGTTTTTAATTGAGTGTTGACAGTTCTGGATAGACCAGAAGTTTGAGACTAAATATCAATATCTAAATTTACATTGTTGGGGTATTGGTTATTCCCCCCCTCAAAAAGACCTTTTAAAAAGCTTTTTGTGGTTGGGCAAAGCTAGTTTTGCTAGTTCCTTAATAGAAGAAGAGTTCATTGTACAGGTGAGCTAGTTCTTAAAGAAACTCACAGAGCTATAAGAATAGATATTAACTACAGTTTATATGGGAACTAGCCACTGCCTTGTGATATCTCTGTGTGTATGTTCATCCTTCGTTGGCAAAGAAGACCGTGCCATCAGAGAAATAATGACATGACTTGCACTTGACTTTGTTTTGAGTGAGGGAGGGCTGTGCAGGTCACCAGTCTCACTTCTCCTCCAGAACCATCTGAATTCAGTGACCATTCATCAAGATGACTGGAGATGAGCCAGGATGAGGCAATTAGGGTTAAGTGACTTGCCCAAAGTCACACAATTAGTGTCAAGTGTCTGAGGTGAGATTTGAACTCAGGTCCTCCTGACTCCTGCACTGGTGCTCTATCCACTGCACCACCTAGCTGCCCCTGTGATATCTCTACGAAGCAGCTAGATGGTGTAATGGATAGACTAGGGGACCTGGATTTAGGAAAGCATCTGTTTGATTCAAGCCTAAGGTGTTTGCTGGCTATGTGAACCTGGGCAAGTCACTTAACCTCTGCCTGCTTCAATTTCTTCAAAGTAAAATAAAGATTATAATAGTAACTCTCTCACAGGGTTGTGAGAATTAAATGAGGTGATAGTTCTAATGTTAATAACCCGGTTTCTGGCACACAGTAGGTGTTTCATAAATGCTCGTTCCCTTTCCTTATTCCCCAGTATTGTTTTATTTTATATTGTTAAAATTAGGCCATGTAGCTTGAACATAAGAAATAAAATAGATCTGCTTTAGTACTTTGCACAGAGTAGGCAATTGGTAAATATTTGATCAGTGAAATGAAGTTTTGTGTATAGTCCTTTTAAATGGGTTACTCTGAAGAAACAACCACAGTCAATTGTGTACAACTATTCTAGAGCCCAATTTGAGATTCTTGTTTTTACTGCGTGTGTGACTTATCTCCCTGGACTTGTTTTCTCATTTTTATAATAGGGGCCAGATGACCTCCAAGATGCCTTCCACCTCTAGATCTCTGATCCTGGGATTCTGTTTTCTCCCCAAATAGACTGAAAGTGTTTAACAGAAGGAAACTGAGGTTCACCTTCATTCCTGTTGTGGGGGATGTAGCAACCCCAAAATAGACTAGCACTTTGAAAGTAGTAAACTCCATGAAGGTAGGGCTTGTTTTGTTTTTTTTATTTTGATATTTCCTGTGCCTAACACAGTAGGTCCTTTAAAAATGCTAATTGTTTGCCTGAATAAGTTGGCATGGCCCATAGACTGAATCTGAATCCTTGCTCAGGCCCTTGATGGTGTTTTGATGACAGACCTTAATCTTGCAACAACTATTTGGCATACTCTTGCTTACAAATGCCACTCCCTTCTTGGCCCTACAGGACTTTTTTTTTTCTTTTAAAGTAGACATAGCTCTCTAAACATCTGTCTAGGAAAGTGTTGCTTCAGGATATAGCATCTGATCTCCAGTCTGTTTCCAGCTCTGTGACTTCCCTAAGGATAGGGAAGCTGGGATGGTTGTCAGCTCCATTATTTTTTTCCTCCAGATCCATAAAGAAAGGATAAGTTCTGTACTCTGGCAACTTATGCTTATGGCTGGCTAAGGCCAAGGAAGAAAGCTGGAGAGAGGCCCAGGGCTCCTGAGACTCAGTAGAATGGTCTCTCTAAAGTTATGGACTGGAGTTGTCTGCCCTCTGACTGGGGATAAGGGTGGGGAACCTCCATGGGGATATTACCCAAAGGGTCTGCTGAGAACCAGGTCATAGACACTTAATGTAGCTCAAATGAGGAGCAGGAAAAAAGTTGGAAAGAGGAACACACATCTGTAATCCCTCAAATGAGACCACTGTCCTGGTTTTAAGTCCTACAGTCCCTTGCATTAGGGTCTTATGCCAGAGGTTTAGCCAGCTGTACTCTGGAGTATTGAAAAGGTTTTACAGAAACATTCCCATTCCCTCCCTCCAAACATTTTCAGAAAAATCACACAATAGTGTGCGGGCGTTTCAAATCTGTAACTTCAGCTAAGATGTTTGCATAATGTTGCCTGGGAGATTTATTCAAGACAGAAAGTTACTGTCTGTGGGATCATAAGCGAGATGTCCTCCCAAGTTACTAACCCTGAGGAGAAAAAGAACGTTTCTAACAATGGACTCCCTACAAGGTTAGAGCTTATCCTGAATCACTGAGATGGCCAGAATGAATTATTTTCTTATTGTCATGCATGTCTCTGCTACCAGCTTATAAATTCCTTAAGGGTAGGGGCTGTGACTTCTTTTGAGAGTCTCCAAATAAGCTGGATACAGTTTTCTTTCTTTTTTCTTTTTTTTTTTGATACAGATTTCTTAATAAATACTTGACCAAACTGTGATCCAAACCAAGTGAAGTTTAGTTTAATTGAGCACTTTTTAAACATCTGAAATAAAAGCGAAGGTTTTCAATTAAAAAAAATCTGTTTTCTCTCTCTGCTACCTCTCTCTTCACCCTCATTTAAAAGAAAAAAAATCCCTTGTAATAAAAAATAATCAAGGAATACAATTTCCCACACTGGCCATGTCTTACTGTACACACTGAGTCCCTGCACTGTCTCTGGCAGGAGGTGGCTAACGTATTTTGTTACTGGTTCTCCAGAATCAGGTTTGGAGATTTCATTGGTCAGAGTTCTTAAGTCTTTAAATGTTGCTTGTCTTTACAATGTTGTTACTATAAATAGTTTTCCTAATACTCTAGATGAGTTCACACAAGTCTTTCCAGGTTTCCCTGAAACCATTCTTTGAGTCATTTCTTCAAGTATCATATCCATTATATTCAATATACCATAATTTTTTCTACCACTCCCCAATTAATGGGAAACCCCCTTTGCTTCTAGTTCTTTGGAAATGCAAGATTTTACTAACCTCTCCAGGAGGGCTAGATCAGCTTTCATAGTGAAAAAAACACTGAGTGGAGTTTGGGGGTGTGCAGAGGGCAAAACGTGAAGTTTCACTAGAAGGGTGCAGTAGAGGCAGTATCCAAAAGCTCACTGGGACTTGTCTTATCCATTTGGTCACCTGGGTATTTAGAGTTGGCAGGGACCTTAGGGGCCATTGAATCAACTCTCATTTCTGTAGTTGATGAAATGTAGGCAGAGAGGTTCAGTAAGTGTCTGAGACAGGATTTGAATTAAGGTCTTCCTGACTTAAGTCCAGTGCCCTCTGTTCTGTGCCATGTTACCTCATAGGTTTCCTTTCACCCCATTGCCAGCCACAAGGCAGATGTCTCTTAGGGGAGTTGGACTCTCATGGATGCCTCACCTCCATCAGGTTTAGGAAGTCTTTGAAATAGTTGAAAAAACTGCATTTCAGAAACTTGGAGTACTTGTGGCTGCATATTTGCTTCCATACATATTTCCTGAGAAGTTTGTCTCCAAACTCTTCTGGAAATTCAGATATGAAGAATAATGCAAAAGAAAACATTGCATTTTTTTTCACATGTAGCAAATCCCACCCCCATCCCCAACCCTACTGTGTACAATTTCTCTTATCTGAGTTATAAATCCTTGGGGAAACAATGGACTGAGTCAGCCAGAGGAGAGTCTTTGTATTTATCAAGGGAAAAGCTGGAAAAACTTTGGAAAAAATGTGTGTCCCAAAGCTTTCTGGTAAGAATGGTTTGGGAGGATAGAGTCCCTATATATTTCTGAGCCTTACAAAGTTGTAAGTTAAGGGAACTTAATTTCCCCTTGCATGATTAGGTCCAGCCTATGTGATATGCCTTGGTGTCATATTTAGAACAGAAGCACACAAACCAGCCCTGAGTTTCTCTGCCCAGTTCTTAACTGCATCGGGGAACAAGAGGGTAAACTGAAAAGATTTGGGGAGGGGGGCATTCAAGAATTCTGTTGTATCAGCTAAAGTAAGGAAAAGGAAAGAAATAAATTGTTCCTCTTTCTAGGTGTTGTCATGCCAGTCATTTTTTTAATGCTATACAGTTATATATTCATTCTCTCTCTCTCTCTCCCCCTCCCTTTCCTCTCGCTCTCTCCCTCACACACACAGTTAAATTCTATTCAGTCTCACTGAGTTGCAATAAGATTCTTTTATTTTATGAAGACTACAGTGCCCATCCTCCACCTCTGCCCTCTCACCCTGCTGCCCCACAGCTCTTTTCCCCCCTCCTTCCTTGTGCAGTGAAAAATGTGCTAAGTGAAAGCTGGGAATTTTCCATGGCTTGAATCCTGACTGTGTTGCTCCCTAGACCATTTCCCTGCCCTAATGAGGATCCCTGCCCACTGTAGCTCTTTAGCCAAAAGCACCATCATCTTCAGCTGCTTACCCCAGTATCTGATTTTCAGAAATTTCCTAGTCCCAGCTGAGATGAATTTGTCTTTTATGGATGGTGGTCATAGCACTAAGACTTCTTCTCTTACTCTTTGTAAGGTGTGTTTGTGATAAGCACATTTGACTTTCTTTGAGAAGCGACAGTTTGATAGATGGGAGTATGACCAGGGGTCTGGGGGCAAGTTTCAACATTTAACAGCTTCTCCCTGGTACCACAGAATATCAGAGTTGCAAGGAATCCTAAAGGCTTACTCGTTCAACTTGTCCTTGAAAAAGAATCCCTGCTGTTGCATACCTGATAAGCAGGTCATCCAGCCTTTGCTTAAAAAAAAAAAAACAAAACAACTTCAAGTGAGCTGGGAGCCCCCTACCTCCCAGAGATAACTCATTGTACTCTTGGATACTTGTAATTGTTTGTCAAAAACAGATACAGAGAGCCAGAGTAGTGCAGTGGAAAGAGTATGTGAATGAGATGAGATTGGGCTTTTACCTAGTCTCAGTTTGACAGTCAGCAGCTCGATCAGCAGACACCAATTGAGCATCTGCTGTACATCCTGCTCTAGTCTAGGAATTATGGGGGACATAAAAGAAACAAGTTCCTTGAATGATAGATGTGTCACCAATAAACAACAGATTTGTACTTTGTTATTGGAGGGAACTTAAGTGTGGTCTCTTTGTTAAGGTTTTTCCCCTTTTTTGGTTTCCTTATTCATAGTATAAAGGATTTGGACTAGGTGACCTCTGATGATCCTTCAATTAAGTTCAAATCAAGAAATATTCATTAAGCATCTTCCATGCTAGACAGAGTGGCAGTCATGGCAGTTCCTAGAAGGCCGACTTTGGAATCAGGAAGATCTGGGTTCAGGTCCCCTCTCTGCCATACAGACACACAAGTTATGTGATGAGGGACAATTCTCTGTATCCCAGGTAACATTCTAAGACAATTTTGCAGCACGATGCCAGTCTGCTTCAGTGGAGTTTTGTCAAATGTTCCCTACGTAGATGAAGTCACATATTGTCAGTATCATCTCTTTACTCCTCACTCTCCCTTATGCCACAGTCCTTTGCCCACTCTTGCCATTTCTGTGTCCACTCTCTCTCTGCTCACACAGTTCAAGATTTCATCACTCGTCCAATAGATATTTGCAACAGTGTATTTGCAACGTGTTGGCCTCCCTGCCTCAATTCTCTTTCCAGTTCTTTCTTCCCTTTGCTGCCCAAACACTTCTTGAAGCTATAAATTCTATGTGCTTATTGGCATTATCATTCCACTACTCAGTAAGCTCAAGTGGTTTCCTATTACCTCTGCAATAAAATAGCCGTTCAGCTTTTGAAGTCCTATGCAACCTTGCACCAACCAGTCCTTCTCTGTTATCTTGCTAAATGAGCCTTCTTTCTGTTCATCACACAAGGTACCCCAGTGCCTTTCTCAGCATGTCCCGCTTTCCCAGAATGCACTCCGTCCTCCCCTCCACCTCTTAGAATCTGTCTTTTCCTTCAAGAAGCAGCTTAGGCACAACCTCTATATAAAGTTTTAGCTGCTAGTGTGCCCTCTCTGACTACCTTGTACTTAACTGCTTTGTGTTTATTCTATTGCTATTTATTCCATGTATATGCATGTATACATCTCAGCAAGGAATATAAGTACCTTCTCAGTAAGGACCATTTATTGTATTTGTGTCCTAGGTAGTGGCCCAGCCCCTGGACTGTAGTAGACAATAAGTGCTCATTGATTGGCCTTTCTATAATAGGCTCTGACTTAGACTTGGGGGACACACAGCTCTTAGTGAAAATGGCGTCTGCCCTCTAGCAGCTTATGTGCCAATAGGGGAAACCACCTGAACTTACAAATACAGACAGGCAGTTATCTTTAAAAGTGTTTTACAGAAAATATATGCAAAGTAAGCACAAAGTTGTTAGCTCTTTAGCCCCTTGTGAGTAGGGACTGGTACATTCTTGTACTTGGTATTTTGTACTTTGTGTGCTTTTACTCAAATACCTTGTGTCCCCCGTGCTTAACACATTGCCTGGCACAGAGTAGGTGCTTAATAAATGCTTGATGGTTGATTTCAAAGATAGGACTGGAAGCACTAGGGAAAAGTCTTTCCTTGAGATGGAACTGGAGCTGAGACATGGTGGAAAGGATGCTGGGGATTCCAGGAGGGAGCAACAAGGAGTGGGAGCATTCCAGTACTTCCAGCTCTAATACTTTATTTTTCCAAATAGATTTCATCTTTTTTGCATTTCATAGCTACCCACAAAGACTTCGGATTGTGAAAACAAACCACATCTCTCAAAAAAAAAACAAGTATAGAGAGTGACCCTTGTTGCAGCCCAGGAGCCAGAGAAAACTGTGACATAACCTGAGATAACTCTTCCAGTTTGGTCATGCTATCTTCCTTCCAATTAATGATTTATAGAAGTTGGCTGGGCTGCCCTCTAGCACTGACTCTGGCCTCTTGTTATCAGCTTTTTCTAAGACTCTTTGCTCATTACTGGCGTTTTTTCCCCTAATCTCCAGACAGCCCTTTTCACATTTAACTCCTGCTGAAAGAACCACATCCCATCATTTCAGTCTTGGCTGCCAAACTCTCCAACAGTATAGGGAAATGAGCATGCGCAGTGGGGGATAGCGTGTCACAGCATCAGTAAATAGTTATATCATTCCTTGATTATCTCTAACAGCATTTTTAGGTAAGTAATGTACCTTTTCTGTAACCCAGGCTGTGAATTCTGTGTAGGCAAAGCAAACCCAGAGTGAGAGGAGTGAATCCCACACATGCTCCAGCTGCAAACATCTGACCCAGTCTTGCTATGGTTTTGACAGGGTATTTCCAGAGTTTTGAATATGGTCTGTTTTCCTCCAGTTGTTCACTGGACTCAAGTTACAGAGAGGGCTTGGGAGCATGCCCAAAGCTCTACTTTTCTTTTGGATCAACCAGTAATGATGTGTGGGCTTTAACCTCCCACATACAAAATCTTAAATCTGCAAGAACTTGTTTGTGAATTTATATGTTGCACAGTTTTTCATATCTTTACTAAAAGAACCTCTGACTGTATGGTAAGCGTTCATGTGGGGTGGGTGGAGGCTTACTCTTAGTCACTGTTGGACACAGGAGTCTATGAAATCCAGCCTCAACTTACGGGAATTTATAAGAAATAAGAACATTAAAGATGTTGTATTTAATCAGAACTGTGACTGCCTAGTCAGAATTCTGTCAGATAAAGGTAGGAAGGGATACATGGAAAGGCATAATAGGGAAGAATTCAATCTGACAAGATTAGCGAAGTTCTCCCTCACACTGTAAACTTCATTAGCCATCCCTCCACCGTGGCATCCTACATTCACGACTAATTCTTTATAACCTTATGAAACTCATTGATCCCCTCACATCACTTTGTAACAGATCTTGAGACCAGAGATTCCTTATATTTACTCGCCATTGAATAAAGTAGTGCTTTCTTCTTAATTTTCTTAAAAGGCAGCTAGGTGGTACAGTGAAAAGAGTCAAGATGTTTTGAGTTCAAATCCAGCCTCAGACAAGTGATATTAGGCAAGTCACCTCCATTTGTCTCAGTTTCTTCAACTGTAAATTGGTGACAGTAACAACATCCATCTCCCCAGGGTTGCTGTGAGGACCAAATGAAATAATATTTATAAAGTGCTTAAGACAGTGCCACATAAGTACTATGTAAATTCTATCTATTATTGTTTTTAGCTCTTATCAAAGCTATCAGGCTTCCAATTCACACCATTCCAGAATTTCATCATTAACTCCCTGTTCGCCTTATTCATAAGAGAGGACTCATTGGTGTAAGAGGAAACAGTGCTGGCTTTGGAGTCTGAGGACATGTTTTTGACTTATGTGACTGACCTTGAGAAAGTCACTTTTCCCAGAGCTACAATTTCCTCACTTTACAATTAGGGGATTGAGCCAGCTGATCTTTAAGTTCCCTCCCAGGTCTAAATTCTATTATTTGTTTTAATGCTTTGATTATAACCTTTATATACTTTTATCTTTTCTGATTGAAGTTCTTATTCAACCACAAACATTTATTTAGTACCTGCTTTGGCTGAGGCCTGGGGATTTAAATCAAACAAATGAAATGAAAAGCCTCCTGCCCTCTTGGGGCTTCTGTGGTGCTGAGCCACTAAGCACAGGCAGAGATAGTGAAATTCCAAGCCACACTAACCACTGGAGAATGCAGAAGGACTTCACCTGGGAGGTGACCTTTGAGCCTGGAACTTGAAAGAACCTAATGATTCCGGGAGACCAAGAAGAGGAGAGGAGAGAATGAACGCATTTTAGTACATACTAGATGGAGAAAACAGAAAATGGGAAATCATTAATAAGCCAGTTTAGGTAGAGTGTATGATTGGGGGTGGGGGCAGGTAATGACCCATAGATTTTGAAATGGAAAGGACCTTCCTTAACAGCCCTCTAATCCAGACCCCTCATTTTACAGATGAGGAAACTGAGGCCTGGAGAGAGAGGGTAAGTAACTCATCCATCGTTGTATAGACAGTAGTTCGGAGATAATAAGTAACAGAGTTGGGAATTGTGCCTGAGTCCTTTGACACTAAGTGCTTTGTTTTGTTTCTGCCACACTGCTTGTCAGAAACCAGAATGGGGGAGTTACAGTATTGAGGGTCTTAAATATGAGACTTACATTTGTCCTAGAGGCAATAGGGAGTCATTATAGTGTTTTGAGCAGGGGAGTGACTCAATAAGGTCTATACTTTAGGAAGATGTTTTGACAGCTATTGGGAGAATGGATTGCAATGGAAAGAGATCGGAAGCAGGTAGTAGAATTAGGAGATTATTATTCAGGCAAGAAGCATTGAGTGCCTGAACCAGGGGCAGCAGCTGTGCGAGGGGCAAGGGAGGAACAGAAGAGAGAGATTTCATAGGTAGAACTGAACAACGTGGTAAGCGATTGGATGCAGAGGGTATGATGATGAGCAAAGACTTAGGGGTGAGTGAAGTTTTTGACTGGATAACTAAAACTGTCCATGCTAGAAATAGAGAAACCTTGATGATTCCTGTTTTTCACAAGCTGTGATAATAGCTTTTATTGTTGTTCAGCCATATCTGACTCTTGGTGACCCCATTTGGGGTTTTCTTGACCAAAATACTGGAGTGGTTTGTCATTTCCTTCTCCAGCTCATTTTATAGATGATTAAACTGAAGCAAACAGGGTTAATTAAGTGACTTGCCCAGGGTCACACAGCTAAGACCTTTCTGAGACCATGTTGGAACTTGGTCTTCTTAGAGGTCTGAAGGTGGTTCTCTTGGTGGAGATATTCATCAGGCAGTTAATAATGCCTAGCTGGAGTTCACAAGAATGAGAAGGGCTGAATCCATAGATCTGAGTATTAATCAGCACATATATGATAGGTACTTAGAACCATGGGACTGACAACTAAGGGAGTGTACATAGAGAAGTAAAAAGAAAGGGCTGAGGGGAAGATTTAGGGGAATATGGAGGAAATGATCAAGGAAACAAACTACCAAAGGATATGGACTCCAGCACAAGTAGAGAGACTGAATTTTGCAAAGAGAATGGCCATATCTCTTCTTAGGTCAAGTCAAAGAAAATAAGTGATGATGTGTGTAGATCATCCCAATATCAGGTATCAGGAGAAGAGTAATCTTTGTTGGGTGATTGGGTAGAAGGGATAAAAGAAGAGAATTTTTGGAGTAACTGTAGTAAGAAATGTAAGTCAATCAAGGAAGAATATAGGAATTTCTGCACAGAGCAGGGAATATCCTGTTGAGATTAAATAACCAGTCACCTAACCACATCTAATGGCCCTAGACCCCTTTGACATGGTTAGGTGACTTTCTCCAGCAGCAATTGGAAGTCATTCAGAAGCATTAGAATAAGAATACAGAGGACAGATCATGGGGGTAACCTGGGCTTGGCGTTTGTCCGGGCCCAAGAGCAGACAAGGGATCTGAGGGGTAGGAGAACAGTGTGAAGTTGTGCTGGTCAGTACTGACAAGAGAAAAGTGAGACTGTGACTGAGATGAAAGACTGGGAAATGAGGGAGGGACAGAGGAAAATCAAAGACGAATGAGTCAGAAGGAGAGATGGAAGGCTAAGATTATGAGGGGAAAGAGGAATTTTAAAATTGTGGATAATAGAAGTAGTTTCTGGGTATAGAATCAGACTAGTTATCGTGGGTGATGAAATCAACAGATTCACCACACCTTTGGGTAGATGAGGTGAAATGACTTGTAAGTGATGGAAGTTAAAAGAAAAACTAGGAAGCCAGGGTATGTGTGAAGCCAGCATGTGTATTGAGAGCAGAGTTTGAGGTGGAGGAGAAGCCTCTTGAGACAGGTACTGGAATTCTTTGAGAGAGGCTAGTAGATAACTAATAGAGGTCTGGATCCCAAATAGAATAAATCTTAAAGGGGAAACCAAGTGACGCAGTGGATAAAAAACACTGGCCCTGGAGTCAGATGGACCTGAATTCAAATATGGCACTAACTGTGTCTAGTCACTTAACCCTGATTACCTGATCAAACCAAACCCTTCAAAGGAAGGAAGGAGGGTGCTGAATGACAGTGACAGAGAGTCAGCAAGGCAGCAAAATTTAAGTTATTACTATATGCCAGTGACCAAGGCAGCCACTTCCCATTCCAAATCATGGCACCTTTACCTTGTCCCCTTTCTAACTCTTCTTTGTGTATTATTTTCCCCATATGGTTAAAAAGTGCCTTAAGGGCAGGGATGGTCTTTTTTATTGCATTTGTATCCTAGCTCCTTGCATCTGTCATTTGCCTTGACTTGTATTTCTAGCACTTTGCACAATGCCTAGTACATAGCAGGTATTTAATACATACTTGTTGACTGACTGACCAGCCAGTTTGGTATAAGATACTATTATGGATGGTGGGCTTGTGGATTTATCTTAAGGCCTACTTGAATGATGGGTTTGTCTCCAAAACAAGACTATAGGATCATAGATTTAGAGCTGGAAGAGACCTCAGTCATTCACTTGTGTTGGACTCTTTGTAATCCCATAGACCATAAAACGCCAGACCCTTTCATCCTCCACTCTCTCCTGGAGTCTTTCAAAGCTCATATTTGTCACTTTCATGACAATATCTATCTCATTTTCTGCCATCCCTTTTTCTTTTTGCCTTCAATCTTTCCCAACATCAAGGTCTTTTTCAATGAGTCCTGTCTTTTTACTATGTGCCCAATGTATTTAACTTTCAGCTTCAGTATTTGACCTTCCAGCGAATAGCCTGAATTAATTTCTTATAAGCATTGGCTGATTTGATCTCCTTGCTGTCTGGGGGATTCTCAGAATTCTCTAGCACCATTCAAAAGGGTTGATTATATTCCAACTCTCATAGCCATACATTACTACTGGAAAAAGATGGGTTTCCCTATATGGACTTTTGTCAGCAAGGTGATGCTCTGCTTTTTAGTATGCTGTCCAGATGTGCTGTAGCTTTCCTTCCAAGGAGCAAGCATCTTTTAATTTCATAACTGCAGTTGCAGTGATCTTTGAGCCCAAGTATATAAAATCAGACACTACTTTTATTTCTTCTTCCTCTATTTGTCTGGAAGTAATGGGTGCCATGATGTTAGTTTTTTTTTCTAATGTTAAGCTTCAAGTCAGCTTTTAGTCTTCTTTTTCACCCTCATCAAGAGGCTTCTTAATTCTTTTTTACTTTCTGCCATCAGCGTAATATCATCTACATATCTGAGATAGTTGATATTTCTTCTGAAATCCTTAATTCCAACTTTTGGTTCATCCATCCTGGCATTTTTCAGGGAGCAATCTGCATATGTTATATAAATAAGGTAACAATATACAGCCTTGTGGTACTCCTTTCATAGCCTTAAGCTAATCAGTTGTTCTATATTCGGTTCTAACTATTGCTTCTTGGCCAGAATACAGGTTCCTCAGGAGACAAGTAAGATGATCTGGTACTCTCATCTCTTTGAATAGTTGCCACATCTGGTGATCCACACATTCAAAGTTTTTAGTATAATCAATGAAATAGAAGTATATTTTTTTTTCTGTAACTCCCTTGCTTTCTTCTCCATAATCCAACAAATATTGGCAATTTGGTCTCTAATTGCTGTGCTTCTTTTTAAAAAAATTTTTAGTTTTCAACATTCACTTCTGTAAGATTTTGAATTCTAAATTTTCTCCCTCCGCTCCTCCCTTCCCAACATGGAGTACAGTCTAATATAGGCTATACATGTACAGTCATAGTAAACGTATTTTCACATTGGTCATGTTGTAAAGAAGAATTAGAACCAAAGGGGGAAACCATGAGAAAGAAGAAACAAGGAGAGAGAGAGAGAGAGAGAGAGAGAGAGAGAGAGAGAGAGAGAGAGGGGAAGAGAGAGAGAGAGAGAGAGAGAGAGAGAGAGAGAGAGAGAGAGAGAGAAGAGAGAGGGAGAGGGAATAGTATGCTTCAATCTGCATTCAGGCTTTCTCTGGATGTGGATAGCATTTTCCATCATGAGTCTTTTGAAATTATCTTAGATCCTTGTATTGCCAAGAAGAATTAAGCCTATCAAAGCTGGTCATTGTGCAGTGTTCCTGTTACTGTTCTCCTGCTTCTGCTCATTTCACTCAGAATCAGTTCATGTAAGTCTTTCCAGGTTTTTCTGAAGTCTACCTGCTCATCATTAATTATAGAAGACTAATATTCCATTACATTCATTTAACACAGCTTGTTTCCCAGTTGATGGACATGCCCTAATCGTTGTTGGCCACCACAAAAAGAGCTGCTGTAGATATTTTTGTACATGTAGGTCCTTTTCCCATTTGTATGACCTCTTAGGGATACAGACCTAGTAGTTCCTGTGCCTCTTCAAAAACCCGCTTGCCCTTCTGGTATTCTTGTTTCACATACTGCATAGCTTGCAGGATCTTAAACATAGCTTTGCTGACATATGAAGTGGGTGCAGTTGTTTAGTAATGTGAGCATTCTTTGGGTGAATGGGTGTTACCTCACCCTAAGTGAGTACCTGCATTTAGGCCAAGGTCTCTCAATGTATCCTGGGTCATCTCCAGTCATCCTAATGAATATCTGGTCACTGGATTCAAATGGTTCTGGAGGAGAAGTGAGGCTGGTGACCTGCACAGCCCTCCCTCACTCAAAACTAAGTCAAGTGCAAGTCATGTCATCATTTCTCTGATGGCACGGTCTTCTTTGGTGATGAAGGATGAACGTAACAACACATACACCCCCAACTACTCTCTCTGTCTCTATCTGGCTGTCTAGCTGTCTCTGTCTCTGTCTCTTTCCTGGAAATCCTATCTTCCTTTTCTCTACCTATCAATACCCACCTTACAAAACCCAGGTGAAGTATTGCTGCCCTTCTCCATGGTTCTTCTGTGACCTGTATATCTTTCCCTACTAGGAAGTCAGTTAAGCTTTTTTTTTTTGGAGTGGGGGAAGGCAAGGCAATTGGAGTTAAATGACTTGTCCAAGGTCACTCAGTTAGTAAATACCAAGTGTCTGAGGCTGGATTTGAACTCAGTCCTCCTGACTCCAGGGCCAGTGCTTTATTCACTGTGACACTTAGCTGCCTCCAGTTAATCACTTTTTAAGCAGTTCTATATGTTAGGCACTTGACTCAGCATGGTCATTTTCTAATAGGGGAGTGGGAGACTACATGCAGGTAACTTTACATATATATCCAGTGAAAATGGAAGATAATCTCAGAGGAAAACTCTAGCAGTGTGGTGGGTTAGGCCAGAGAGGAATTCAGGGAAAGGTTTTGTGCAGAGGGTAAGATTTGGGTTGAATCTCAACTCAAGGTGAGTTTCAGAGGACAACGACACAAGGCACAGTCTTGGGGGGGGCACCCATAATTAGTGCCCTTGACTTGGATGAAAGTCCAGCAAAAGAGAATGAGAAGGGGGGAATCAGAGAGGTAGCAAGAAAAGCAGGAGAGAGCATTGTTGTTATAATGTAGGGAGGAGAGAGTATGTGGGAGGAGAGATTGATTGACTGTCAGTGGCTGCAGAGAGCTCAGAGGAAATGGTCTGTCCCTCTTCTACCCACTTATAACATTTAGTTTTTAACTCCCTTAGTGTGGGGCACAGAGCACATCTTGCCTTATTTTAAAGACAATTTTGCCCATGCCTTATCTTTTCCACTAGACAGTAAGTACCACAAAGACAGAAACTCTACTTTTTTTCATCATCTTTGTAGCTTCTACAAGCAAGCCCCTGCTTGTATATAGCAGGATGAGTGAATGCATGAGTCAGTGAGTAGATTATATTATACCCTGTTAGAGGCATAGTGTTGAAAATGAGTGCAGCTTGATTAGGAAGAGACAGAGTAGTTTCTGTCTTTACTTAGGCAGACTTTAGAGGTGATGGGGGTGTTGTGTGATGGTTGAACCTGAGTCCTAGTTCTGTCAAATATGTCAAAATAACTGCTACATTAGCAATTGTAGCAATACCTTATGTACTTGGAGCAGATATTATTTCTCCCATTTTACAGTTAGGGAAAATTGAGAGTCAGCAAAGTACCTTGTTCAAAGGCATCAATAATAGAATTCTAACATGAATCTATCTTTTCTGACTTCAAATCCAGCATTCTTTCCACTACACTAATACTACCTGTGTAGCCTTAGGCATATTGTTCAACTTGAGTAGACCTTCCGTTTTCTTCAGCTGTCAAATGAGAGGGTTTAATGAATTCATCTGTGGAGTCCCTTCCAAATTCTGACATTCCATGACATTGCCAGACTCTTCATTCTGTGAAGGAAAGGCATTTTATAGGAGTGAAAGTTTTTATGGAAGTTTTCAAGTTCAACTATTTTATCTGATTTGTTAAAACTTGACCGAAAGTCTTATAATTCATCACGCAAGACCTTCATGTTATTCAAATTTCCATCACTTTAAGCCACCTCTTTTGTTTTCCTTCTGAGCCAAGTGAAAAAAGTTTGCTTCTAGCCCCAAAAGTTGAAGGCTAGCAAGAAATAATGTAGCATTTGTCTGAGTGAGAGAGGCACACTGAAAACTTACCCTGACTTGCTATGATGTCCTTGGAAGTATCAGCTGTCATCCGCCCACTTACCCAGCATTTAGAAAGAATATTTGCAACTTCCCCCCACCTCTTCCTCCACTCTCTGCTCTCTCCCACCCCAGATTATCCCACTAAATGAACAACAAAAAATTGCAAAGTAGAGGTAGCCATAGTAAGAATGGTAACTTGGGCAACTTGATGAACATTCCTTAGCCAGAAAGTTTGGTACAGGTTTCTTTTTGGGCTCTCATGCTTGCAGAAATGAAGCTTGCCTTCTTTTCTCAGGAACTGTTGGCATGAATCTACATATGGGCTAAATGTGGGAAGCATCTGGTACAGTACATGCAGAAATGAAACTAAGGCTCATTGAGAGCCGCAACCATTAACTGCAAACAGTTGGTTTGAGACAATGAACATGGTCACCATCACGTCTTAAGAACTATTATTTGTCTAGTTTCAGAGAAGGAGGAAATTGTGTTCGTTGTTAGCTCAGGGAGGATTTACAGACTCCTGACAACTGCTGCCTTAGCCTTTCCATTCCAATTACATGCCTCAGGGGGTGGCATCAGCACTCTCCAAATCAGATGGGGTGTGATCTATCCTAAAGTTGGGGTTCAAGGGGACATAGAATGATTTTGCTGATTTCTAGAGAGTTTGAGAACGATTGCCATTTTCCAAGGTTGATATTTCCATAGTGATATTGGCATAAATTATCCCTCTTTTAATAAGTTTGATGTCTTTTGTCTTTTCTATCATGATCAATTTCCAGGGTATTGTTCCTTTCATATGACTGAATTGTAACAAAGAAAAACAGTCTAGCAAAGCCAATTAACACAATGACATATCTGTCCATATATGCAACATTTGGCATCCATTTCCCCCATCTTTTCTACTGAGAAAGGGAGATGTTTCATCATTTGTCCTCTGGGACAAATTTTGGTTTTTCCAAATTTGTTTGGATTAAGTTCTACTGAATTTAATCTGAGTTCAGCTGCCTTTATAATGTTGTTTCAATTTTCAAGAGTATAGTCTTCATATACATAATATATATATATATATATATATATATATATATATATATTACATTTAGATAATTATTTTGTTGGTTTTACTTTCTTCTGCATTGTTTGCTGCAAGTCTTTCCATGTGGGTTTTTTCCCTGAATTTCTTATGTCCTTTGATTCTCAGGACACAATAATATTCCCTTATTTTTCTTTACTTCAGTTTATTAAGTCATTCTTCAACTAAAATGAAGCAATTTTGTTTCTAGCGTTTTGCTATCAGAATAAGGGCTGCAGTGAATATTTTGATGTCTGTGGGACCTTCCATTTTTTTGACTTCATTTCAGTACATGTACAATAAAAACATATTCATTCTCCAAAATACAGATGAGGAAGAAATGGCATACATCTTTAGGCTCAGGTTCATTTGTTGATATTTAGGAGTGTGGTTTCTTTAGGACAGAACTTGTGTAAATGGAATAAATCATCATACTGCAATGTGTATCCTATTTGGAGAAGAGAAGGCATATTTAAAGTCCCATGACTTTTTGAGCCTAAAAATCCAAAATACTCTGCCCAAACCAAAGCAATATTAGCTTGAATAAATTTGGTACAGAGCACCCAGAAGGAATTGGCAGTCCAAGGGAAAAGTGGTGTTTTTAAACCCTTGTTCCCAAAGCTTCAAGAAATTCTTTTCTGACTCTCTTGAACTAGAAAATTCACTGGTCTAGAACATGTTCTTTTGAGAGGTAGACTGTGAAACTTCTTAGCTCTTGCTTCTGGTGAAATGGAAATATTGTGTACACGAACCCTCCTGTTATATTTGACATTCTAACACCCATCTGGAACCAGAGTGTGTGTATCAAGTAGAAGGGGGTAGCAGCTGCAGAAATTTACCAGAAAAAACAGCAGCTCAGAATTGAGGATATTTTTCCAGCCCTTAGAGGTTGTATCATCATCCTTTTCACCTCCTGCTCTGGCCATGTTATCCACCTCTTTAATTAAGTTCAGTTCCACTTTAATTGTGTTTTAAGTTTGTGTTTCTTGGTTCCCCTTTCTGCAAACTTTCCAAATCTTTGATGTTTTGTTTAGATTATCTCTTTTCATTTCTCTTTCTGCTTTTTTCTCTGGCTAGTTCTACAGTGAACAAATAAGTGCCTTGCTAGAAGCCTGCTTCTGAATATTTGAAATGAATCTTTCATTAATGGAGCAATCAGTCAACATTTGATGTTTCCTTCCCATTAATAAATTTGACTGTCCTCTGGTCACCCCAGCAGGTTGAATGTGCCCAGGAAATATCACCTGCAGTGCTAAAAGAAGGGGAAAGTTTATTACTTTCTTTATGAAATTAATTTTTTTTAATTTTAATTTTTGAAAGTTGTTTTTACATGTCTTGAATTAACTGAACACTCATTTATATGTCCTTATGAGTAGAGAGCTAGACAAAAGCTAATATCTCTTTGGTATCTCATGCATTTATATAAAGAGAGAAGGTCAGGGGGGTAATATAGTTCTCAATAGGTTTGGAGGTGTTCCTAAGATTTTACTAAAGGGTAAAAATAATAAAAAAATAAAGGAAAAAAAATAAAATAAAATTTAAAAAGTAAAAGTAATAATAATAAATAATTAAAAATTTAAAAATAGCTTGTTGCCATTTTTCTACATAATCTCTATTCTTTCACAGCATTGCTGCGACTGCCATCCTTCTCTAAATTTTTATTTATCCCTTTGATACATTTCATAAAAACATAGAATCTTAGATTCGGACTGGACCTCAGAGGCTTTTAATACAATGCCTACCTGAAGCAAAAATTGACTCTACATCATTCAACCTCCTCTTGAACACTTTCAGTGATGGAAAAAGACATTCCATTTTTTGATAACTCTAATTGTTAGAAAATATTTTCCTCATATTGAGCCAAAATAATTCTCCATGTGATTTTTACCCAATGGTCTTAATTCTGCCCACAGTGGCCAAATAGAATAGATCTTTGTCAGCACAACATCCTTTAAAGTATATGATTTTATTCCCCTGCCACAACCTTGTCCTTTTTCTCTAGGGTAAACATTTCAGATTCTTTCATCAAATCATCATATGATGTGATTTTTTAGTTTCTTTATCATTTTGATACCTTTTTTATGTAATCTCTAACTCATCTGTGCCTTCTCTTAAAATGTGGTACCCAGAAATGAACTCCACAGTCCAGATGTGTAATACCCAGAAAAGAAAGCAAGGGTGTCGTTCATTGCTGATTGGAAAATGTTGTCCCCATAAACTTCAACAAGTTAGTGATAAATTTATACAGCGGAAGCATTTTTCATATTTAAAAATGGAATCATAGCACATGCTTTGTCTGGGGACCATATGTGTAAAAGAACAATCACTTAAAACACTAACAGATATGAAGCCACAGTTTTGGCTGATATTCTTTACAGATTTAATGCTTATGCCCAAGAGAAGGAATGTCCCACCCCACATTATAGTCATTACTCTTGTGAACATTGAATTCTGTGTGTGTGTGTGTGTGTGTGTGTGTGTGTGTGTGTGTGTGTGTGTGAGAGAGAGAGAGAGAGAGAGAGAGAGAGAGAGAGAGAGAGAGAAAGAATTGTATACTCTCAAACTCAGTGTCAGGCAACAAGAAAAATAACTGTGTTTGCAACATTTACTCAATGAGGTTATCTTTTTGGAGCATATAATTTAGTCTGTATTGCATCTAAATGTAGGTAATAATAAGCAGTCATAACAAATAATCAGGCTTTTTCTATGTGTGTGTAGACTTGTTTTCACTAACTTCTGCACTGGGGTATAAACCTTTTGAGGGTAAAACCTTGACTCATAATCTTAGTAATAAATATTTAAAATTTAAAGATGATGATCTCTTGATTCATTTTGATGTTTGGTACTGGAAATTAGTGAGGACTTTTGTTTTAATTCATCAGGCATCTGCTAAAGAACTTAGTAAGCCCAGAACCTTGTGCTAAGGAACTAGGGACATCTAGGTGAAGAAAATCTAGTCCAGACTGTGCTATTAAATAATTTATAGCCTGGGAATCCTATTGGTCACTTCTCTTGCTTCCATGTATGTTCCTTTATGAAGAGAGAGCAGGACTCGAAGTCAAGAAGAATCTGGGTTCAAATTCTGCCCCTAGACTCTAGACCCCTGATGTCAAAATCAGATAGAAACTAATTCCTAACATCTGTAGATTGACTTAGAAAATCACAAATTAACATTATCTGTGTTTATTTATTTTGTTCAGCATCTCTCAGGTTCCATTTTAATCTAGCTCATGCTGCCATCTGTAGTTTTCCTGGCAGACTGTCTTGAGTTTGATACCTCTGATATAAATGGCTAATTCCCTTAAGACTCTTTTTTTATTTATTAATTTTATTTATTTTCAGTGTTCTACAATATAACTTAGATATTTTCCCCCTTCCTCCCTCCTACCTTTCCCTTCCCTCCCTGAGATGGCATATGATTTTATATAGGTTCTACACATACATTCCCATTAAATACATTTTCACCATAGTCTTGTATAGAAGAATGAAAATGAATGGGAGAAATCATAAAACAAACCAAAATGTAATACAAAACAAAATGATCTGCTACATTCTGCAATTGAATTCCATAGTTCTTTCTCTGGATATTGAAGGCATTTTGCCTTAAAAGACCATTGGGAATTTTTTTAAGTCCTTGCATTGCAATGAAGCTCCAAGTCTACCGGAAAAAACTCTTGCACACTGTGGTCATTACTGTGCACAAATTTCTCCTGGTTCTGCTCCTTTCACTCAACATCAGATCATGTAAGTCTTTCCAGGCCTCTCTGAAGTCTTCCCGTTCATCATTTCTTATAGCACAGTAGTATTCTGTTACATTCATATACCATAATTTATTCAGCCATTCCCCAGTTGATGGGCATCCCATTGATTTCCAGTTCTTGGCCACCACAAAGAGTGCTGCTATAAATATTTTTGTACTAGTGGGACCTTTTCCCATTTTTATGATCTTTTGGGGATGCAGTCCTAGAAGTGATATTGCTGGGTACTTAAGACTCTTAAGTTGCGAAGAAGGTAGCACCTTCATTGATGGAGTCTCATCATCTAAGAAAGAGATCCTGGTATCAATGAAATCACAGGCCTATTCTTTATGTTTGTCTTTACTTCTGCCTATGAACATAGTACTATTATAATTATATAGCATATATTTTATATGGTACATGTGATATTTATGTTTTATATATGATATTTATATATTTTATATGTGTAACACAAAATATGTTTTGACACAGCAGTTCTAGGGAGTGTGGCATGTATGTGGAATGCTGTTTTACAAACTATGAAAATTGTTCATCTCTAAATTCATATATTTGGGGGAGAAAAGGGAGAGTCTGGATCTGTGATTTAAGTAATATATTGACTTCTTAGTTTGTAAACCCTCTCCATCAACAGAAATCAGCAATTCCTCTATAATTGATTCAACCATTAGATTGTAAGCAGCTTTTGTCCCTTTTTGTATTTCCAGTACTTAGCACACTGCCTGGTACACAGTAGATGCTTAATGAATGCTGATGGATTGATCTGTAATTTACAGTCTTAGAGAGTTCTCTGAGCCACTTAGAGGCTGTGACTTGCCTGTGGTCACATAGTTAATGTATGTTACAGGTAGGATTTGAAACTGGGTCAGGGCTCTTTATCTACTATGAAACACCATCTTTCCAACAGATAATATTCTCATTAAACTCAAATTTCATTATTTCTTCTCGCTTCTACTTTACCCTAAACTATTGACCAATTGCTCAATCAAAGATGTCTGTTGGCTATCTATTATTTTTTTCAACAAATCTTTTTTGCATTATTGTAGTTCATACTCAATTAGAAAGCACTGCCTGACCCCACAAACTTTCATAGAAGACTAGGACTTACAAATAAATAAGAAAGAGCCAGGATTGACATTTTGGCCTTCAAACTGACCAATCAGCAGTTTTATGATTTATGAAGCTATTTGCCAAACATCTATTTCAATTTCAGTGGGAGGCCTTTGTGAATCTATGCTACAGAGAGAGGAAAGAGAATTAGGCTGATTATAGCACTATTTAATGAGTCAGCACTTAGTGAGTGCCTACTGACTCCTGAGCATGCTTTTAGGTGATGGGAGGAGGAAATCAAAAGTGAGATAAATGGTCTGATGTCTAATATCTATGTTCCAAGAAGTCTAATTGGGGATTAGGATGTCACTATAATAAGGGATTCTAGAGTCTGCAAAAGTTTGAATGATGAACACTTGGAGACAGTTATTATTTCCCTCTTGAATTTTCTCTAGGGTAAATATGCGATTCCTTCACATAATCTGCCAATGATATGGATGCAGGTCTCTTCATTCTTCTTGTCCTCCTCCAGTTTATCACTGTCCTAAGTTGTGGTACCTACAGCCAAACACAGTACTTTATCTAAGGCATGATGAAGACAGAATTCAGTGGGATTGTCACCTCCCTGTTTTTATTTATTCTTTGAAACCCATACCAATGCCACTTTATGAAACCTCCCAACTTCCCTCTAATTAGGACACTTCTCCCACATAGACTTCACATACACATTTTGTTTTTCTTCTCTTTGTTATCTTATATTGTTATGTTGTCTATTATGGCTGTAAGTGAGTACAATTCAAGTACCTAATATTTGCAAGGTGCTTTGCTAAATGCTGGTTATACAAAACCAAAATGAAGCAATCTCTGACCCCTAGGAGCTTAAATTCTACTGGGAGAGAAGGTGGCACCATGCTGTAACAAGGTTAAATCAGACTGGGGATGTATCCCTACAAAATTTCCTATTTCCTTTGTGGAGACTATCTGAAGCTATTGCCAAGATACCATGGACAGAGATATTCATGTGTCATGGACTCTCTGAGCTCCCACCCATGAGGAGAAAGAGCTAGTGGCTTCACTGGTTAGCATCACCAAAATTATTGGCTCTTACTAGAATTTAAGGTCAATGGGAACAGAGACTTTGACCTAAACTTTGTATCTCTCCTTTACAACTAACAATTTTCTTACTAAATTTACATTGAGTTAAATTGATGAGATTCTTCTATTCTTGTACTTGAGGAAACTTAACTCTCTCCAAAAAACATGGCATCTTGGGCCACCCTTTCTACTGGTTGCTTCTTCTCCCATGTCCCCAATACACTGGGCTGAGAGGAGGAATTAATCTACTTCTTGCTCTCCAGTGATACTTCTACACTCTCCTTATGCCACCATCACTCAAAAATTTCTCTTCCTTTGAGGTTCAACTCTATATCATCTAGTCCACATGATTGTTGCTGTGATCTAGCAACCTCTAGTTTCATCCCCTACCTTTTCCAAGAAGTTCAATACCTGAAACACAGTCTTGCTCTCCAAGAAAAAAAAATCAGCTGCCTTAATATGTGGGATCTGCCTTCATACTGGCATCCCCTTACCCATTTCAGCCTCTCCATCATCCATAGTGATGGTTGATCAACAAATATTTGTTAATATTTTGTGGCAGGCTTTGTGCTAAGCACAGGGTTTTTATACAAATTAGGGTCATATTTTGTCTCATTATCATCTATAATTATGGTACTTTCATAATTTTTAACCCTGAAATTCTCTAATCATAATCTCCTGGTCTTTCTTTTCTCTCTCTTGGCTTCACTTCTCCTGACTGCACTCTTCACCCTCTCCACAACCTTAGTCTCTCTGTTTCTCTCTGCCTTGCTTTCTTCTCTTCACTATATTTTGACCAGGTAAACTATATATTGTCCTTCACCCTTGACTCCCCTGCCCCCTTTTCTTGAAATTCTTCACTCCTTGCCAGTTTTCAGTCTTGATCACCTTCATTGTCTACCTTTTCCACTTGTGCCCCAAACCTTATGAATGCAGCTAAATGGCACAGTAGATAGAGTGTGGGACCTGGAGTCAGGAACTCATCTTCCTGAGTTCAAATCTGCTCTTAGGCACTTACTAGCTGTATGACTCTGGGGAAGTAACTTAACCCTGTTAGCCTCAGTTTCCTCATCTGTAAAATGAGTTGGAGGAGGAAATAGTGAACCACTCCTGTATCTTTCCCCAAATGGGGTCATAGAGAATTGGGCACAATTGAAAATGACTAAACAACAGAAAAAGTTGCAAGGGATGACTGGGTCCAGTACAAATTCATGCTATCTAATCTCACTGCACAGGAAAAAATGTATTCTTTGACTGATGCTCTATGCTCCTCACTTGTCTGAATTCTTCTCTTTTCTCCCCTCCACTTTCAGAAGATGAACTTGTCTCCTACTTTGCTGGGAAAATAATATGCTGTGCTCTCTCTTTTTCTCTATTCTATACCTCCTAAGCTCCCTTCCTTTCATACATTATTTTGTCTCTGATGAAGTGACCTTTCTCTTTGCCAATACAATGTCACTACTCATGCCCTCACTCCTATCCCTTCTTGTCTTCTTTAGGAGTTTGCCTTATTAACCTTGCTTTTCTATTTCTCTGTCTCTCTCTGTGCCTCCATCTTTCTCTATATCTTCAATCTTGCCCTGTCTATGGGCTTTTCTTCTTTCTATGCTCAGCTTTATCCCGTTCTCAATAAACCTTGAAATAACTTTGCCATCCCCCCCCAAGCCATTCCCTACCCTTTCTTCTTTTTTTCTGACAGATTCCTAGAACAAATCATCTAGACTCACTTCTTCCTTCTCCTCACAACCCATTCCCTTCTTGAAGCCTTGTAATCTGGCTCTCATTTCATTATTCAACCAGAACTATTCTTTCCAAGAGTAAACTGCCCTCTCTTAATTCTAAATCCAGTAGCCCTTCAGCAGTCCTCACCCTCTTTGATTTTTATGCATCTTTTGAAATCATTGACTACTCTCTCTTTCAGGATGTAGCTTATTCCCTTGGCCATTATCAGATTCCCGTATCCTATTTCTCCCCCTACTTGGCTGACTTCTCCATTTATTTTTCTGAATCATCCAACTATCTCCTTCCCCCTTCAGTCTATTCATAAGGTTCTGTGCTGAGGTTATCTCTACAAAGGGACTGCCCTAATCTGTTTCATATATGCAAATTAGGCATTGTCATCTGGCTGCGAGATATTTCTTCTTGAATGTCCATAGGTATCTCAAATTCAAGATATACAAAATATGTCTCCCTCCTTAACCTCTCCTTCCTCTAAACTTCTATTTCTTTTCCATCTAGTCACCCAGGTTTGTGAACTTGGGAGTCATCCTTGAATTGTCTTTCAGCCTGTCTCTTCCTAAGTCTTGTTAAATGATGTCTATTTCATCTTTCCCCTTCTTTCTTCTCACAAGGCCATCATTTTTCTCCTGTAGTATATTATAACTTCCTAACTTTCCCTCCTGCTTCTAATACTTCCTTTATCTAATCTGTTTTTCAAACAGCTACCACAGTAATCTTCCCAAGACATAGATCTTACCATATCATCTCTCCTGCTCAAAAACCTTCTATCTCTTGCAGTTTACCTAGAAGGTAAAATACAAACTCCTCAGTCTGGTATTAATGACACTCCACAAATCAACCTTAATCTATTTCCTTCTGCTAAACCAAAATGCTATCTTTGATGCTCCATCTCCTACTTTTGTACATTTATGTGAACCATTGCCAATGGATAGAATGAACTTACTCCTTTCATAGCTACTTCCCAGAATTCTTATCGTCTGTTCAGGCTCAAGTAAGGTGTCATCTCATTTGAGAAGTTTTTTATGCCCTCTCCCCAATTGCTAATGCATGCGCTCGCTCGCTCTGTGTGTGTGTGTGTGTGTGTGTGTGTGTGTGCATGTGTGTGTGTGTGTGTGTGTGTGTGTGTGTGTTTGGATACGTGATTTATCCTCTTTTAAAACAAACTAAATTTTGTCTCTGTGCCCCTAGTGCCTACTGTCCTGGTGCCCTGATTGCTTTAAATGAAGTTAATAATAAAAATAATTCAATACTTTATAAAAGGATATTTTGAAGATGGGTAAAGGGCATGTGTTGGTGGAGGGGAAGCACACTCCATGTTGGAAAAACAGCATATACAGCATAGAGATGGGAATAAGAAGGTCATCTCTAGGGAAATGATGAATTGGCTTGATTATAATGGAGAGTGCAGGAAAGGTAATATAGATGAATTAGATTTATGTGCAACTCAGAATGTGGACTTAGCACAGAAGGTATTAGAGAGTCATGCAGATTCTTAAATTAGTAAGTGTGGTGAAAATGGTGCTAGAAGATTATTTTATTTCGTAGGAATTAGAGATAATCCAGTCCAATCTCATTTTATATGTGAGGAAACTGAAGTCCAGACAGGGTAAGTGACTTATCTAGGGTCACAGAAGTAAGCAGGTCTGCTAGTAAGTAGGAGAGCTAGGATTTGAATCCAAATATTCTGATTCCATATCCAATATTCTTTCCACAACGTTCTGCCTCCTTTATCCCCTTTCATATGTTGAAATCTTAGCTGTCCTTTAAGGCTGAGCTTGATTTTTGCCTCTTCCATGATGCTTTCACTCTAGCCACTGCTCTCTGCTTCATCTGAATTTCCCCGTCACTCCTGCTACTCCTTACCACATACTTCCCTGTATCCATTTTTTATGCTGACAAATATCTTATTTCTCTAGCAAGGATGTACAGACACTCCTGAAAGCCACAGACCATATCTTATTCATCCTACTACCCACAGTGCCCAGAACAGAGTTTTGCACATAATTCAAGTCAGCCAATGTTTAAATGCCTACTATATGTCATAGGACACAGTCCTAGTCAGTGGTGTTGCACAACTCTCTGACAATAGTTGCATAATTTCAGCAAATCCCCCATCAGAGAATAGCACATTGCTTATCTTATATGGCCTTTTGGCTTTTATTGTTCATACCTTTTTACTGGATGTCAGGTAAAGTTTGTGATTGGCATCCCTCTGTTCCTCCTCCCATACCAAGGCGCAACCATTGTGTGTCTGTCTTACCCAATATCTATCCCAGGTCCTACTTGGAATCCAATGGGAAGAAGGATAATTAAGTAAACAGCTAGGATGAAAGGCAGTGAGTGAGATAAGGACAAAATTAACATTCAAGAAATATTTGTGGAATAATCAGATAAACTAGACTGGGGAGACACCGAAGGCAGGAAAACCAGTGAGAAAGCTTTCAGTAATCTAGTGATGAGGTGATGCTAGAGCCTAGAGTAGGGTTTGAAATAGGAAGAGGCCCATCCAAGAAAAGAGTCAACAGGACCTAATGATGAATTGAATGTAGTGGATGAGAAAGAAGAAAACAAAGAGACGCCAAGGTTGTAAGCCCCAGAAGGATAATGTCACCATCAATAGTATTGTGGAAAATGGAAAAGAAATTGTGGAAAGATTTTTTAAAAACCCAAAAGCTGTGATCTTGTGAGTTTCATCTAGGAAAGATGGGGGGAGGAATTGTTAAAGAACCAAATTCACACAATTTAAATATTCCAAGAAAACCAAATTCAGTGGAAGAGCTTGAGTTTACACATCTGCAATTCCCCCTGACAAATTTCATTTGAAGCATTAAACAATAACAGTGATCTAAGCCTGAAATCTATGATAAGATTTATGATACCTTTAGAGTATTTATGTAATGTGCTCTGGAGGTTTAATTCAGAATATTATTCCTGCTCCGAGTTACTGGCTCTTGTTCATGCAAACAGTACAGCCTGCACTTGGTAACCAAATCTCCTCTATCCAGGTCATGGCTGTTTTGTAGAGCATGAAAGAACTCTTCTGTTATATCTCCTTCTTCTATCAGTAAGTCTATGCAAATAGAGTTAGACCACTATCTGGGTGATCAGTCAAGCTACATCATTCCTGAGCCTCGGTCTTTAAATCTGAAAAATGAAGGAGGTAGGCTGATTTCTAAGCTTTCTTCTATCTGATATTTGATAATTTTATAAAACATAACTGAAATACAGTAGGAACAAATCTGTTATAATGGAGACCAGACTTCACACTGAAACAAAGTAGGTGACTGTTAGCTTGGCATACTGCAAGAGACATATGAGCCCTACAGCCATTGACATGTCTACCTAGAATCATGTCTTTGGTTTAAGTAATTAGCTCCTGTTAACTCCATGGTATGAGTTAGTTGATAAGCTTAGCTAGCCACTGCCTATCTGAAAACAGGAGGTGGATGTTGATAAAAGGACAAGTTATTTTTGGTGTGGAAGAAGAAAACGTCCCAAGTGTTGAGTACATCTGACTAAAGTGGAAACATCATGAGGGAACTGAGCCCCTAGCTGGGTTGAAGGGAAAGAGGAAATCAAAGCAAACAGGGGTTGTTCTGAAGGGAAAATAGAGAAGTCCAAAGGCAAATCTTGCCAATTTACAATTTTACCTCTGTCTCAATTTCCTCAACTATGAAATGGGATCAGTAGTAGTGCCTTCCTTCCCCACTTTTAGGATTGTTATGAAGATGAAATGAGAAAATATTTGTAAAGCATTTAGCATAGTACATACCAGGGGTTCACTCAGTCCTTGTTTTCTTCCTTCAGTCATCTTTCCCATAAAGAGCCCTGAATACAAATGCCCCCAAGCTGGCCTTCTTTAATGTGAGCTTAAACTTTTTGGTTCTAGCTCTACCTCAGTACTTGACTTTGCTAAGCCATGTGTGTGGTTGGGCTGGCTATATAAAAGCAAAGAGGATGCCTGTCAGGGAGGACTGATATTATTTATCTCTGAAAGGGGAGGTTTTTGTTTGACATTTAATAGGCTTACAAATTTTGGTTCCTCTTTAACACCTAAAGATTGAGATTTCTGCAAAATCCACTGCTTTCTTCTTAACTCCCACGTAGTTCTCCCAAAGATGGGCACTGGGTTGGTGATGTCCATACAAAGGAATTTAAAAGTTGGGGGAATTTCCATCAGTCCCCAGTTTATCAGTTCCATCCTTAATTAGCTGGGAAGAAAGATGGCAGAAATCTGTAGGTGACTTCCCTTTGCTTTCATCTTTTATTTGCATTACTCTTTTTCCCCAGAGTTTTTACTTCTCCAGTTCTTCAAGATTTCAAGAACTATTACAGATAAGTTTCTTTCCTCTAGGTTCCATTAACTGCAAAATCTACCCCCCACCCATATAATTAGTTTTGTCATCCTCTCAATTCAATCCTTTTGAACTTGATGGTTTGGAAAAAGAGACTTAAGGGTGTAAACATTTTTTTTTAATGTTTATTAATTTATTTTTAGTTTTCAACATTCATTTCCACAAGATTTTGAGTACTAAATTTTCTCCCAGTCTCTCCCCTCCCCCACCCAAAGCACTGTGCATTCTGATTACCCCTTCCCCCACTCTGCCCTCCCTTCTATCACACCCCTCCCTTCCCGTATCGCAATTATCTCTTTTATCTTGTAGGGTAAGATAAATTTTTATACCCCATTACTTGTATTTCTTATTTCCCAGTTGTATGCAATAATAATTCTCAACATTCATTCCCAAAACTTTGAGTTCCAACTTCTCTCCCTTCCTCCCTCCCCACCCATCCCCAGTTTTGCAAACAACTTCCATAATAGTCATGTTGTGTGTACGACTAACTATATTTTCCTCCATCCCATCCTGCCCTCCATTTATTCTATTCTCTCTTTTGACCTTGTCCCTCCCCCAAAGTGTTTACTTTTAATTGCTATCTCCTCTCATTTGCCCCTTCCATCATCCCCCCCACCCTACTTGTTCCCTTCTCCCCTATGTTCCTGTAGTGTAAGATAGATTTTCATACCAAATTGAGTGTGTATGCCATTCCTTCCTTAATCCAGATGTGATAAGAGCAAGCTTCACTTTTTCCCTTCTCACCTCCCCCTTTTTTCCCTCCATTGAAAAAGCTTTTTCTTGCCTCTTTCTCCTCCCAATATATTCCCCTCTCACCCCTTAATTTTGCTTTTTTTTAGGTATGATACCTTCCTATTCAACTCACCCTGTGCTCTTTGTCTGTGTGTATGTGTGTGTGTGTGCGTGCGTGCGTGCGTGTGTGTGTGTGTGTGTGTGTGTGTAATCCCTCCAACTACCCAAATACTGAGAAAAGTTTCAAGAGTTACAAATATTATCTTTCCATGTAGTAATATGAACAGTTCAACTTTAGTAAGTCCTCTATGATTTCTCTTTCCTGTTTACCTTTTCATATTTCTTTTGTGTTTGAAAGTCAAATTTTCTATTCAGCTCTTTTCATCAAGAATGCTTGCAAGTCTCTATTTCATTGAATGACCATTTTTTTTTCCCCTGAAGTATTATATTCAGTTTTTCTGGGTAGGTGATTCTTGGTTTTAATCCTAGTTCCTTCTTCTTCTGGAATGTCATATTGCAAGTGCTTCGATCCCTTAATGTAGAAGTTACTAGATCTTGTGTTATCCTGATTGTATTTCTACAATACTTGAATTATTTCTTTCTGGCTGCTTGCAATATTTTCTCTTTGACCTGAGAACTCTGAAATTTGGCCACAATATTCCTAGGAGTTTCCATTTTAGCATCTCTTTCAGGAGGTGATCTGTGGATTTTTTCAACATTTATTTTGCCCTTTCTAGAATATCAGGGCAGTTTTCCTTGATAATTTCATGAAAGATGATGTCTAGGCTCTTTTTTTGATCATGGCTTCCAGGTAGTCCCATAATTTTTAGAGTGTCTCTCCTGGATCTGTTTTCCAGGTCAGTTGTTTTTCCAATGAGATATTTCACATTATCTTCTATTTTTTTCATTCTTTTGGTTTTATTTTGTAATTTCCTGATTTCTCATAAAGTCATTAGCTTCCCTCAGCTCTGTTCTAATTTTTAAAGAACTATTTTTTTCAGTGAGTTTTTGAGCCTCCTTTTCCATTTGGCTAATTCTACTTTTTTAAAGCATTCTTCTCCTCATTGGCTTTTTGAACCTCTTTTTGCCAATTGAGTTAGCCTGTTTTTAAAGGTGTTATTTTCTCCAACATTTTTTTGGGTCTCCTTCAGCAAGCCGTTGACTCGCTGTTCATGATTTTCTTGCATTGCTCTCATTTCTCTTCCCAATTTTTCCTCCACCTCTCTTACTTGATTTTCAAAATTGTTTTTGAGCTCTTCCATAGCCTAAGACCATTGCATATTCATTTTGGAGGCCTCTGATGGTAGGGGGCATCCTCATCTGAAAGGATGGAAGAAAAATAGCTGTTCACCAAGAAAGTAACCTTCTATTGTCTTGTTTTTTTTCCCTTTTGGGGGGCATTTTCCCAGGCAGTTACTTGACTTTTGAGTGCTTTGTCAAGAGTAGGGTATACTCTGGGGACCTGTAAGTTCTCAGTTCCTCTAAGATGGAACAATGAAGGGAGAGGAGTTGACTATTCTCCTGGCCTGGGCTCTGGTCTGAGAGCTACCAAAGCTTTTCTGCCCTGGATCTGCACGTAGAATTCCCTTTCCAGAGCCTCCACCAGCTCCACCATGCCAGCCAGCATTCTTCCTCACCTCCAAGCTGCCATTCAGGGCTGATACTCAGATCAGAGGCTCGCTTCCCTCAGGAGCTTTAGGCAGAGGGCTCCAAAAATGGATCAACTGCCTGGGGTCAGGACTAAGGGATGATCCCGCTTCCTTCTCACCCAAATGAAAAAGTTTTCTCACTGACCTTAGAAGCTTTCTTTGGCATTTGTGGATTGAAGGATCTGAGAACATCTGCAGCTGCTGGGGATTCCTCCCCTGAGGCCTGTTCCAGTCCTGTTCCTGCCAGTGCTGCAGGGCTAGGGCTGGGCTGGGCTCTGTGGGCTGTGTTCTGCTCTGCACCCCCATGTAATAGACCTTTCCTGTTGGCCTTTCAGGCTACCTTGGGCTGGAAATCTCTTTCACTCTGTCGTTGTGACTTCTGCTGCTCTAGAATTTGTTTAGAGTCATTTTTTACAAGTATTTTATGGGCTGTGTGGGAAGAGCTAGAGTATGTGAGTCTTTCTGCTCCTCCATCTTGGCTCTGCCCTGGTATAAACATTCTTAGCATCTGTTTTATTACCTAAGCTTAGATGTTGTAGCTTCCAATTTTGTATTCTTTCATCTCTCCTGTGACTTCAACTTTTTTTAGAGACCTCAGCTGTGTCAAAAGGTATCAGCATTGGAATTCATGATCCACAATGGTGCTGATTAATTTTTTTGAAGTCCAGGGTCGGATAATACTATTTTGCTCATCCAGTAGAACCCTTTGGCTTTGAGTACACTCACTATAGTATGTTCTGTTAATAGGGTCTAGGCACTTCTACCTGACATTCAATCCATACTCTGTGACTTTTACAGGCTCAGCCCACAACAAGAATGTGGCTAGCATTTATATAACACTTTTTGGTTTGCCCTGTGTTTTGTATATATCATCTTGATATTCAGAAAAACCCTGGAAGAGAGGTGTGATTTTTGCTCTTCAATCATTTCAGTCATGCCTGACTCTTGGTGTGCCCATTGGGGGTTATCTTAGTAAAGACACTTGAGTAGTTTGCTGATTGCTTCTCCAGCTCATTATACAGATGAGAAAACTGAAGCAAGCAGGGTTAAGTGACTTGCCCAGGGTCACACAGCTAGTAAGTGTCTGAGGCCGGATTTAAACTCAGGTCTTCCTTACTCCAGGCCTAATGCTCCATCCACAAAGCTGTGCTGTTCTCATAGGTGCTATTCTCCTCCCCATTTTACAGATGAGGAAACTGAGGCTAGTTAAGTGACTTGCCCAGTGACAACTGGCAGATGTCTGTGGCATGATTCTAGCTTGTCTTCTTGATTCAGCCTGTCACTTTAATCACTCTCAGTCTAACTGATAACTTGTCTGTCCCTTTCTCAATTCCTTTAAGGTCCTACTTCCTGCTTCTTAATTTTATAATTCTTTTTGTATGTAACGGGAATTAGACACATTCTGTGCCTTAGAATACAGAATTAGAATCAATATATGGGAGTTATAGGGAATCAGATTCATGCTATTGAGGGGGCGTGGTGAAGGGGAGAAACTTCTTGTAATTAAATCAATCCAAAAACAAGATGAACTATGTGGCTAGATAGCAGAATCTTTGTTATTGGAGGACAGCCGTGGGATCACTGTATCAAAAGGGATGCACAGTTTGTAACTTCGGTTATTTAATTCCTTGTTGTTTTCCAGAATGGTTGAGCCCATTTAAACTCTACCAGCACCCAATTTGTATGCTTCTTTTATGACAGCCTTGCAAACGTTGAATTTTTCCATTCTTCACCCTCTTTGCCAGTTAGATGGGCATAAATGGATGCTTTACAGTGGTTTTAATTTGTTTTCCTCAGATTATCAGTGACTTTGGACATTTCCTTTTTGATAGTGTCCCTGTAGAGATAATACTATCCAAATAAATGACCTTAACATTGGAAATTGCAGCCTGGTGACCTCATGGCTGCTCCTCAAATCATAAACCTGGTTTATTGATATGTATTTTAAAACCTTGAGGCCATGTGGTGGTACAGGGAGAAGCTGCTGTGATACCTCCACAAATTTCTGCTCTGTTTCCCTCAAAACTATTTTCTGGAGCAAGAAGAGACAGTTTGCTACAATACCTCTCTGTAAAAACAGTACTTTGGCAAGCGTCTCAGGCATTACGTTTCAATCTTTATTGCTAACCTTCTAGAGCATAGTAGTTATTTTCTGATGGGATTCATGGGCCTTTACAAACAGGAACTTTTCCTCTCACCTTTTAGATCTGAAGGTGGTAGAAATTAGAAGTAGATATTTTCTTGTAAACCAACTGTCATTAAACATATCCAACTTGCAGAAAGATTAGGAGACAGGGGAAGGAGTCTAAAGGGCAGGAGAAATTTAGGTTTGATTTAAGAAACAGTTTCTTGGTCATAGATGCCAAAATTATTAACATAGAACTTCATATAAAAAGATAATTGACCTTTCTTGGATGTCTTGTCAGGGAGCTGGACTAAATAACTTGTGTGTGTGTGTGTGTGTGTGTGTGTGTGTGTGTGTGTGTGTGTGTGTGTGTGTTATCTGTGGTATCTTCATTCTTTTGAGTGGAAAGGAGTTGTGTGGAAATGTTTATGATGACACATTTGCTATCTCCTTACCTGGTCCCTTTGTCACATTTCTTAATGTGATTCTCAGATTCTTAAGTCTGAATATTAAACTAACAAGAACCAGACAGAGTATCCATCCTGTTACTGAAGTCGTGTTGGCCTGTTGCAGTATTTCTGATGCTGGAAATATGAACTCTAGTGACCCCAGCATCCTCTCGTATTAAGACTGAAGTTGTTTGTGCCATTTGTATGGTTTGCCATGTAAAGAGCAACCAGGCTAGACCTTTGCACCTCCCACAAGAATAGTGGGCCTCAGCTGACTATGAATGAAGCTACTCTTCTGAGGGATTCCATTTAAAGAATTTTCTAATGCTACTGTGGGCTAACAAAGCCCCTTCCAGGACCCGAAGAAAGCCTTTGTCTGGATCAGGCTGCAGCAATGCCTGATCCTTGCAAGGCATGTCTGTTTGCAGCGCCCTTCTGTCCCAGTGCTCTTCCTAAGATCATAGAATGTCTGGTGAGATAGGTTGATAGGGAGATATCATAGTATAGTGGAGAAAAAGCTGACCTTAGAGTCAATGGACCCAAGGTCAAATACTAGCTCTGCCATTTGTTAGCTATGTTGCCTTGGGCATGTCACTTGGGCCTCAGTTTCCTCACCTGTAAATTGAGGGTGATGGATTAGGTGACCCATGCATTTATGACTTTTTGGTTCTGAAATTCCCACTGAAACAGGACAGTTTGGGAATCTTTTTAAGGAGTGAGGGAAATGCTAGAATGTGATCCCCACATAGACTACTGTTTTGTGCCCCTGCCCCATCCTCTACTGTCCTTTTGCACATTGTCCTAGCTTTTCAGTTATTTTTGTAGTAATGTTGCTGTTTCCAAATAAGTCATTCATGTATTTTCCTTAGTCTTGGAAAGGGGTGAGGGGTCATGGAATAACACTGAAATTAGCTGTTCTAGAACACACAAATGGATCTAGAGCTACATAGCTACAGAAGATGGGCCCCCTGCCCTTTAGATGCTTAACACTGAAGAGAGAACTATGAAGTCAGCCAGTGAGCATTTCTTCAGTACCTTATGTGTACCGCACACAATACTAGGTTCTGGAAACACAAGTAGAAAAACTATGAAACAATCTCTTTTGCAAGGATCTTACATTCTAATGGAGAAGACGGCAAAGACATACATGTGTGTGTATCCATGCAGAATAAATACAAAATAGTTAAATCCAGGGTAATTTGGGAGGGGGACACTAACAGTAGGGCAAATCAGGAAGGGATTCATGTAGAAGGTGGTACTTGTGTGAGTATCAAAGGAAGGAAGGAAGGGATTTTCTATGAGGTGGTCTAGTGGAGTAAACTAGGGCAAGTACAAGTAGACTTTATACTCATGTGTGTTTGTGTGTATAAAACCAACATATGTGTCCATACACATAGGTATGTGTGTGTATATTCATTTAATACATTGGGGCATATTCTTCATATTATCTACATTATTATATTATATCACATTATTTATTTATATTCTTTTATTTATTATATATTATTATTATAAATGTATATTTATTTATAATATATTATGTTATATTACATTATATTATCTATATATAGACTTATCTTTGTTCCAACTTCCACTTGCACTGATGAGTCAGGTTTACCCAGAACAAGATTAGCTACATCTTCTCTCCAGTATTCTGGGGGATATTCTTGACTTGAGTTGTCATTCCCTGATTTTCTCTGTCCCCATTCTTGTATATTCTCAATGTCAATAGCCAGTTATAGTTAGTGTCTCTTTAATGTCATTGATTGACCCAGTTATTAGTGTCCCGATCTCATTTACCCAATTAATATCAATTAACTTTTTAAAAGATATTTACTGAGAAGATACAGCAAAAAAGGTATAAACATACCCCCCCTGAACTGGGGACATGCTTTCTCTATCTCACTTTCATCTCTGGGGAGAGTGAGTTCAAACTTAAAGTGATGACTACAAAGCATTCAGCTTAGAAGTTCACTTCTAAGTGCAACATGATAAATGGAAGAAATCAGTCCTTTACTGAAACAGGAGGTAGTGTCTCAGAGTCCATTTACTTTTGGTTAAGGTCAAGCAGGTTGCTTCTTTGGGCCTTGTTGGTATTTTACCTGATTTGGCTGCCAAGAAACTGGTGACTCTCCTGGTCTTTTAAAACTTACAGGGTCACAGCCTAATTCATTCCTTTCTCCAATATTTCACCTAGGAACAGAAAAAAATATAGAGGCAAATAAGGGTACCATGTTCATAGCCTTGTGTCATCCCAAGTGGCAAGATAGGCATCTGACAATGTGAGGCCACGGCTGCCTTTGCTGATACCTCTCTCCCCACCCACAGGCTTAAGGCAGTTCCTTGCCTCTGTCACTACCAGGAAAGAAAGACATGGAGTTTCTCCATGAGTGTCTTTTCTATGCATTCTCAATTATAGATCGGTGTCCAGAAAGGTGATACAGGGGCAGAAAACAGTGAAAGAATACTTGTATATTCCAAAGTCAACTTGGGGAATTACATCAGTATGTTGCACATCCTCATAAAACCATGCTCTCATGAGTCAGTCCCTTGTCACATTGAACCACATTATAGGAAATTAATGGAGATTGTCTTTAAAAGAATGGTTTTTAAATTACTCTGTAAAGAATTCTTTGGCAAAACTAATATTTATTTATTATTTTTGAATGTGTGTGAACCTTGATTTTATAATTAAGTTTACTTAAAGCAGAATATCTATTAATGCCAACACTTGCCATGAGTTGGAAGAATGATTAGAGATCTGAGGGGGAGAATATAGAGTATCCTGGACTTATCATGCTGGCACAGAAGCTCCCTTAGTCCCAAGAAGTTGAGGGCTATTTTTTCACTTGGAAAGTATTTCACTCTCTTGGATGAGGAGTTATTTGCCAGGTGGTGTAGTCTTTGACAGAGTATAGAAACTTCCTGAAAACAAACCATTTCTCAAGGATCCTGAATCATAGCAGCTGGAGTTACCAATATAGTGTACTTACTGACTTGTGGGCAGAGCTAGCTCTTGTGAAATGTTTTTCTTTTATTCAGTCAACAGAGAATACAAAACAAAGATCACTGCCTTCATAGTTTTCATCATCTACATCATTAAGTCACAGTATTTACAGTGAGAAAAGTACCATAGAAGTCATCTAGTCGAACACCCTCATTTCTGAAGCTCAGAAAAGTGATGGGACAACCCAAATAATACAGTTGACAATAGCATAGTCAGCATTCAAACCTAGGTCTTCTGGCTCAAAACTCAGTGCTCCTTTTCCTGTATGACAACTGTTTCTGTCTAGTAGGGTGAGAGAGATGAGGGTGCCAATAACCACTATAGAGGACAGGATGTGATGTATCATAAGTCCTATAAGGAAGCACCTAGCAAAGAGCCTTGTACAACATTGATGACTTTGAACAAGGCTTTCAGTCCCCCTGGACTTCAGTTTCCTCATCTGTATTGTGATGCACATAGGCCATCTCAGGTTGAGTCTGTCAGATGACTTGAGCTCAGGATGCTTTGTCAAATGAGAAGCTGCACTATGTTTGATATTAATATGGCAATGCTTGTTAGTGGGGTACCGCCAGGTTGCCCTCAGAAGGCTAAAACCACCCAGGACAGGAAGTGTGTATGTGTATGTATTGGGGGATACAAAGAACAAAAAGGGGAGAGAGAGGGGTGAGAGAGAGAAAGAAAAGAATAGGAAAGAAAGAGGGAGAAAGAGGAAGAGAGAAAAGGAAAAAGAAGGGAGGAGAAAGAAAGAGAAGGGGGAAGAGAGAGAGAAAGAGGAGAAGGAGAAAGGAAGGAAGGCAAAGTGTGAGTATAAGAAATGTACACATTTGCCTTTTAATATTGGAGGGGAAATCATGCTCTATTGTGTGCCTCCAGAAAATGCAGCTGAGTAAATATAAATATGTGTGTAAAACAGCAGGGTAACAGTTGAAGAGTAACTTTTTTGGTGTGATGAGAAGTTTAAGGGTGTGAACCCAGTGACCAAAAAGCAAGATTACCTCAAGATGAGAAAACCTGGGGGAGGAGGCCAGCTGAAGAGACAAAGCTTCTTAACGGTCACAGCCAATGAATTGAACAGTTGAACTGAACCAGATTTGCGTGGGCCTTGGAAGTTTTAAACAAGAATCTTATTGACGAGCTGTCAGCCCTGACCAGAGAACTCTGAACTTTAACAGAACAGTGATGGAAAGCACTCACAAGGGCCTTCAGTTTCTAGAATGAACAGCATAATTATTGCCCCAACCCTTCCACTGAAAGATGAGGAAAAGCAATGAAAAAGAAAATATGTGGGGGAGAAAGGAAATGTGAAAGTCCTCTCTACAGCCATTCAGTGGTACAGACATGTTCTGCTAAGGAATGACCCCCTATTCTGAGCTTGCTATGAACTAGTTGGAGAAAGAACCACAGGGGTGTGGGAGACTTGCATCCTTTCCCTTGATGACTGTCATTTCTGAAGCTTTATCATTTATATTTTCCTAGAGACTGAAAGAGACCAGTCAATAAAAAATTGAGCACATTATTGTGTGTCAGGCAAAGAGTATGTGTACTGTCCTCAAGAAGCTTACTGTGTAGTTGGAGAGAGAATATACACATACGTTAAACCTTAATACATAATACATGTATAAATAAATGTATAATAAATGTCAAGTGAGTAGAATAGAGAATTGCTTTGGGGGTTTTAAGGAAGGAGGACTCACTTTGGGTTGGGCTGATCTGAGAAGAGTTCACAGAAATGGGATTGGAGATAATCCTTGAAAGAAAGGTACCGATCTACCAAAACTCCACAAGCACTTGAAGATTTGAAAAATACTTTCTCACCATAGTCCTGAATGTAGGTAAAAAAAGGCATTCCCTTTTTACAGAAGAGGAAACTACATCTTACAGTCATTGTAGGGTAAGATTTGGTTGGGTGAAAAAGAAGGGAGAACACTTTTCTAGTTTTGATCTACTACAAGAATACTTTTTCCTGAGTAGTGAATGAATCCAGCATTTTCTCTCTTAGGGGACAGTCTAAGGACATCCTATTCTAATGCTTAATCATGTCATGGAGTTGACACTGAGTTCTCAAAGGCTACTCCAGTTCAGATTAGTGCAAGTAATGAATCTGCATTAAGTAGTCACATTCTTTGAATTTTCACTGCATATTTCTAGTAGGCTAGAACCAATTGCCTTAATTTACCTAATTAAAACTCTGAATACTACAAATTAGGATTCACTGAGGCCACTTCATGGGATAAAGTATTTTTGCACTGATTGATAGCTGGTTGTATAAACTCTGATAGATCCCACCAATCCGGAGAGGTTTTCGAGAGAGTTTTCAGGCTTGGTGATGGGTTGTTTCTCAGTAGACTGACCAGATTAGCTTAGCTCTAGATTATCTGAAGGGTGTGGATTTTTTTTTGTCCATAGCAATTCCCAAACACTAAATTCTAGAGAAGTTGCCATCTGTATGGAGGGATCGATGGGCTTATAGAGAAGGAGCTGGGAAGAGATGCTTGCCTTAAAGAACTTCTAGTCCAATGTCCTCATTTCATAGATGGGCAGACTGAAGCCCAGCCAGATGATTTCCCAAGGGTCACGTGGGTAGTATGTAGGAGAGCTGGGATTCGAACTGAGGTTCTCTGACTCCTAATCTAGTGCTTTATCCATTGCACCACAGTATCACCAGAGGGAAATTTGAGGGTTTTTTTTTTTTAAGGATTTACATATGAGGTAGTTGTTTGGGGCGGGGAGAAATATCGTAGTTATTCATAGTTGTCATATGCACGGCAGTTTAAGTTTTGCAAAGTACTTTACAAATATGAAGTCACTTTAGCCTCACAAGAACCCTGAAAGGTAAGTCCTGTTACCCTCCCCATTTTACAGATGAGAGAACTGAGGCAGACAGCAGTTACATGACTTGCCCAAAGGTCCATGGCTCCTGCGTGTCTACAGCAGGATTTGAGCTCCTTGACTCCAGGTTCTCTGCTCTACCGCACCAGCTAACTGCCCCCAATTAAGGATTAAGGTTATAGGGCTGTAACTTTAGAGCTGGAAGAGATTCCAGCCTCCTCTTTTTATAGATGAGGCTCAGAGATGTTAAGTAACTTGCCCAAGGTTACAAAGTAAGTAGCAGCCAGAATTTGAACCTAGATTCTGTGACTCCAGATCTGTAACTTTTTCTGCTATTCTAAGTGACTCTATGGATCAGGGTGATTGATAGAAGGTTACTGTGCCTGTAAGAAATGTAACTCATATTGTCAGACCAGTCTTGCCTTACTACCTCTGTCAAACTCAGGCTTGAGGATAAGACTCAAGTCTTAAGACAGAAGTTGTCCTTGGGACCTAGATAGTGTCTGTCACAATTCTCATGTGACCCAGAAATTATTGCATTAATTTCTATGGACTAATAAATCAAGACTCAAATGAAAACTGGAGGGAAGGAGGTAATGGGAGGAGAGAGTGGTTCGTGTGTGTACCAAATGAGCCTTTGCTCTGTTTCATTTGAGAAACAAGCATTTCAAAGCAGGGAAGCATGAACAAAGAATAACTTGGAGTTGTCTGCTGTCAGAAAAGCACTTCTTGTCCTGCAGTCAAGGGCAAAGCTAGAAGGAAAGAAGAATAGGGAAGACCCTTTTAATTAGTCACTATTTAGTGACTTTACGAACTGAGTTGTGAGGCTGATCTCTGCTCTGTCTTGGTCTGGTAAATCAGAACTTCAGGAAGCCCAGTGAGGGAGAGTGACTTTCTGTAGACTCCGTGCTGTCCTGATTTCCTCCTATTTGCCCCTTAATCATGGGATTCTGCCTAATCAGCTGTTTTGTTCTTAACACGATCATCCTTGCAGTGACCAGACTACAGATGTGTCCTTGGAAGGTTTCCCTTCTCCTTTGTGGAGACCATCAATGTCTGTTGCCAAGAGGTCATGCGTGGAGCTGCACATGTGTCATCAAGTGTCTGAGTTCCAACCTAAGAAAAGAAAAGACTTTCCTAGCAACCTCCCAGTTACTGGCTTCTGTGCTTAGTATCACGTGGGAAGTGGCTTGTTTTGCAGGAATTAATTAGGTAGGGTTACTGGAAAAGGCAGCTTTTAGGAAGTTACAGTCTCAGGAATGTGCTGGTCAATTCAAGGGGAAAAGAAACTGTTTCAGTTTTTATTTGTATAAAAACACAATGTGTGTAAGAAGGAATAGGAAAATCTTAAAATCTTGAGAGGGTTTGACAGGCTCCGACTCCCATCTTCGCTATCATCTGGCCTTCAGAAGAGGGAAACCTTCCCATTAGTGCACTCAGTCTAGATGAATTTAAGTGAGGGGGAGTTTTTCCATTTTCCCTCCATTTAGTGTTATTATTTTACCTCGTTTTATCCTATCAGTCTTAGGAGCATGGATCACAGACCTTAATCGGGAGTGGACCTCCAAGGGAACCTCATCTTACAAATCTAGAGGGAACTAAGGCAACTGAGATCTCAAGACTTGGCCAAGGTCACAAAGGAAGTCACAGAAGCAGGGTTTTAATCTGGGTCTTTGTGTCCAAAGCCTTGCCAGTGTCATACTGCTCTTCAGCTCCTTGAGTGTTTTAGACCCATGATAAGTTCCCAAATATCTGAAAACAACCATCTTTCAAATCTTGCCTTCCCTTCAAGACCTCATATGAGCTCCATCTTCTCCATGAAGACCTCCCCAACCTGCTCCAACCAGACACTGACTTCTGAAGTCCTGGAGCAGTGATGTCAAGCTCAATTAGAAATGGAAAGATCCCTGTGGACAGAATATTGACTTGGAAAACTACAGATTAACATTGTTTATGTTGTATTTTTAAAAATTTTGTTAAACATTTCCCCATTGCATTTTAATTTGGCTCAAGTCACACTAGGGAGTCTGCTGGTGGGACAGGGGGCCTTTTGGCACCAAATTGGGATCTCTGGTCTAGAGTACCCCACGCAGTTTTGGTACTATAGAACCTTAGAGGTAGAGGTGAGCCTCAAAAATCAGCCTTGCAGTAATGGAAGCAGTCCTGAGCTTGAACTCTAGTGAAACCTAGTTCAGATCCCAGCTTGGGACATACCACTTGTATGATTATGAGTAAGTCTATTTACCTTCTGTCTATCTTAGTCTCCCCATATATACAAAGGGGGATCTTAGGCTGTTTACTCCTGCCCGCCCACCCACCTCCAATTGCAAAAAAACATTTTAGGAAGTGAGTATTGTATACTGCATTTGGAAACAGGACCAGGTTCAAGTCCCACCTCTGCTGGGTATTACCTATGTAAAATGAATTGTGGAATAAGATCCAGGTCTCCTGATTCTCAGGCCATGGCTCTTTCCAATCTGCTGTAACCCCTCAGCAGCGACTCATATACATTATTGTTTTACCCAGTAATTATTCCACTTGTATTGATCTTCTCTCCAAGAATGCCAGCTTCTCAAGACAGTAAACCTCTTGTGTTTCCCTTGAATTCTCATTGCTAAGCATACTACTTGGGTATATTCAATTCAATTCAGTAAACATTTATTAAGTGACTCCTATGTGCTACGCACTATGCTTCTCAGTAGCATCACAAAACAAAACCTGATGCATGTTAACTAAATTGTTATAAAGACATCTTTGAAATAGGTGCTTATTATTTGGATTTAGTCTCTAGTTCATTTTACTTCTTGGACTGATGCTGAATGGATGCTCCTAACAGACTTTGGTCAGTTACAGAGCTTGAAAATATTTAAATAAAAGTTAAAGACTTGGAAATGAGTATTTTTTTACATGGGAACTACTGACAGTACTTCTGTGACACTGAAGGACAGAGACATTGGCTTTGCATTCCTTTCCCTGCTCCCACGTACCCACTTGTTTTTTAACTGGCTTTGCATTTGGTACCCTTAACATCTACTCTGCTCTTGAATAGTAAGGGTCATCATCATCAATCCTGTTGTCCAGTGTTTCTCACAGTTCAGTTTGGGCCCCTTTGAAGGAAATTCTTTTCCTTGGTTTGAATGGATAGAAGTAAATTCTCTGCACTCTGATATCTCAGAGATACAGTTCAGTTCCTTTATGTTTACTGTTTGTATTCGATGAGAGGGAGGGAGGGAGGGAGGGAGGAAGAGAGAGAGAGAGAGAGAGAGAGAGAGAGAGAGAGAGAGAGAGAGAGAGAGAGAGAGAGAGAATATGAGAAAGCACCAACTGACAGCTAGTATGTCTCTGTATGTATCCAGCCTTTCCAGGGTGAATTGTTTTCCCTTCATATTCATGCTGAAGACCAGTAAGGTTCTTCTCATAAACACCAAGTCCAAATTTGTTGCTATTCACATTTTCTCCCTTTATCACTTTCTTATTGAAACATACAAATTCCTCTTCCCCTCCTCTGTTCCCACGTTCCTGTATTTCCTCCCCCCCCCCCCCCAACGCTCCCACCCTACTGGAATGAATGGAGATATTCATTTCAGGGAGAGTTTATTTTTGCAGGTATCAAGTTCAGAAGCAAACTATCCCACTAAGATCAAAGAGCCTTTGAATAGAACCAGGCCATGGAGACATTCCTTTTGGGTCAGGAAAGGATGCTGATTTCTTCCTTTAATGAGATGCATGAGGAGACAGTCTTGAAAGGAGTCCTGATGCTCTGGTTTCTGTGAATTGTAAATATACTGTAAAACTGCAAAGCACTGCCTGAGGACCATCTAAGCATAGTGGATGGAGAACCAGCCTTGGAGCCAGAGAGACCTTGGTTGAGTTCCCAGCTCTGACACATGCTGACTGTGATCCCAGCCAGGTCACTTAAATCTCAAAGTACTTCCAAACAACACTCTAATCCTATGAGTTGCAAATCCTTTGTTGATCTGCAGATATGTGGAGTTTCTTTACCAAGAGTACCTTATACTGACCCCTATTGGATTACAGGTCCAGCCTAGCTTCTGAAGTTGGTGGTCAGTGGGACATTTAAAGATCTTTTTCCTTCTTAACAACGGGCTTGACAACCTCTCTGTAGGTGCTCAATGGATATGAATGAATATTACTCCAATAGAGTTGTATATTATGTTTATAACTCCAAAATACTTATTAATGTATGCCACTAATAGGATCAAGGCATAGGCAAAGTGAGGAGTAAAACTGTAGAGAGGGGGATGAGAGAGATAAAAAGGAAAGGGGACACTGACCTGATTTTCACATTATACCGTAGGCTGTCTTCTTTTACCATAGAAATGTCAGTTCCAGCCAGAGAGCCACTTATTATAGCAAATTCAGAAGCACAAAACATAGAATCAAAGAGAGAGCCTGAATGCCCAAGCCAGTGAAACCTCAATTTCCTATAAATTGAGGAGACAGTTATATTATATGAGGAGGGAATTATATAAGGTGTCCCTGACTTGGACCATGGTTGGGAATACAGGAAGTGTGAGAAGTTCATCAAGAATGGATGGAATATTTGCAAATAAAGTTATCTTTTTGAAATGAATCTATTTTCACATGCATATGCTTTGTGAACTTTAGATTTTAACTTTCTTTCATATTGAGTAAGGGATATAGAAAGGTTTCCTGAAGACCAGTGAGTATAGGAACTGAAAAATGTTGAGAATTACTGAATTAGATGACCTTTAATTAAGGTCTTATCCAACTGTAACATTCTATGAGTTTATGAGATGCATCAGGAGAGAATGAAACGTCTTAACTACAGCAAGGATTTCCAGGAAGGGTGTGGGAGAGGTAGTTAGAGATTAAAACCATTCTTCACAAATTAACTCTAGAAGAAAGTGTTCACTGATAATAGTCCACTGGAAGTTCACATTTGAATTCTGCACCTCCTAAAGCTAGCCCCTTTCCAGACTCCTGGGAGGTGTTCTTCTACTGTGGTAGTAATTGGGTTGATTTGGCATTTTTTACTTCCATGAATTACTCAGCCAGAACCAGATTTAAAAGTCTTAATGATTTTAATGTGGCTTTAAGAAATGCCTGCTTTCTATATCTTGCCAAATGAATCATACACTTATACTTTACTTTTCCTTGGGATACCCTGGGCAGTAGCTCATAATTTGTCTCTCATTTTCCCTAACCTTGTGAAAGGGACATGCAGAGCGACCATTTAAATGACACACAGTGTGTTAGGCTATGATTTGCAGTTCAAGTCAACAAACTGTCAGTAAGCACTTACTCTGCCAAAGTCCTTGCTTGGGATTTCCAAGATGAAAAATGAAATGGCTCCAGCTATGGGCTTTGACAGGGGTTATGGCCTGTACATAGATACGTATGAACAAGATAGAATGTGGTAAGGGGGAAAGGGGTGGTAAACCTCATGTTCTAAAGAGATTGGAGGAGGGAGAGAACACTTTCATCTGAGAAGGAAGAGATGCAATGAGGGAAAGTTATATGGCAATTGTAGCACCTCAGCAGGGTCTTGGGTCACATCGCTGCCCCTGATCTGCCAGGCACTAGGTATTGAAGGCCCTCGGCAATTGGTTACCACTCTTCTTTCCTCCTTTTGCTCCCCCAAAATAGATGGCACTCTATCCCCTTTTTTCATACTTCAAAAGGTATTCCTTTGACTTCATATCGTAGCAATTATTAAAAAGTCCCCATGCACATATACTTCATGATTATTTGTATCCATTTATACTACTTTTTATCACAATTTAGACCAAATCTTTATCAATTTATTTATCTTTGCATACTGAAAAATACTAATATTTTTGGTCTCCACTGCCTTGACCATTTTAGTTGCCCTTCTCTGGAATCTCTCCAGTTTCAATATATCTTTTTTGAAGTGGAATGACAGCCTTTGAGTGGGATGACATGGCTTTGAATTTTGTTGTTTTGAACTTACCATTTCATGAAAGAGGAGGTAGGAGGAGGGGTGACTTCTTATATGGAAATCCCATTCCAGTTGTAGTTCAGCAACTCATCAAATGTAGTTTTAAAGAGTTGCCTAGGACACTGAGAAGTTAAATGACTTACCCAAGGTCACACAATCAGAGATAGAACTCAAACCTGGATCTTCATGACTAAAGTTGACTCTCTACCCATTATTGCCATGCAGCCTACGTAAGCACTCTTTGTAGTGATGATTGTTATGAATAACTTTTTGATTGAAGTAGTCCAAGTGATAGCCTACAGTGATTTCATGATCTTTTTTCTTCAGTATTAACTAACTTCATAAGATTGTAGATTTAGGGTTAGAAGGAACTTTAGAGGCTATCAAGTCCAATCCCTCATTTTACATAGGAAGAAACTGAGGGCCAAAGAGGTAAAATAAATTGCCCAATGTAACATCGCTAGTGGTAGAGGTGGGATTTTGAACCTGGGTCCTCTGATTGCAAATCCAATGTTCTTTCCACTGTACCACACTGCCTTATAACTAATAGTTGAAAACTATATCCTATAAGTATCATTAGGGTTGTCTTTTCATCCAGGCATTACACTGGATTTTCTTATCTTTGCCCACATTTCTGTGTATTCATGTAGTCTCTTGCCCTGGGCCATACTCTAGAGTGGCCTAGTAGAATCCAGATTGACCTTGGAACCAGAAGAACTTGATCTGCGTTAGTGCTCTGAGGGATTTTGGACATCCCAGTGTCCATATCCATCACTCTGGGAAGAAATCTTTTGGGATATAAAGCCAGGCCCCTGCTCCTGGAGGGGCTACAGTCATAGTCACTAAAGAGCCAAAAAAGAAACTTCTTGCCCCAAAGTCCTTGATGCCTGTAATGGTCCTCCATCAGAAAGTGGTATCATTTTATCAGTAAATATTACATTAAAGAAGAATTAACATCTGCTTTGCTACTGCAGCCTAAGGGCTGTTATGTTACATCTGCCTTGCAGCAAACACCCTCTGTATGTATAGACTCCCCCTTTAGAATGTGAATGAGAGCAAGAACTATCATAGTTTTCTATCTGTATCCCCAGCATTAGCATAGTACACTTTCCCCATAATAAGTGCTTATTAAATGTTTCATTAATTTCACTCTTCTGATACCTGATTGACCTTTCTCCCAAAACTACGAGGACCAAATTGTTTAACATAGTACCTGACCTAGAGATGCATGATAAACATCTGTGAACAAACAATATACAGGGTGTCTCAGAAGTCTTATTGCAATTTTAAACTTTAATAGCTGTTAAACTTTAATGACAACTAAAATGATCAAGGCAGTAGAAGCATTTAAAAATTAGCATTTTTTGGTCCCAAAATTCTTAGTGAAGTTCTAAGCTACTCTACTAAGATATTTTGGGACATCATGTATATGTAAATATATAAAATATTTTGGCAGTCATGAATGAAATACATAATTAGTAACATACTTGTGCCTGGTATCCTTATGGTTTATCCTCAGGTTGGCATGATACCCTAGCATAACATAGTGTCATCTCTACCCTAGAACCATTCTGCCTCTTGTTGATTCCTTATAAAAATGCTCAAGAAAGATACTCATAGAAGCTGTCAATGACCGTGAGACTTCACTGTCCTTTTCCTTGCACAAAAGTGCCAGTTTCCCCCTACTCTCTAATCTGAGCTCTGGCAAAAAATTAATTCTTGTCCATCAAATTCAGAAAAGCCTGGTATTATATCAGAAAATTCTGATATAATGAACGCAGTAGTGGACAAAAAAAGTCTTCCAGGTGACGAAAATGGTTGTGTTTTACTTTGAGGATGCGAATGATTTGTCCATACAAACATCGGGCTGCATTCATTCAGGCTCTAAGGAAGAAAGGTTTGGAAATCCTGTGTGTATGTATTTAGTTGTATAAATTAAGAAGAAAAGAAATCCTATTAAATGCCATGAGTTCTAAGGAGCCCCATTTCCTTATTTATAAAATGTATGTATTTGGGGACAGGGGGTTGTCCTAGGCAATCTCTAAGGGGATTTCCAACTCTTAACATTCCAAGATTTTTGGGTTCTAATGCCCCAACTTCACAGAACCTATTATGTCTTTATTTTCATGTCCTTTCCTGAAATTATATGCCACCTAGTGGTCAGGTCAAGAAAAGAATTCTTTTTTTTCTTGAAAGTGGGTCCCTGGGGTAGTTTGTAATAAAGGTGAACAGGTTGAAGAATTCTCTTGCCATCTCCTTCTTCCTGCCAAGCCAGGTGCAAACTTTGAATCAGAAAACGTTTAGAGCTAGAATGGACCATATTATTGGATCTCTTAATTTACAGCTAAATGATGTAATGGCTAGAGAACCAGACAGACCTGAGTATAAATCCTTTCTCAGATACATTATTATTAGGAAACTGAGGCACACAGAGATGTGAAGATTATCACCTCCAAACCACTCCTGGCTCAGTCTACTCCTTTCAACATACCATTCTGACTTTAATCATCTCATATTGCCTTTCTTTTACATTGTTAGTATTACTGTTTCCTGCTTCTTTTTTCTTCTTTTAGCCCTCGAACAGCTGCTTACAGAACTGGATGCCTTTCTGAAGATCCTCGACAAGGAGAACCTAAGTAGCACTGCTGTGCTGCAGAAGAGTTTCCTCACGGACCTCCTTCGGCTCTACACAAAGACCAGCAGTGAGTCCTGAGTCATCCCTTGCTGAGGGTGCTCCTTCCCAGGCCATCTTGATATTCTTCCTTTTTTGAAGTTTTGTGGGAAGGAGATGATTATTTGTGGAATACTCTTTCCATTCCCAGATAGTCTTTCCTTTGTAGGGCAGAAAAAGTACGGGTTTGTGGTGACAAAGGTTTGGGTGAGGGAAGGCATGCAGGCATATTGCAGAGTATATAATGTGGCAGGGTAGCATTAGGCTCCTTGAGGGCAGGAATGATCTCCCTTTTGTGCTAGTGCCCCTGCACACCCCTGCACGTGGGAGGAAATTTTGTTAATGCTTGCTTAAGAGCGCAGTAGTAATTGACTTACCCTTTAGTTTGAGGGACTTGGTCTAGGTCTAAAGAATAAATGTCCCCATATTTGTAAGGCGTCTTGTGGGTTGAGGCATCTCTTTGGTCCCATCACAAGTCCAGCGCCTTAGAGCAGCAGACAGTTTTCAAATAAGCTCTTCTTTGCAGTGACTGGCTTTTGTGGTTTGGTGTGTTTACTCTGGAAAAGTTACTGCTCTAACCATGACCTGAGGCAGAAAAGGAAGTTTAGGGAAACATGGTTTGGAGGCGTTGAAAACCACAAAATCCTGAACTTTAGGTGTTTTTCAAAAGAGAAAAAGATGGCTATTTTCAAGGATTTTTGTTTTGTTTTGCTTTGCTTTTTTATTTTAAAAATATATTGGAGTCTTTGGGCTAGCAGAAGGGGATTTATCTAGCTCCTTGCCTTCTTGATAGAACCTGATCAAAACCATCCTAGGAGGTTAAGGAACTTTCAGAGAAGGAAATGTCTCAGCCTATGACCACTCCTTACTTGCCTCTCAGGAAGTTCTTCCTTATGTTTAGTCTAAGTCCACAGGCTTAGTGAAGGCCATTTTCTCATTTCTTGTTCAGTTTTCAGCCTCTGTGACATGGAGCGTCACATGCATGAAACTCATTGTATTCTCCTCAGTCTTCTTTGGGCTGTACAAATTCTAGTCCTTTTACCTCTTCATTAGCACCTAGCCTCTAGTGAACTTGGGGCATTCTCTATTCTGAATTTTTCCCCAGCACTCTTCAAAGTTTCCTAAGATTTCTTGTTATAAATTATCTGAGCAAAACCAGGTATTCATGAACTTCACTTTAAAGAATTCCAATACAATATATGAAGAGCCAGATTGCAAAGATTAGTTATGGGATAGTTACAGGATGGTTATTCACTTTATAAAGGATTTTACATGGCACTCCTTTAGATGGCTGTAATCTGGTTCATTCAAAATATGAGCTGACTTAAAACCATGGAATTTACTTACAACCTTTTGGGAACACATCCATTGTGTAAAGCAAAGTAATCTTATGAAAAGAAAAGTGACCATATTCTAAACTGTCTCAGTGATCCCAAAGTAGTGTTTGCTTTGCAAACCTAGGATTATGTTACCAATACGCAGCTGGCCTTTATCCAAAGTGATCTCTGGGCCTTTTTTTATGTTGTATACAAAATCAATCCCCTAACAATTTTAATTCAACATATGTTTATTGATCAGAGAATTTCAGCACCCATGTATTTCAACATAAACCCCAAAAGAATCCCTATGGCAACATTTTGAACAAGTAGGCTGTTAGGTCTTTCTTTGAATAACTCCAATAAAGGGGAGGACCTCACTATCTCCTGAAGCATCCTATTCCACTTTGAGTAGCTCTAATTGTTTGGAAGTCTTTCTTAACACCAATTTCCCCCTTTGCAACTTTTGCCCATTATTCTTAGCTTTGCCTTCCTGCGGTTAACAGAACAGTTATAAACCTTCTCCTATATGACCTGACATGGGAGATTGAAATCTGGCCTTGAAGTAAGGAAGACCTTAATTCGGTTCGTGACTCTGTCATGTCCTGTCTGTGGATCCCTGGGCAAGGCAATTCTCTCAGATTAAAAATCTGAGAGGTACCAATCTGCTTCGGAAGAGAGAGATTCTTCATCCAGAAATTCCATCTATCTGTGAAATCACAGGTTCAGTTCCTATCCCCTCCCAACAATGACCTTTCAAGTACTTGAAGTAAACTACAAAACCATGCCTAACTCTTTTCTAGGCTAGACATCACCAATTCCTTCAGCTGACCTTCACAGGCATAGAGTCAAAGACCTTTGCTAGACTTCTGCGGAACATTCTTCATCTCGTCAATATCTTCCCTAAAGTACGGTACCCAGAATTGAATGTATTAGTCCAGAAATTGTCTTATGGCCAGCACTGTAGGACTATTACTTATTTATTCCTAGAAGCCATGACTTTCCTAAAAGCTCAAGGACACATGCTTTTTTTTAGAGAGTAGGGGCTGCCATACTTTTGACTCATATTGAGCTCCCATCAAAATTCCCAGATCTTTCTGAAGAAACAAACACACACATAGGTGTGTATGTATGTATATATGTATATGTAGATCTCTACCTCCCTTTGTCTTCTTGGAAAGTCAATTTCTTGAGTCTAAGCATAAGATTTTACATATGTCCCTATAGAATGTCATGTTCAGTTCAACCTAATGTTCCAACCTGCCAATATATTTTTTTAATCTTGAAGCCACCTAGTTTTGTGTCATCTTTAAATGTGTTGAGTAGCATTTGTGTTTTTAAAATTATTGATGTTTTTGTCTTTGTTTTCTCAGTACTTAGCACAACACCTGACACTTAGTAGCAACTAATAAATAATTGTTGAATGAATATTGGGGAGCTCAGTGCCAAGTGCAAATTCCTGATGCCTGATGCACTTCCCTGGAGATATTCACCACCACAAGGTTGTCATGGAACCATTAAAGACAGCCCTTCAAGCCTAGCCCCGTATTGCTAACTTATATATCCTAGGCACTGTGGGGGGAAAGATGAAAACAACGAAATCCCTGCCCTCAAGGAGCTCACAGTCTAACAGGAAAGATAGTAACTACAAAACAGAAATGAACCTGGTAAATTCACAAAAGTAAGGATAAAGGAGGACACTTGTAGATTACCTTGCCTCTTTCTTTTTGCATTCTCAGTGTTTAGCACAGTGCTGCTAGGCATAATAAGTACTTAATAAATGGACAACTGTTTTTTATTTATTCGTTGTGGCTAGATTAAAGGGCAGGGCACAGTATCAAAAAAGGTTGCACTTGAATGGGTGGGTTTTATAGAAGACTTAGAGCTCCATAGGATTTGAAATGAAGAGGCAGCTTAGAGAAGATCCAGTCCCCTCATTTTACAGATGAAGAAACTACAGCCCCTTTGGGCTATCTCTTTAGATAGATGACGCTGGTTTGCCAAGCTGGGAGGTGAACCAGGTCCTCTGTCTACAGATCCAGTGCTCTGCCATACTCTGCTGCCAACCTTCTTGGCATCCTGGGAACTAGCTTTCATTTGTTTTCAAGAGGCTAATGTGTAATCTGGCCATTCAATGCATATGTTCTCAGTTTTGTCCATGCCTAGGATAAAATGGTAAAATCCATACTGAATTCCATGTAAATCCTTCTGGTCATGCTTTCTGTGCTGACATGTATTAAAATAATTTTTTTCTAACAACAATGCTCTGACCATTTAAAAAAAATCTAATTGCTTTATGGGTTAGTCTCTAGACCATCTTTTTTCCCAGATTATTCAAGACAGACTTGCAGACCTCCCTTCCTCTTCAGTCTATCAACCTTTCCAATCTGTCCTACTGGAAAATTAGATTAGTCTGAGAAGATTTCATTCTAGATAAATGATACTATTTTCCTCCATAAAGCTTGTTAAAATTTGAATTTTAGTGCGGGGGTATTAGAATATAGTTCCCTATATTCTATCATCTTCAAATGTTTAACATTGTATGTATTTCCAAACATTTTGGCGAGTCTAAAAGTTAAAATTTTTTTTCTTAATGGTAGATACTGCATTCATGTCATGTGATCTTTTATTTATTACTTTAAAAAATAACTTCTTAGCATCTTTGGCAAGCACCTATGAATGTAAGGATCTTTACAGTGGTATTTATTTATTAAGGACTTGAGTGGGTATGTTTTATTGTATTGTATGGAGATGTAGTCAATCATTTTTGTCTTCTTTTGTAAGGCCAAGAAAATCAGAAACAAGCTTTTGTTCAGCTAAATGCCCTCTCTGAGTTCTATAGAACCTTAAAATATTAGAGCTACAAAGGATCTTAAAGAACATCTTATTTTTCAGATGAGGACACTGAGGTCCAGGAAGGGTCAGTATTTGCACAAGATCACGCAAGTTGTTAGTGGCAGAGCTGAGGTAAAACCTAGCCCTCCTGATTCCTGGCTGAATGGCAGCCCTCTGCCTCTTCCCCACACAGACAGGCAACATGCTGCTGCCTGTCCTTATCATAGTGCAGCAGCTGCCTGTCCAATGGATGGAGATGTAACGTACTCTTCTGGCCCAAACAAAACTCCTTTTTTGTTTTGCAGCTCTTCTCAGACACCCAAAGTTCTCCTTTACACCTTCCCAGTCACCGAGTGCTCAGAGAAATAACACCCTTGCTCCCACTGCAACCCTCATTATACAATGAAAATTTCAAGCCACGTGTTGATGTATACAAATATGAAGCTCTCTCACATTGAATGTTATCTCCTCGTACCAGAATTGGTTCGTTGCATGTTTTTCCACTGATGGATAAGTCCTTTAGGTATGATCTATCCAGAGATTTACTTAGTACATACTAGATTAAGTTACACCAGAATGGCAAAAATATTAAATTTGGTTAGTAATTGAACCACCCTATACCTCAGTTTCCTCACTTGTAAAATTAATTTTTTACACTTCAGTGGTCTCTGAGCCTCCCCACCTCCTTCCCCTCTAATCAGGCTCTAAATCTATGATCCTTACCCTTCAACAATTCAGACTGGTTGATTTGGCCTCATGATTTTGCCTAATTGGGTTTTTATTTGGATTTATCATTTAGGGATATTTAAGAGGCACCCGTATCAAGGGTCAAGAGTGCTTGGGCTGCATGTGGAAGTGTTTTGGATGGATCTGAGCACATAAGTAGTGCAATAATGAGTTAACCTTAGCCAAATATTCAAGTCCCTGATAAAAAAACAAATACCACTGAATAGACCTCTCTAATGCATGGAAACATGCCAGAGAGAAGAAGGCATTATTTTGTAAAGGAGCATACTTATTATTACCAATAACCAGTTCTCCTAACTGACATTTGTATAACCTAGTACACTAAATAAAGCCCTACTCAGATGTGCCCTGGGCTGCCCAAGGTTCTCACAGGCTCTGCTAGGGATACACAAGCTCTGCCAGGTCCCACCCAAATGAAAAGGTTTTAAATGCCAGCCTGTGATGCATCCCAGACCTGCTGTCCAAGAATAACCTCGCTAAGCTTGGAGAAGCTCATTACTAGAAGGTTGGTCGTCCTGTGCGGATTTTTTTCATCATAGCAACTTATAACAATTTGCTGCTAAGACAAAAAAAGAGTTTAGTTCTGCATCTGTGTAGGGAATTCCCACACAGATACAATCACAGATCCTTTAAGTATTGAAGTAAATTTCTACTTTATCAGCCTATTCTCAATAATATTAACAGATTGATAGCCTCAACAACCCTCTGAAATCAGTAATTGATACATTATTGGTATCATCATCTCTGTACTGAAGATGAAAAAAGTGAGAGAGAGATACAATAAAGGATTGGCCCTGCTTTCTTGGAAGGAAGGGAAAAAAGAAAGGGAGAGAACCAACTTGAGTTTTTTTCACTGGTTTAAGAACCTGCCAATCAATGAGTTAGTCAGCAGGCATTTATTAAACGTTTTACAACGTGTGAGGCATTATACTAAGAGCTGGGGATACAAAGAAAGGCAAAAATATAGTTCCTGTTCTCGAGGAGCTCACATTGTAACAGTGGAGACGGTATGTAAACAACTATGAACATATAAGATAAACACAGGGTGAATGGGAGGTAATCTTAGAAGGAAGTCACTAGCAGTAGGGGGAAAGGGAGGACCAGGAAAGGCCTTTTGCACAAGGTGGGATTTGAGCTGAGTCTTGAAGGAAGCCAGTAAGTGAAGAGGAGAAAGAGAATTCTAGGCATGAGGGACAGCTAGTGAAAAGGGATGGAGTTACATTGGAGGAACAGGAAGGAGGCCAGATAGAGGAGAATAAAGTATAGAATGGTTGGAGTAGGGGGATGGGAAGGGGGAAACAAAAGTATAAACAAATACAAAAAGACTGAAAGTGCCCCCTGCACATGCAGATTGGCACCTGCTCTGCAACTTGTAATCTTGAAGATTTGCCTTGAGCATTGAGAAGAGTGACTGACTTATCCAGTGTCAAACAGCTAATTAATGTGTCTGAAGTGGGACTTGAATTTAGGTTCTCCTGACTGAAGCCAGCTCTCTGCTCATTCTGCCACACTGCTTTAGTGGAGCTGGCACTAGAACCTTAGCTTCAATCTCATTTACTAATTAACTGAATTCATTAGCTGTAGATAGTTAGAAAATCTGAAATAAAGAGCCACCTGGTAAATGCAGGAGATTTCTAAGATGAGGTAATTGTGCTGTTTTAAAATGAAAACAATATTCTTAATGCATTAAAAATAGAATATGCCATAGTGAATCAAACTTTGAGGTATAGACAAGACATAAAGCAGGTTTCCTGACCACTCTGGACTTTATATTCTGAAGGAGCTGCTTGCCTCCAAGGGAATTACCATACTAAATTGGAAAGAAAGTGAATGGTGCATTTTGACCTCCTTAAAACATCCTCACCTGTACCCACATAAACACTCACAGTGACACACATCTGGCAGGCACTCTTGTTATTTTCTTGTATCTGTTCAGAAGTCCCCACTGTGTTACCAACTCAGGCCCACACTGTTGCCTTATGCTTTAAAACAAAATTCCAGTTCCTTAGGTCAAAGAATAGCTATTTAACTAAAGTAGTTCATGTATATGGAAAGCTTACCTTTACTAAGTAATATCTGTATTTTAAAAGAGGAGGTTATTAACACAAAGTAATTTCTAATTGATAGACCAGGGAAGGGAATTTTGAACAGGGCTTTCTCCTGAAGTTCTTGTTCACTCCAGTGGCTGCCTGTGATGCTTGTATGCCAGAAAATGGGGCTGGAGAAGGAGTAGTCAACAGCATGGCACCCCACTTTGGAAGGACTGCTGATTCTCGGAATCAATTCTTTTTTAGATCAACTCAAATTCTTGATTCTTTTTATATCTGTATTTTTTGATAAGTCAGATAAATAATGTGGTCCCCTCAATGCAAACAGTAGTAAACTAGCAGTATAAACAGATTCTCCATCATCTTTTCTTTTGGTAAGAGCTAAAGTGAATCTTGCCCTTTGTTCTTCCATAGGTTCTGATGAAGAATATATTTACATGAACAAAGTTACAACCCATAAGCAGCTGCCTGTGGAGATAGAAAGCAAAGGAAAAGACAAAGACAAAGGTATTGGATCTGGGCCAGGGCTGCTGATTGGTGGAGTGGGACTTATATCCTGGAGGGGAGTGGTGAAAGGGAGCATCTGCCACATTCTTCCATCACCCTAAGCATCAAAGCTTTGGCTGAGACTGGGAGCTATTCCTGGGAGCTATGTTTTAGAGGATGGTATTTTGGGATGGCAGTATTCTGGTCTTCAGCTGCAAGATTGTATTTTGGGATGACAGTACTGTATCCTTCAGCTGGAGAATGGTATTTTGGGATAACAGTCTTCTGATTTTCAACTGGTCATATGCCCATTTCTTAAAGCGTGCCTGTCTCTTAACCTTTTAGATTATAAATTCCTTTAGCACACTAGTATAGCCTATGGACCCCTCTCAGAATATTTTTAAATACATAAAAGAAATGAAAAGGATTACCAAGGAAAATGATTATATAAAATCCAGTTATCAAAATGTTAAAAAAAAATCCCACGTTAAGAATTTCATCTTTAGGGACTCGATATCCCTACCAGGGGTGGGGAACCTGTGTCCTTGAGGCCACATGTGGCCTTCTAGGTCTTCAAGTGTAGTCCTTTGATTGAATCCAAACTTCATAGAACTTTGTTTGGATTCAGTTGAAGGGCCATACTTGAGGACCTAGAAGGTCACATGTAGCCTCAAGGCTGCAGGTTTCCCACCCCTGCAACCACCTGATCCATTCATATCATCACCAGGAGGAGGAAGTAATGTTTCTAATATTGTAAATTAAACCACTTTGGGTGCTGTACTCCTGGTCCTGTAGTATATATCCTCTGATTAGATATATGTGTGTTTTCCATCCCTAAATTATTTTAGAATTTGAGTAACTTCTTTGGACTTTGAAAAAATCTTAAATCTTTGTGATATCTCTTACTTTTTGAAGCATTCTGACAATGTGTGTTATCTCATTTTATCTTCTAGCAGTTCTGTGAAATAAGTACCAACTCAAGAAAGGGAAAATGTTTTTTACCAAGGTTATAAATTAATTTAATTAAAATGATGTGATTAGAAGTAAGAAAGATGTTTTGACTCCTGTATCCTTGCTCATTTCCCCAAGGCACCTTACCCTCTAACATAAAAACTTGGATTGAGTTAATAGGGATGCTGTCCAGCAGGATTTATTCTTTTTTTTTCCCCTTTATCTTTTTGTCTTCTTTCCATCCATCCATCTAGGCTAGAAATGCAGTGGTTACTTGCTGACTCAATCCCGCTACTCATCAGCACACCACTGACCTTTTCCATTTTTGGTCTAGGATGATTTGCTTGTCCTTAGTCAAGGCAACAGGGTAGCAGCTTGCTTCCAGGGATTCATCATAATAGATGTGAGATTTAGTGCAGACACCCATTCATCTTAGCCTAGTGCAACTCAGAACTCCCAGGTTCAAGTGATCTACCAGTGTTAGTCTTCCTACTAGCGGGATAACAGGCATTTGCCATCATGACTGTCTAAGGCACCTTCTTAAGGTCCTGAACGAAACCTATAGGCTGTTAAGTTGACTCTATGTAATGCATCACACGTATTTCTCTTAAGGATATTAGTGATCAAAATTAAAAAAAAAAAACTTAACAGGGCTTTTCCAGAAAACACATGACTGTTTGGTGCCCCTGGTTTTTAGATATGATTCCCTCACCTTCTTCCTCCAAACCTCAGCTAAACTATCCCTTTTGAGTGGTGGCCAACTTGCCAAAAACAGTTTGCCTGCTGGTAAATTATGGGATGGAAAGAACCATAATCATAGGGTGAACTCTGAGTCTCTCTATATAGCAATCGCTTCTGCAGGTCTAATGATTACTGAAGACACTGTGGTCTGTACCATTTTTGACCCAGGGGAGTTGGAGGAGGAACATTCCAGAAATCCAAAACAGGTTCCTCCAAAAGAATTTTTCCTATAGCTGAGGTGCTACTGCATTGTATTCATGGAGAGAAGATAATAGTCTTTAAAGTAGCTTCTGAGCACATCCCACCAGGCTTCCTTCTCAGATGTAACTCCTGTGCCTACGATTGTGTTCTAGTGTGCGATAGACACCTCACACTAACATTTCTCCATTTTTCTTCTTTGCAGCACTGAATCTCTCTGATCCTCTGACCAATGGGGAATTGGTACATCACTTATCTGCCCCACAAAAGAGCCTACCTGATCTCCCACCTCCTAAAACAGTAAGCGTCTGGTGCCGGGTCCTGATTGACCAAACTGTGGCTTCCTCTAGCTTTTAGTGGTTGTTATATGCCATGGTAAATTGATTAATTAGCTAAGGTAATTTTTGAGCACCTACCATGTGTTCATAGTGTAGACACTGTGAGGTACACAGAAGCACAATAAAACCGGAACCTTTAGCTCACATAGTTTATAACTTGGCTGCGAAGATAAACTCATTGAATGAAATTGTCATAGACAAGAAGGTAAATCAGCCATTCTTCTGAAATAGTCACCTTGGATCCCTTAATTGCTAGGTCCAAAGGCCTTTTCTCATTCTCCCTCCTTGACTTTTATGCAGTATTTTACATTGTTGGGTACCCCTTTCTCCTGGACCCTCTTTCCTCCCTTGAATATGACACTGTTTCTTCTCCTGGCTCTCCTACATATCTGGCTGCTTCTCAGTTTCCTTTGTTGAATCATCATCCATGTTTCATCTCCTAAGAAGGGTATTCCCCAAGGCTCTGTTCTGGATCCTCTCTTCTGTTTCTGAATCAGCTACCATGGGTTCAATTATCTCTATGCGGATGACTCCCAGATGCTTCTGCCCAGCTCAAATGTCTTTCCTGAACTCCAGTCCCATACTCATTGGACTTTTCCAAACTGCATTTCCAATAGGTACTTCATTCCTACACAGTGTATCTAAAATGAGATTCATCATCTTGCCCCTACACACTCCTTCTTCAGACTTGAAACTTCCCCTTATTCTGTTAAAATACTTCCCTTATACTCATCTGGGTTTTGCAACATGAATTTCCTGCTTGATTTCTTCATCTTCCTAACCCCTTATACAAAAAATGTTGTCTTATCAATTCCACACACATCCCCTCTGCATCCATCATTGTCCTATCTCCACTAAGATGGCCACCAGGCAAGTTTATGCTCCGTTACTTCCTACCTGGATTATTGGAATGATTTCCTAATTGTTCTTCCAGCTTCTTTTCTCTCCATTCTCTACCTTCTACTACACAGCTGCAAAATCATCGAAGGCACGGGTTTGACAATGATATTTCCCTGCTCAAAGAACCTTCAGTGTTGCCTTATCATTTCTACAATAAAATACAGACTCCTAAGGCATTTGAAGCACTTCAAATTCTAACATCAGTCTACTTTTCCATGTTTCTACCCTTTGTGTACTCTGTGTTGTAGCCAAACTGGCCTCCCTAACCTTGGTTGGCATGGTGTTTTCCTATCTCACTTTTGTACCAGCTGATCACTGTACCTCTTAGTCAAAAAACATTTGCTAAGGACCTGTTATGTGTCAGGCATTATGCTAAGCATTGGGGAAAAAAGAGTCAAAAGACACTCTCTGACCTCAAGGGGCTTATGGTTTAATGGGGAGATCCCAAGCAAACCAATATGTACAAACAAGCTATTTAAAGACTAATAGGAAGTAAATAAGAAGGGGAAGAGGCTAGAATTAAGAGGGAATGGTTTCCCGTAGAAGATGAGATTGTAGTTGGGATTTGAAGGAAGCCAGGAAAGTCAGAAGGGTGGAGATGAAGGGAAATGTAGAGGGATAGAATTCCAGGCATAAGGAACAATGAAAAATGTTTTCTTCGTGAAATAGTGAGGAAGCTGATGTCACTGGATCTAACAGAATCGCAATTTTCATTTTCAGTGTAGTTCATGTGCTGTTTCCTATGGGAAACCTTACCCCTTAGTAGTTTTAATGCTCTTTCCATTTAAAATTGTGTTACATATGCTTCTTTATTTACAGGTAGTGCTCCACCTCCTCCCAATAAAACATTAGCTCACCGAGGTTGCCAGACTTTGATAGAGTTTGTTTGTTGTCCTACATAATAGAAGAAGACCAAAATGACATCTTGATGTTGGGATTATTGTACAGTGTGTCCAACTTTGATTAAACCAATACAAATCTGAAAGATTTTTATAGGTTGCGTTCAAATGGTACATATGAACATTTGGAATAAGGATGTTTCTAAATTTGCAAATCTCACATTTCTTTTGAGCTACTGCAGCTCTGCTTTGCTCACGGAGCACAGTACCTTCTTTGATGCAGGCATGGCATGCCAGACAGTCCTGTGTCAGTGTTTCCCAAGTCTCATAACTGAGACAGAATATAATTAAGTGCTAAGTTTAGTGGCACATGTATGCAAATAGAATTCATTGAGGGTTAGAGTGATCAAGGAAGGCTTCATGGAGAAAGGAGAGGACTTGAGTGTGGAGTTAAAGAATGAATGGCAGTGAGATGAGAAGTTATTCATTGTAGCTATAGCATTAAGCAGCGTGGCACAGGCAACTGCTTACCAGCTATGTTGTTTGCATGGAGTATGACTTGTAAAGGTCAAATGAAGTCTCTGCCATGGGCTGGCTACTAATCCCTTATTATTTTTTCAGTTTTTTTTTTAACATTTTTATTTTAAATTTTGACATCCAAATTCTGTCCATCCCTCCTTCTTCCCCTGTTCCCTGAGATGATAAGCAATCAGATACAGGTTATACATCTGCAATTTCTATGTTACTCATTTTGTACAAAAATATTCAAATAAAAGAAAAAAAATGAAAGAAAGTGAAAAATAGCATGCTTCAGCCTATATTCAATCAATATCAGTTCTTTCTCTGAAAGCAGATAGTATGATTAGTCCTTTGGGTTTGTCTTAAATCATTGCTCAGAATAGCTAAGTCATTCACAGTTCAACATCAAACAATTTTGTTGTTACTGTGTGCAGTGTTCTCCTGGTTTTGTTTACTTCACTATGCATCAGTTCATGTGAGTCTTACCATGTTTTTTTGAAATCATTCTGCTTGTCGTTTCTTATAGCACAATAATATTCCATTATAATCATATACCACAACTTTTTTTAGCCATTTTCCAATCAGTAAGCATCCCTTAAATTTCTAGTTCTTAGCCACCACAAAAGGAGCTGCTATAAATATTTTTGTACAAATAGATACTTTTCCCTTTTCTGGATGTCTTTGGGATATAGACCTAGCAGTAATATTGCTGAATTAAAGGGTGTACACAGTTTTATAGCCCTTTGGACATAGTTCCAAATTGCTCTTCAGAATGGTTGGATCAGTTCACAACTCCACTAGCTGTGCATTAGTGTTCCAGTTTTCCCACATGCCCTCCAACATCCAGTATTTTCCTTTTTTTGTCATATTAGCCACTCTGATAGGTGTTGCCTCAGAGTTGTTTTAATTTGTATTTCTCTGATCAAGAATGATTTAGAGAACTTTTTCATATGACTATAGATAGCTTTGATTTCTTTGTATAAAAACTGCCTGTTTGTATCCTTTTGACCATTTATCAATTGGGGAATGACTTGTATTTTTATAAATATGACTCAGTTTTCTATATATATGAGAAATGAGGTTTTTAAAAATTATTTTGCTTTCAGTGTTCTACAGTCACTTCCATATAGCTTAGATTTTTTCCTCTCTCTCCCCACTCCCTCCCCAAGACAGTATGCCATCTTATATAGGTTATATACGTTCCTATTAAATACATTTTTACCTTAGTCATGTTGAATAGAAGAATTAAAATGGATGAGACAATCCATAAGACAAAATTAATCCATAATACAAAAGTAAATGGTCTGCTTCATTCTGCAATCCAATTCCATAGTTTTTTCTCTGGATGTGGAAGGCATTTTGCCTCAAAAGTTCATTGGAGATTTTTTAGGTCCTTGCTTTCCTGTGAAGGACTAAGTCTACCAGAAAAATTCCTCACACGCTGTGATTGTTGCTGTGTACAAAGTTCTCCTGGTTCTGCTCCATTCATTCAGCATCAGTTCACATAAATCTTTCCAGGCTTCTCTGAAGTCTTCCTGTTCATCATTTCTTATAGCACAGTAGTATTCCATTACATTCATATACCACAACTTGTTCAGCCATTCCCCAATTTATGGGCATCCCCTGGATTTTCAGTTTTTGGCCATCACAAAGAGTGCTGCTATAAATATTTTTATATGTGTTGGACACTTTCCCATTTTTTTGAACTCTTGGGGATACAGTCTTAGAAGCAATATTGCTGGATCAAAGGGTATGCACGTTTTTGTAGCCCTTTGGGCATAGTTCCAAATTGCTCTCTGGAATGGTTGGATGAGCACAGCTCCACCAATAATGAATTAGTGTTCTAACTCTCCCATATCTTCTCCAACATTTATCATCTTCCTGTTTTGTCATGTTAACCAGTCTGGTAGGTATGATGTAGTACCACAGAGTTGTTTTGATTTGCATTTTTTATATGACTATAGATAGTTTTCATTTATTCCTCTGAAAACTACCTGTTCATATACTTTGACCATTTATCAATTGGGGAATGACTTGTTTCTTCTTTTTTTTTTAATAAATTTATTTATTTAACTTTTTACATTCATTTTCACAAGATTTTGGGTTCCAAAATTTTCTCCCCATTTGGCCCCTCCCCTCTCCCCAATACACAGAGCATTCTAATTACCCATATCATCAATCTGCCCACTTTTCTTTCATCC
>CM053769.1:539063129-539096959 GCA_028658325.1 Potorous gilbertii
TTTTGTAATTTCTTAGTTTCTCATAAAATCATTAGCTTTCATCTACTCCATTCTAATTTTTAAAGAATTATTTTCTTCAGTGAGCTTTTGAACTTCCTTTTCCATTTGGCTAATTCTACTCTTTAAAGCATTCTTCTCTTCATTGATTTTTGGGCCTCTTTTGCCATTTGAGTTAGTCTATTTTTAAAGGTGTTATTTTCTTCAGCTTTTTTTGGGGGTCTCCTTTAGCAAGCTGTTGACTTGCTTTTCATGATCTTCTTGCATCGCTCTCATTTCTCTTCCCAATTTTTCCTCCACCTCTCTTACTTGATTTTCAAAATCTTTTTTGAGCTCTTCCATGGCCTAAGACCATTGCATATTTATTTTGAAAGTTTTGGATGTAGAAGCCTTGACTTTTAGGTCTTCCTTTGATGATATGCATTGTTCCTCCTCATCAGAAAGGATGGAAGAAAATAGCAGCTCATCAAGAAAGTAATCTTCTATTGTCTTATTCTTTTTCCCTTTTGGGGGGCATTTTCCTAGTCAGTTACTTGACTTTTGAGTGCTTTGTCAAGGGGAGGGTATAATCTGGGGACATGTAAGTTCTCAGTTCCTTTAAGATGGCACAGTCAAGAGAGAGGTGTTTGTCCTCTCCAGGCCTGCACTCTGGTCTAGGAGCAACCACAAGCACTCTCTGCCCAGGATCTGCTAGTAGGATTCCCTATCCAGAGCTTCCACCAGCTCCACCAGCCAGTGCTCCTTCTCACCCCAGGACTTCCACTCAGGGCTGACACCCAGATCAGGGGCTCAATTCCCCCAGGGTCTTTAAGCTGAGGACTACAAAAATGGAGGCTGCCACTGCAGTTGCTGCTGCTGGCAGGACCAGACTATGTTCCCTTCTCACCCAAGTGAATGAGCTTTCTCACTGACCTTTGAAACTGTGGCGTTTGTGGGTTGAGCAATCTGGGAACTGCTGCTACTAGTGGTGCCCTGAAGCCTGGTCCTGTCCCTGCTGAGCAATGCAGCACTCTGCTCCGAGCCTAGTGCGATAGCCCTTTCCTGTTGGCCTTCCAAGCTGTCTTGGGCCGGAAATCTCTTCCACTCTGTTATTTTGTGGCTTCTGCTGCTCTAAAATTTGTTTAGAGTCATTTTTACAGGTATTTTATGGGCTATGGGGTGGAGGGGAAGCTTCTACAGGTGTGTCCTTCTAACGCCTCCGTCTTGGCTCCACCCCTCTAGGCTTGGTTTTAGCATGGATTCTCTATTTGTGGTGATGGTTCAATGAATGCCCATTTTTTTCACTGTCCCCCTACCCCTCCCTGCCTTCAGCAGTGTCCTTGTACTTTATAGCACCATACTTTTTCACTGTGAGCACTCCTTCTACAAGACCCATATCACAACTTTTCCTCATCAAAACAGTCAGTCTTTGTTGTAACTATAAAAAGAATAACTACTTGGGGGTCAGCCTTGTGGTAATAGGTCTCTACAAACTTAATTAGGCTGCTTCTCAGGCAACAGACATATTGTTCATCCCCAGGGCCACTTCCCAACTTGGTGGGCTTAACGAGAATGTAGGTCCTGCTGGCATAACCTTTAAGAACCTAGGCTTAGCTCCACACCTCAGTGAAGCACATGAGTAGGACTTAAATAGAAGTCCCTTCAATGAATGAGATAATAATAACTAATAAGGAAACCTTATTGCTTGTGGGGGAAAATATAATTATTATATTATTAGTTTTAAAACCTTATTTTATTCATAAGGTGGGGTCGGAAAATCATCCGTTTTTGATACCAGAGTATAAAATAAAGAAGTATAAAAATGTTCTATCAAAAGGATTGATTGTGTGTGAGGACTGTTTTTGATAGACTTAGTCTTCCACATCAAGGCAAACCTAAAACATTCCCAGAGGACTCATGATGCAAAATGCCATCCACATCCAGAGAAAGAACTATGGAGTCAGAACACAGAATATAGCAGAATATTTTCTCTTTTGTCATGTTTGGTTTTGTTTAGTTTTACTCATGCTTTCTCCTATTTGTTTCATTCTTCTATACAACATGACTAATGTGAAAATGTGTTTAACAGGAATGTATGTGTAGAGCCCATATAAGATTGCATGCTGTCTTGGGGAGGAAAGTGGAAGGGAGGGGGAGAAAATTTAAAACTTACAGAAGTGATTGTTGAGAACTGAAAACAAACAAATTTTTTTTTAAGCGTATCCATTGGCAACTTCTAACTTCTAAATCCTTGACATACCCTTTTCCTTCCATCTCAGATAAACAGGAGAAAAGCCAGGATCACAGAGAGTGAGTCTTTAGCTCTAGACTCACTCCGTTTGCTCTCACCACAGGAGCTAAGTGGGATGCCAAAGTTACATGGCTGATTGGACTCACTCCTTATAGTTAGGAGAGCAAACTAGGCTGCCTTGAGCTCCTGTCTTTTAAACTGTCTTGAAGCAAGTAAGAGCCTTTATTTTTCAGTATCACTTAAGGACACTATTAGAAAACAGCCATACAAAATAAATGTTCCAATTTAAGAATCTAAAACAAAGTTAATATTGTTCCAGTGAAGCTTTTTTTTCCCCACAAGCAAGAAAATACTTTAAGTCTGTATCTGTTTTATTTGTTTTCAAGCCAAAATAAAGTCACTGTGCTTATCCAAGCATAGCATATTTTTATTAATTGGACTGAAATACAAAAACAAAGCTCCCAATTTTACACTTTCATTTTGAGAAAAAAAAAAAGAATTAAGAATGCCCTCTGTAGAGAAGAGCTAGGCTTACTTTCTGATAGCTGAGACGTTGAGCATCAGGGGTGTACTGGTTTCCTTCAAAAACTCCTTCAGAAGGCAAGCCACTGACGTCCTGGATGACCTGAGTAGGAAGAGAGGAGGAGTAAGTTGGTGGGTCAGACTCAGGACCAGACTTTAGCAGCTCCTCACTCAGGTTTGTTCACTGCCTACACCTTGATTCAGTCCAAGCTAGTACCAGACATCCCAGGTGTCTCTTGAGAATGGACAGATGGTGGTGTGTTAAATGATTTTCCTCCCAACTGAACATTTCCATGCTATTCCAGGACCAGTCCCAAATTATATCTCAGAACTCTAGAAACTCTTTTCAGCTGGGAAAGGTTATTAGAGTTTTCAAATCGCATATGATCATGTTAACAGATGGAAGAGGGGAGCATGTTGCCAGGAGATTTGGGTCATAGGGAATGAAGTCAATCAAACCGATTCTGGTCACTAACATTTTGAGTTCTGTGGTTGGTACAACACAAGTGAAAACTTTTTGCCACAACTGCCTCTATCCCCAGGCTTTGTGGTCCCCTTGGTCCCCACTGCTTTCTGTTAATAGTTCCTTTGTGGTTTCAATAAATTTACCACATTTCCGGAACAGCCTCCTTCTTTTGAGTGTGTTGGATCCCTCTCTATGATATGTTCTCATACCCAGTTAGGAAGAGAGATTGCCTCTGAGAAACATTTTCCTTAATGTCCTCACTAGAATATGCTTCTTCCTCTAGGGAGGAATTTCTTTATTCATGGCTAAAGGGTTGAATGGAAAGTACACAGAGAAGCAATCAGGCTTGGCTGGCCCTTTGACCTGCAGAAGCTAGGACTTTACAGGATGACCAAAGCCAGAGCTATTGCTTCAAGAGAGGTTCCCACAGTCACCTAGTCCTATACTTTCTGGTAACACTTAAACTGAGCTACAGGTACAGCCAGAAACAGTCATTCCACACATTTATGTATATAGGGTTCATCTCGATGCAAACTGCTCGAAGGAAAAAACTTCCTCCTTCATTCCTGGTCTTTCAGCTCCAGCAGACCCACTGGAGATTGATTTGAACCAGCTCAACTCTTTCCAATTCTGAGAGCTAAGTGAGAATGCTTCAGGAAGGGAAAAATCAAACCTTACGTTTACTTCACTCACTGATAGTTTGGGATTCTGGTAGCTCAAAGCTACGGATCATCACGCAGATTACAGCTCCTCCTCCCAAATTCTGGGAGAATAAGCTGAATCTCATTCAGATCTAAGAGCCTCCTGAGACAACTGGCTGCTATTGCCTTTGGCTCTAGGGACTCTACTAGACTGAAAGCTTGTCCTGAGTTTTCTTCATTTGTTTCTGGGTGTAAAACTGAATCCTATTGTGATCCAAAGTCTGCCCTCCCTCCTTGGGCAGCTCCCTCCCTTCCTGGCAGTTCTCAGCCCAGGGCTTCCTCTCCCAATTCCCAGCTCTCCTCCCTGGGGCCCCCTGAACTCCTTCCTCCCATAAGCCTCCTTTCTATTCCCAGATGTTTTGCTTCAGCTGCTACTCACTCAGGCTTGGTTCTGAAACACTAAGCTAAGTGTTTTCTTGTTGAATTTCCAAAGGAAAACAGGGCAGGCAGTTGCTCTCTGAAAAGTCCTGACATTTCCCTTTCTTCCTTGAATGTGTCTGGGGTTGAGGAGGAAATGAAAACAAGTTTTCACCTCTTTAAACTGGTTGGGATACATTGCCTGACATCTTCCCCACTACCCTCTGATCTCTATACACATTTCCACTTGTTCCAGTAGAAACCACAGAGCCAGTCAACATGGTCCTACCAGATCGGAATGGAAGAGATAAGGATCTCCTAGCATCTGCCTACCTGGACTCTCTCAGATACACGTGAGCAGTGCTAAGTAAGGTTTCTTTTTTTCCAACTACAGACAAGCTTACTACCTAAGTCTGTGTTCCAGGGAGTCTTAATCTGGGGTCCACAGATTTGAAGGGTATTATGACCTTGATTGGGAAAAAAAAATCTTCATTTTCACTAATCTCTAAGTGAAATTTGGCATTTTCTTCAATTTAAAAAACTATTGGTCTGAAAAAGAGTCAATAGGCTTCACCATACTGCCAAAGGGGGTCTGTGGCAACAAAGGGGGCTAGAACCCCTGGCCTTGATCTATCAGTACTTCAGAGGGCCACCATGAAGAAGAGATGGGAGAAAAGCAATTACATGTTAGTACCATTCTAGTGCAAAATGTGACTAGGCTCTTCGAACTAGTGAACAGAATCTACTTAGTCATGTGGTTATGAAGGAGTCTCACTACGGCTACAGGGTGAGGAAAGAAGGCCCTCATAAAAATAAAACTAGGAAGCAGTTACGCATGTTAATAATTCCTCTTTGAAAATTATGTGCTCTTACTCTGAACACAACTTGGGTTCAAATCCTACATGACCTTAGAAGAGTCACTTAAACCCTCTAGGGCTCAGTTTCCTCATCTATAAAACGAGGGGAGAGGGATGGGCTAGATGAACTTGGAGGTTCCTTCCTGCTCTGGCTCTGTGATCTTCTGAATTTTATCAATCAAAACTAACTGCTGAACTGGGGCTCTCCCTGTCCCTTCCCACCCCCATCCATTCTAAATTTCTAACTTCAGTTACCCAAAACATTTCTGACCCTGAAGTGCCCCTCAGAACCAGGCTGCATGCCAGTGCTCTTATATATTCTCTCTCTTTTTTGCACATTATTTTGTACAAATGCTGGTGAGTTTGCAGTATGTGGGGTATGGGGAGGCAGCATTCAGTTTTTCCAAGGAAGGCATTTTGCAAGGCCTCAGAAACAAACCTTCCTCCCATCAGACTGAAATAACAGTATTGACAGTTGGGGAGCTAGTGTCTCCAGCAGATGCTGTTTTCTGTTGCTTTTTAATAAGGCAATGGATGTTTAAAATAGCAGTTTGCAAAACCTTGGCAGTGCTTTCCAAGTCAGTTACATCCAGCAAGCTGCAGGGGGATGTTTCTCCTAAACAGAGACCTGTCTCATTGGCAGCACACACAGATGGTAGTGAAGGGAAGGAGAGATGGAGAAAACAAAAGAGAAGAGCAGCTTTTTGGCCAAGATTCTTCAGAGTGCTCTTATCCAGGTGTCAGTTAAGGCTCAAGCTAGGAAGTATCTTTGGAATCAAAAGAAGGGTAAGAGTTGGACAGTGTCTCTCTTGGTTTGTTTAGGAAATAGTAACAGATGGTTAAGGTCTTCCCTTGGATGCTGCTGCATTTCCACATCAACAGCAACAACCAGAAGAAGCATTTACTAAGCCCCTAATAGGTGCATGCTTTCAGTAAGGAAACAAGTGGCTCGTCATTGTCTAGGAGATCAGAAGAGCTAACTACTGCTCCTAGCACACAAGACCCTTCATCAGGTACCAGCCTCCCTTCTCCAACCTCATCTGTCACTACCCCTTCCCAGGGAGTACCTTCGGCAAAAGGGAAGCTAACTGCCTCATTTTTACCATTCCTGTGCCACATCTTCCTTTGGGTTCTCCCAATATGTGGCATATCCACACCCCTAATTTCTTATCTATGTAACACCCTATAAACCCCACCTTCTTCATGAAGACTTTCCCAGTTACTCTGGCAAACAGTGAAAGTACACTGCATAGCACTTATTATCTATACAATACAGTCTGTATAATATCTATATAATATAGATACATCTATATAATATAATCTTATATTCAACATTTAAATATGCATCATCTTGTATTTTTCTTTAGTCAGTTTATATACATTATCTTTTGCCCCCAACTATGTTATAGGTTCTTGATCACATACTATTGTATCTTTCTCAGTGCTGGGCTCTCCAAATTAAACTTAGCTTTGTGGCTGAAGAGATAAGCAACAAATCAATGAACTGCATTAATACCACTATGGTGACAACCAAAGAAACATTCCCGGCTCCTCTTAAGTTTTCTTTTTTCCTGTTTTTGAACATCACTTGGAAGTGCTAAGAGTCAAAAAGAGGTGATGTTTCATGTTGTTAGAGAAAGGAATTTACAATTAAGTGGATTAGAGGGTACATGCCTGCCCAGGGAGTATGGCTAGGAAATAGAGAACAATTGTCATGAGTAGCCCTGGAAAAGACATTGTGAGAATGAGGAGACAGTTTACTATCCTTCCCAATTATTCCCCCAATGATTTTTCTTGAAAAGCCATAAAAACAAACAAACAAACTGATGTGTGATTTTCATTAACATTATGATACCAGAAGTGAATATGATAGGATATGTGAGTAACATTCCCCTCTGGAATCCTTCCTCATCCCTGTCTCCTAAGGTCAGGAGTAGGTTCAGACCAGCTCCTAGGTCTAGACCACCCACAACTTCTCTTCCTCTTAGTTCTAACAGAGACTGCCTCAAGTATAAAAAAGTACTCAGCACGCGACTGTGCCAACCTGTTTTTTTGGCAATGGATTTGGGGTTCAATATATAGGTAGTTTGTGTTGCTGCCTGGAACTAAAGTTCTTAAGTGAAAAATGAAACCTGTTTACTATTTAAACATGAATGCTGTTCCGTGTACGTGAAGGATCGGGGGAAAGGAAAACCTGGTAAACCAAAACACAGTTACATGGAAAAAAATGACCCATACCTTGTTTTTGGTGAAGGTGGGGTCTCAAATGGTAAAATAGCAAGATCAGGTGAAGACACTAGGGATATTTAGCCTACTCAAGAGACGACTTGGGAGGATGTGAGAGGTGTATGCAACCATCTAAGGGACTTTCATGTGGAAGAGGTATTGGACTTGTGTTTGGCCCCCAAGGGAAATGAGTAGAAGTTGTAGATAGGAAAAATTCAGGTGCTTGATGTAAGGAGAAAATTTCTTAAACATCTAGAGTGATCCCAAAGTGGAATAGGTTGTCAGGGAGATGAGGGTGGGGTGTCTGGAGCTCACTTTTACCCTAGTAGGCAGAAGCTAGACTACATTTGTTACAGGTGTTATTGTAGAGGAGAGTCTAAGTCAGTTATAGTCTAAACTAGATAGTCCTACTCTTTGAGAGGTTTTGTGAAAACATGACTTTAATGGAAGGTTATTAAATCTGTCTTTCCTCAAAGCCCCAGATGTAAGTAACCAGTTCATAGCCTGCTGCTGCCTCCACCAGCTCTAGCCCCAATGAACAAACGGGAGACCCCAGAGCTCTCCTCACCCGGAGCCACTGCTCTGCCTGGTCCTTGCTCTGCAGTCCCAGGACGATCACATCAGCATTTGTTGGAGTGATCTTCAGGTTGTGCTCTTTCTTCCTCACTTGTTTCTCCTTGTAGATGACACTACAGCCTACCAGATTTACATCGAGCTGGGGATTGTGATCCTTGGAGGATTTGTAGCACTGAAAACAAGAGGCCAGAATTAAATGGTGAAAACCACCAAAAGCAGGTGCAACTGTCACTTTTGGAAAACCCAACAAATCCACCTCTGTTATGGAACCAAAAAGTTTACTGCTCACCAAATCATGCTCAGATAATTTGTCTTTGAATATTTGCATTTCTATCTTACCATGCAGTATCTATAAGTCAATCTCTCTCTCTCCCCCTCACCAAATGGTATAGCATATATACAAAACAGTTTGAAATTTGACTAGATAAGGTTTTGGGGGCCATGATTATTTTCATGGTTTGATGCCTTATCCTGGGTAGCAACCCCAGAAGGCTCTCCTGAGAAACACAACAAACAGTTAGCTTCGCACTTATCATAGAAGAGGCATAATCCATAGTAAAAATTTAATACCAAACTACTTTTTCTCTATTTCCCAACACAATGTGATTAACTTCTCCTATGGTCGGTGTTGTGGGTTTAGGCAAGGTAATGTAAGTTTAATATTAGCCTGAGGAAATCTTAACTGGGCAAAGAAGGAAAATGAAAAGGAATCTCACTCCCTTCCTCATTGAGGTAGGGACTCTGAATGTGGAAAATTTCATTTAATATCAGACTTTTTTTGATGTATTGATAATTTTTCTGAACTGGTTTTTTTCTCTATTCTCTATAATCATGTGTCTCTGGAATAGGGAGGAAGGGATATATTGGAAGATGTAGGTGATACAAAAACAAAAGATATCCATAGAATTTATTTTGATAAACGCTAAATGAGAAGGTTAATATGCTAAAAAATAAAAGATCATTGCCAAACTCAAGGTAATTATCCAATGTTTCGAGAGTATCCCCACAATGCCTCTGTTATATGACATGATGTCTATATAATGAGACAACTGAGATTGTATTATTACAAATAATATAAAAGAATGAATAATCTAATATGGGTTGTTGTTGTCACAATAACACCTCTTATGATGCCTTGATCATGTACCAAATTAAAATTGTAAAGTGGCTGGAAAGACATACCCAATCTACTTGAAGCAGGTCAGGGAGAAGCAACAAGGCAATATAAAGAAACAACAGCAGTCTTCACATGTAATTGAGAGCTGCCTATATATTGGCACATCTACATTTAGCAACAGATGCTAATATATCTTACTGGTCTGGGCTACAGTGGCAGAAACATCTGTCATAAGCCTGAATCTCAAATATTAATTATCCACCTCTCCTCCTTCTGCCAAAGGAAAAAAAATAGGACTAATCATTCATGTTAAGTACAAAACAGTGTTTTGCTAACCAATAATCTGTTGTCCTTAATGACACACAACTGCTTGGCCCACTGCCCCAGCCACTTTTTCCTCCACAGGAAGGCACAGATCCGGGCATCCTTCATCAGCTCGATGGTAGCTTCTGGGGATGGCCACTGGTGGGGTGTTGACTTGCTCTTGCTGCTTTCCTCTTCATCATACGACTCATAGGAACTACTCACAGGTTCGCCGTCATCTGTAAAGAAGATCAGCTTAGTCACAGTCTGTCTGCCTGGGAAGCAAGAAGGTTGTCTTCAAACATGCTCTGTCCAGGCAAGGGCAAAGGGAATCATGCCATCACACTGTCAAAGGGCAGGAGCAACGGCAAAACTGCTTAGTGAACAAGGTGTCCTGGATCAGAGGCGTATTCCAATAATGCCTTTTCATTCTGTTGGCTCTCTGTTCTATTCTGTCTTCAAATGGTAAGATTCTTCTAGCTAGAAACCAGAAAGATGGGAGAGAAACCATTTTTTTTCCTCCCCAAATTCTTTTTGTTTCAGATTCTAGAAAGCACTGATCAAAAATGTGACATGTGCCCTTTCTGAGCTTGATTTCTTCCTCTGTAGGACAAAGGGGCTAGATTAGTTAGGCAGGTAGCAAGCAAGTATTTATCGATCATTTACTATGTGCCAGGGACTGTACTAATTTTTGAGGATAAAAAACCAAAGCAAATTAAAGTGGAAAATTTTTTTATATACATGTATATGTGTGTGTGTATATATATATATATATTTACAAAATATATATGTATAGCTATGTACACATATATACCTACACATATGATGCACACACAAATGAGTATGTGTATATGTCTCTTTATACGTGTATAGAACTCAAACTTCTTATTTGCTATATTCAACAATAATAATTTTCAAAAGCTTCCCTGTCCCCAAATTAAGTGATCTTTAAAGGTTCATTCTAGCTCTTAACATTAATGGCTTTATTTCAGGAAGGAAGGAGAGACAACCCAAAAGCCCTGGGGTGACCTGGGAATATGAGAAATAGTATTTATCTTAGCACCCCGACTGAAGGCTCATCTTTCTCAGGCATGGTTTACCCATTTCAAAACTGCAGATACAAAGAAATAACAGGCCAAACTATAGTAGTAAATGACTGAGAAAGAGGAGCACCTTTCCATCCCCCAATCTACTCTCACCCAAAGACTTTCCATCACTTTCAGTCACTTCTACTGTTTTATTCTCTATAACATTACTTCCTGCCTTTCCTTTCCATTCCAACTATTTTCCTCATACTTTCCCTGCTACCATCTGTCTTCCTTCTTCCTTTATCTTGTTGTCAAATCCACCAATAAGGCAACCTGTTTTTAAATCCTCCAAATGAACTAGTTCACAAATTCTCCATAGCCATACTCTACTCATTTAATCAGTTAAATGGATTTTACAAATTGGCTCAACATTAAGATTTTTAATAATGGGAGCTATCTGAAAATAGAATGGGCTGCCTTGTGAAGCATGTAGAGGTGTTTGAACGATGGGTGGATGGGTAAAGATTGAGCTAGATGATCTCTGAGGGCCTAGGTAATTCTACTCCAATGGTGTATTATAAAAGAAACTGAGATAACATAGTAAAGTGGCACTTTATATGCCTTGGGTAACATTCAGGACATTAGTATTATTATAAGTGCTGGGGCCTATGAATAATAAGGGACAGCAGTGATAATATTCCCAGAAGCAGAATTCAATAAGCCACAAGACTCTAAGAATGAAATATAGACCTATCCCCCACTATGTAGTCAGTTAAGTGCATCGTTACCAAAAGCATCCAAAACGTAGACTCCCATTTTCCCAGTCCCCTCCCTGGACTCTCTTGGGAATATGATGGGCAAATGCCCCTTTGGCTATACAAGCAGAGTCAAACAAGAAGGGCAGAAATATCTATTAGTAAGGGCACAGCAATAAGGGGAAGGATGGGGACATGCATATGGGCAGAGAAAACGACAGTAATGAACACTTTTGGGCAGTTAACAACATTTCCCAAGGTTACTCTGCAAGGACATAAGTGTATAGCATTCCAGATTCAGAAAAGGGCAGTACCCAAGGTGATTGTGGCATAAATAACTCCCTCAGGCACTTGCACCCATATGGGGATCCCAGTGGTGGAAAATGTACCAGAATAACTTGTACAATATTCAGAAAGAAAAAAGGCATGAGAAGGGTGGGGAATGGGGAGAGGAAAAGAGAAAGTCACAGATGGTATGATTACAATTTCAAGCAAGAAGGATGGAGCCTGGTTTCAGCTGAAAACTGTCCAGTGGATGCTGAGGGTGCACTAAAAACCTTTTATTTCACTCTTAACAGTGAGTGATCAGGCATGCACAGAGAAATAGATCCACCAAACCATTCTGACTTTCAGGGAGTCAATAAAATGACGTTCATTCACTGGAGGTGAAGTCCTCTGGACCAAGGGAGTATGACAATTGACACTGTCACACAAACCTTAATTAGGCACAAAGAGAACCACAAATATGGATGTCCAATTCATTAGAAGGCCAGTTGTCAACCTGAGTACAAACTAACATCATTTTGGAGCAATTTGGCTATCTATTCCCCAAATCATCTCTCCATTCTGCCTCTTTCTTGAGAGCCTAAATTTCTCCCATCCACCTTGCTTAGTTTAACAACTTCTCCCAGTATAATTTTGGTTGCATACTAAAGTTAGAAATGCCCAGATCAATTGAGATGTCCTCACAATGACCCAAACTCTCACTATAATTAATTAATCCAAATTCACTGAACAGTGATAAACAAACAACAGGAAGCTATGTGAGTCTTTGTAAACTAAAGTCCATGATCAAATGTCTACATTATGAAGAGTCTCACCTGTTTCTGATGCCCCTCCCCAACTATCCGGGAGTCAGGCACAAGCTGGTACTTGCCAGAAGAAAGAAGACTATCTAAAATGCAGAGGCGGATGCTTTGGTGAGTCACCACTTCAGCCTGCTAATGCGACCCAACCTGTGTGCTCTTGATCTGCCTGACCTTGCCTGTCAGACACTACCAAAGTAGTAGCTTTGAGCTTTGGTGTGAAACTGCAGCTCAGACCAACTGTCTGAAAAGCATCAGATGTTCAGCACATCAATTACAGACAGTTATCTAACCACGTCCATCTAACTGTTCTTCAAATTACATCAAGCAAAATTGGGATGCCAACTTTCCAGAGCCTAGAACCAGACGGTAGGTGAAAATATGGTACAAGAGAAGCAGAGGTAGCCATGGAAAACACATTTCCTGACTCTTCTGCTATTTTCTTCACAGGCTCCACTTGTTTTCACTGTCACCCAGTGACACCATTTCCTTTAGCAATATTCATTATGGCCCCTGGTAGGATGATAAAACATAATCTTTTATATCTGTATGTTGTTTTATATCTTCATCTCATTTTATCTCCACAGCAAGCCTGTTGAGGTAAGGTAAAGCTAATCGCTTGTCCTATTTTAGTAATGAGGTGGGGGGAGGGGAGAAAAATGGAAAGAGGGAAGAAGGGTATGGAAGAGGGCTGAGAGAAAAGGGGAGATGACCACAGGCAAGGGGAGGAGGAGAGATTAAGTTGCTTCTTCAAGGTTATATAGATAGCTGGAGTTAGAATCTTGGTCTCCTGATCCATGAGGGGACAGAACTTCTCCATATGATAGGAACTTAGTTTTGATTCTAAATTTGGTATTCTGTTAACATCATGGGTTAACACCCATTCTACCATGGGTTTTGTCCCCAAGTTGAGAAGGAAGGGATTAACATTAAGTTGATATTCTTCCCTTCTCAATCGTCCTCTATTTGATTATTTTATTGCTTGGTTTGGGGCCAGGGCAGGCTGTAGCTGGGAGGTCTGGCTACACTAATTTTGAGTGGAGAGAGACGTACCTGTTTTAGTCATCACTGTTTCAAGTGCTCAGTATTGTAGTACTGAGGAAAGAGCTCAAATCTTGTCTCTCACACTATCTGTGAGATCTTGGGCAAAGTCACTTAACCTCTCTTGGCCCAAGTTTTCTTATTTTTAAAGTAAGGGGCTTGGACTAGATGACCTTCAGCTCCAGATCTGGGAATGTAGCTAGATGTGACCTTTCTTAGCGTTGGTTTACTTCATTTATAAAACGAGATCTGCAATTTTCCTTCAAGCTCTTCAGGATCCTATGGTCTTTGGCACAGAGGATATGTGGCACAAATGGGTGCTGAGTATGGGAAAAGGATGGTGATAGGGAGGGAACTTTTTAATCTCCAAAGGCTTAAAGGGAACAAAAATACACAAATTATTGAGTCCATCCCTGCATTCAGACACAAGTGGTAACCAAATATTCTCACACAATTGATGCCTATCCAGTTAGTTCCTGGAGAGATAGTCCTTTCAACTTAGCAAACAGTAGTTTTTATTGAAAAGACACAAAATCTGATCATACAAACTGAAGTCTAAAACTACAAAGATTTCTAAATAACCTTAAATCTGACAATCTTTCTAAAGCCTCATGCTAAGTTACACAATTCTGTTCTTAAGAACTTGAAGGCTAAAAATTTCAACTCTGATCTTGACAGAAATGACCTCATAGTTGTGTGGCATTATGCAAGTCAAAACCTCTCACTTTCCTCAACAGGGAAATAAAGTAGTTGAAGTAAATAATTGCTATGGTCCCTTTAAAATTAAGAGTCTATCTGGGTCTCTATTTTCTGGTAGATTAGCCACTAGGAATAATGGCCAGTTCCAATCTCAGGACCAAAGAGGATCCTCTGGATGAATTTCTTAGCATATTTATCGTGTTTCCCTAGATTTGGACCCTCCTGGCTAAATTAGTTTGAGGTACCATGTGATATCCTGACCCACTAAATGCTGAAGAAAGCTTATCAAAACTTTAACAAACAAATGTGACACCATCTCACTTTTGTTCAATGTTACAGCAAAGTCTGAGGGAGACCTGTCTCTAACAAGTTCAACTATGACTACTAGCTGTCCTATATAAATACCCCCTATATTCTTATTCAAACTCACCAAGAGAGGTAAACAGCTGATCAAACCATACTGTTCCGTTTTAAGTTGGGGCACCGCAGAAGAATATAGGATGCAAAGTAGCAAAGGTCAATGTAGCAAAGGTCAGATATCCTTAGCCTTGAGGCCTCAACTAGTGAGCAATGAATGATGAGTTAGGCACTGGCAGGGGAATCAGGAAAAAGAGTAAAGGAAAGGGGAAGAGATAGAAAGAAAGAAGCTTGGAGAAGACAAGGAAGACAGGCATGGTGGTTGAAGAGTGGTAGAGGAAGAACCCACAATAAATACCTCCCATGTTCCCTCTGTAGTCACTTTGTGTCAAGATTCACTGCATACCTTAAATGTTCATTTGAGGAGGGTCTCTGTGATTTAACCAACCTATCCTAAAAGCTGTAATGTAGTAGGACACTGCTGGATTTGAAGTCAGAAAGATGTGGGTTCAGTTCTTGCCTCAGCCACATATGACTAACTGAGTGTCTCTGGGCAAGGCGTGCAGTATTTCTGAGTCACAGTTTCCTCACCTGTGGAGTGAATTTGGATTCAATGACTTCTGAGGATTCCTTCTGTTCTAGATCTCCGACTGACTCTGATCTTTGAGCAGGTCAAGTTCAGGAGAGATTTTGGGTCATACCTCTAAACCAGCTCAGAACCTACTGCTCTTCCCCACAGCCTGGTTACAAAGAAGCTTCTCACCTCATTTGGCACAGACATTTGACCCTTCCTCTCCCTGCATGTGCTTGTATCAGCAATGCCCAGCAGAACATGACAACAGGAAACACCAGATCCCATAAACCTTCTGATCCTGAGCCAATTTAAGATTGCCCTCTAATCCTAGCCATGCACCCCCTATAGATCAGGGAGAGCCCTCCTGGAGGAGCTGTCCCCACTGCAAGGACAAGACTTACATCACACTAGATGCTGAATCCTGATAAGGAGCCACCTTTTAAAATCCCAACCAGATTTCTGTTGCCTTCTAGCTATAAGGCAGCAATGTCTGCAGCTATTGGGGTATTAGAAGCACTTCCCTTCTTCTGTGCATGAAGTACTTAAATCACCCTTAATGGTGAAGCTGCAGGGATGTACCATTTAAGGAAGTATCATATGGTTCTGCCTCTTCATAATATCCCTCTGGAGACTCGATCTTTGGGACTGGGAGCTGTTTCCTTTCTGGAATCTGTGGAATGAACAAATAAAACAAACGTTTTTTTTTAAATAGAGATACAGGAGAAAGAACTCAGAATTAACTCTTTCAGTGGAAGGATGGAAGGAACTCCTGGACAAAGTTTCTTAGAGAAAAATGTTATATGGTGTTGAATTCAGTTAATTTCAACCACACAGGGAAGCAGTTAGGTTATGGGGCTGCGAGCAAGGGGATGGGAAACAATGTGAATAAAATTCTTCGTGTTTAAAGCTGGAGACCTAAGAGAGCATCGACCCTCCCCGCTCTCAGATGAAGAAACTGAGGCTTCCAGAGGTTAAGTGGCAGGAACTACAGTCACTGAAAGCTAGGACTTTAACCCAGGTCCTTTAGCCCTATAAAAAGCTAGCTGTTATCATATTATTGAGATGTGGTAAGATGTCCCAGGAAAAAAGAAGAGTCAATTAGTCAATAAATGTTTAGCAATCAACTCACCATGCCTAGCATCCTCACAAATGCTTATCAGACTGTAAATATTTTAACATTTTAGATTATCTATAAGCATATCTTTGCAACGATTTCTTAAATTAAAAAAACCCATGAAAAATATTCAAGTAATATTTGTTAACATTGGTCTTCTTTAGTCAATAAATATTTAGCAATCAACTAACCATGCTTAGCATCCTCACAAATGCTTATCAGATTGTAAATACTTTAACATTTTAGATTATCTATAACCATATCTTTGCAATGATTTCTTAAATAAAAAACCCATGAAAAATATTCAAGTAATATTTGTTATCATTGGTCTTCTTTGAGAATGAAGGATGTGGAGCAAAAACAAATGTTAAGTTATGAATTCCATATTGAAGAGAGCTAGAACACTGCTTTTAAATATTGTATGTGTTTGACTTTCAATATAGAAGAGACAATTGTGGACTCTGAGAGAGCGGCCTAAGGCCAACTGTTCATTCAATCTAGCTGAAATATTCTTCATGCTTTGGGAAAAGGAGATTTGCAAGCAAAAAGCAAAGGTCTGTAAGGAAAGAATGGAAAGGAGGAAGCCCGCAGGGAGCTAGACCACTAAGTTCTGTCAGAAGCTTTGGTGAATTATTCTTGTCAACCACCCCTTTCTTCCCTCCCCAAACATTATGGGGGAATGCTTTAAAAAAATACAACAATGTGTTGTAATGGTACTAAAGGACATTGATCCTGGAATTAGAAGACCCAGGTTTCAAATCCCAGCTCTGACAATTACTAGGCAAAGATCTACCCACTTTGAACCTCAGTTTCCTCATCTGCAAAATGGGAGTAATGATAATATATTTATCCACCTCAAAAGGATTTGTGCAGGAAAGTCTTCGTAAACCTTAAAATACTATAAAAAGTTCATTATTATAAAAGCCAGCAGCCCAGAACTCACCAGTCCTACTCACTTAGAACTGCCCCAGAGGTGGAAGCAACATATGTAGCCATAGCTTTATAAAACTATATCACGACATCTATTCTAAGTATACAATAACTATATCTGAAGGGGTGATGCCCTAGAGAATGTTAACTTTAGGGACATTTTACTGGAGAATTATAGTCAGTTGGAGAGGAGGATGATTCTGGGTCAAGACCTTTATCTTATCCTATATAGATACCTTTCCTAGACAAATCCTAGTACAGGTCCACCTATGATCAAAGCCCACAGTGCTACAGGTATAACTTTCTGAGAAAGGGGTGCAGTGGGGGAGGAATGTGGGCAGGTGGCAAGAGGCATCTGATTATCTCCTTATGAGCTGGGGCACACTATAAGCACTTCCTCTTTCACACAGGGACTCTCAGTTCAACACAATCAAAACAGTATTGTCAGTAGGTCAAGCAAAGCTGAAACTAACCCTAGGAAGCATCCCGGACATCTTTTAAGTTGATAGGAATACAAATCAAGGAAGCAGATAAATGTCACTGAAATAAGTCTTTGAAAAGATTCCAGAACCTGCAAAAAGTCCCAGTCTGATTTCTAAGACCTTTCTTAGAAATTCAAGTTTCCATGCATGTGAACACACACACATGAACATATGGCTTGACCCCTTGGCAATAACCTGGGCTTGCATAAGGGGATGGGGGGAATGACTATCTCCCAGACTGGTTAAATTATGCACAAACCTGCCAAACTAAGGAAGCCAAAGGCTGCCTCCACTAGTCAGCACATCTCTACAAATCTAATTCTTTTGAGAGGGAAAAGACCCAGTCTTGTACATCTTTGTAGCCTCCAAAGTTCCTATCCAAAGGTCTTGAATACAGTGGGCACTCAATACCTGATCTCAAAGCTTGGTGGCATCAAAACCATAGCAAATATAATGGTGCATCCAAGATTTTGCCTCAGGAGATGGTTCAATTTTGTTTAACTCATTCATTCTTGGATCACACAGACTCCACAATATTGAAGGGACTGGTGATGTATAGAATCAATATCCCAGAAATTTCCCCAAGAATGTGGCCAAGTTTTTTTTTTTTAGTGGGGAGGAGCCATAAAGGGCTGACAAGAGGATAATTCAATTTAACTCAATAAACATTTATCAAGCTCCTACTCTGTATTGGGTACTGTGCTAAGGATATAAAGACAAAAGTCAAAACCATTTTGCCCTTGAGGAACTTACATTCTACAAGAAGGAAATAATATGAACACAGAAAAATAAATACAAAATGTATGTGTAACGCTCCCTCCCTCCCTACTGCACCAATTCACATTAAATAGGAATTACTCTGACCCCTCTCAGAGTTCTAGGAGCAACCCTGAGGGTTACGGGGGTTACAGTACTCTTGCTCATAAGCCCTCGCAGGTGAGATTCTCAGTAATTATCAGTGAGATTCAATAAGCTTTTAGAAAAGGGGGTTTGTTAAGTGGATATGAAGGGGCAGTTCTTAGAGAAAAAACCCCTACGCTCCCGCCCACACAGGTTCCCTGGAAATAGTAGATTTAAACTTATATCAAAATGATGGTAAAATGCACTTATGGTAAATTGTGTAGTAAAGGAATAATATAGCTTCTACTTTCTCCTCTGACTCAATTGAGCGCTTCTTCTTTTACATATATAAAGTAATTTGGGGCGTTGGGAGAGAGCACTAGCACTAGCTAGTAGAGGAATCAGAAAAAGGCCTCATGATAGGAGATGGCCCTTGAGTTGATCCTTCCATGAAACTTGGGATTGGAAGAGTTCAAGTTGAGAAAGGAGAGCATTATAGGCATGGGGGTCAGCCTGGGCAAAGTTCATGTATGCAATAGGAGAGGCCCATTCATTTTACATCTGCCTGAGGTAGTCTTGGAACCCTAAACTCTTTCAAATGAAGCCAGATCAGGCCCGATTGGATGGGAAGGCTGGAACCTTCACGATGAAAACCTTCCCACCACCAAGTAGATGATGACGTTTCTTTGAAAAATTCAAGACAACCAGGATGCAGAATCAGATGAGGATTCTCATAACCTTAGTGTGAAAAAAGCCTTTTATTTAGTGTAAGAAAGCTGAATGACTATGCTTGGACCCTGTTGGAATAAGTTTTTTCCCAAGCGTAATAAACACATACACTCTAAGAGCTCTGACCCTGCAATGAGGGAGCACCAATTCCTTACTTTTGCAACACAACCACAATGTGTATTAAAGTACAGGAAGTTCAAGAAGTCAGTATTGTGAGACATGTCTTTGGACTGGGAGTGGAGAGAGGAGGAAGGGGCAGTGAGTAGGTCATGGCTAAATTATTCAGATGTATCAATAGACAAGTTGTGTGAAACTCTCCCAATTAAGTTAACTCATTTATCTTTTATCTTTTCATTTTTGGAGTATGGGAGAAGATGGAGGAGTGAAAGCAGAGAAATCTGATGGCAATCAGCTTGTGAACATCTGTTTCTCCTGAGGCAGTCAGAGCAGCTGGCTGCTTTGGAGTTAGGGACCACATTCACACAGTCACAACAGAGCCCTCCCCTTGTCTTTTCTGGGGGCACATTTTCATTCACTCCTGTGAGGATCATAAACAATCAAGACTTTAACTAGAGGAATTTGTTTCAAGCAGTGTACCCAGAATAAAGGATAAGCTGCAGTGAAATGAGGGCAGCTTCTGGGGAGAAGACGGAGAGCATCCCCCCTCCCCAGGAGGGATGAGGGAGGTGGTACCAGGCTAACATATGAAATATGAAGAGCTCTGAACTCTGAGAGGGAAGAGTTTTTTCTTGCTGGAAGCAGAGGAAGAGAACAGAAGGGACTGTCCAAGGCCATGATCAGTGTGAGGTGATCCAGAGAATTCCTAAGCTGGGGATCTAGAGGAAAAAAATACTTTTCGAAGCCCCGATATCATAAAGGTCATGGAAGCAGAGTTGGGAGAAATCTTGGGAGTCATCTACATCAGCAGTATCAAACTCAAATGGAAACAGGGTCTACTTATGTATGGAAGTATGTAAGGATCCCTGTAGACTGCACATTGACTTAGTTTTAAAGTGATGTGTGTGCTTGTATGTGTACATATATACACACATACATGTATACACACAGAGAGAACTTTGATTTAGTTCCCAATTACATTCTGATCTGGTTTGGGTAGCACCCTGGAGCCAGTGTGCTTGACATCTCTGATCTACTTCTAAAACTTCCCATGAATCACACATACAAAATCCCAGATAAGCAGTTAACTAACCTCTATTTGACTGGCTTTGGTACCCTCTGAGGTAGCCTGTTACATTTTTAGACAGCCCACTTGAAAATCTTTCCCTTCAGTGTGACCCTGCCTGGGTCACTTAACCTTTGCCATATGACCCTGGGTAAGTAGTCAACTTCTGTCTGCCTTGGTTTCTTCAATGGAAACTGTGATAATAACAGTACCAACTCCAAGAGTGGTTATAAAGATCAAATGAGATATGTATAAATATTGTGTAAAGCACTTAGAATAGTGCTTGGCCCATGGTAGGCATTTAGTTAATGACTGAAATAAAAAAAAATATTTCCGTACAGTAAACTAAAATGTTTGTTTTTGCTCCTTCCTGTCTGGCTCTTCATGACTCTGTGGACCATACTGTCCATAGGTCTTCGGTTTGTTTTGTTTTTTGTAAAGGTTTTGAGATTTGTCATTTCCTTCTCTAATAGATTAAGGCAAAGAGAGGTTAAGGGATTTGCTCAACATCACACCGACAATTTCTCTTCCACATATCAATCCTTCAAATATTGTAAAAAACAATGATCATGTCCCTCCCCTTCCTTCCTGTAGCTGAGGCTGCCAGGTGGTAGGGCTGGGCCTGGAATCATGAAGACCTGAGTTCAAAATTGGTATCAGACATTTATTAGTTGTGTAACCCTGGGTATGTCATTTAACTTTCACTTGCCCCAGTTTTCTAAAATGTGAAATGGGGATAACAACAGTACATACCTTACAGGGTTTTTTTGAGGATTAAAAATGAAATATATTTGTAAAGTGCTTAGCACCATCCAGCTTCATAGTAGACTCCGTATAAATGCTGATTTCCTTCCCCTTCCCCTAGTCTTTTCCAGGTTAAACATACCCACTTGGAATATCTGTTTTTTTCTAATATACATATATACTTAAGGCATAACTTTGAATTCCTTTGCCATTCTGATCTACATTGACTCTGGATACATTCTTTAATTTTTTTTCTTATTGTCTTAAATATTTTCCAATTACATTAAAATTTTTTTAACGTTTGTTTTAAAATTTTTTGAGTTCCAAATTCTTTCCCTTCTTCCCCCTAAAAGGCAAGAAAAATAGCAATTGCATTCAGAATTCATCGTTTTTCTTTCTGCAGGTGGGTAGCATTTTCATCATGGGTCCTTTGAAATTGTTTTGTAAGGATCAGTGTTGATCAGAGTAACTAAGTCTTTCACAGATGATCATTGTTACAATGTTGCTGTTACTGTACACGATGCTCTCCCAGTTATCAACATTGTTTCTAAAATGAGATGTCCAGCGCTAGGCACAATACTCCAGAAGCGGTCTGCTCAGGAAAGAACAAAATGGGACTGGCACCTTTCTTACAGTGGATGCAACACTTCTATCAATGAATGAAGAATCTGATGATTGCCTTACTTTTTGGCCGACACATCACGTTGCTGACTTACTAAACTTGCAGTAGAAATTTGGAATATTACATGTGCATCTTTCATTGAGATATGGAGAAATGTAACACAGAGGACTGTGTGGCTGTAGCCTGATCAGTCAAATCCAGGGAAGGGAAACCGAAGGCGAAGATGAAGATAAGACTTGAGGCAGAAGCAAGTTAAAACAGATACACATCATGCTGGTGGACAGGGATTCCATTTTAAGATACTTTTGCAATCTGTGAAACTGTTACCCTTCATATGTTCCCCACACTGGAAAAAACTTCCTTGAACTGATGCAAAGTGAAATGAGGAGAACCAGGAGAACACCATAAACAGTAGCATCCCTATTGTACTGTGATCATCTGTGAATGACTCAGTTACTCTCAACAATACATAATGACCCAAGACAATTCCAAAGGACTCACAATAAAACATGAGAAAGTTCTCCAGAGAAAGAACTGATGGAATCTATAATGCATATTGAAACATACTATATTGCTCTTTCCTTAGTTTTCACATTTTTTGGTCTGTTTTCTTTCACAATGTGACTAATCTAGAAATATGTTTCACAGGAATGCAGATGTATAACCTATGTCAAACAACTTACCATATCAGGGAGGGAGGGGGAGAATTTGGAACTCAAAATTTTTAAAAAAATAAACATTAAAAGTTGTTTTCACATATAATTAGGAAAAATAAAATAATTTTTAAAATTAAATTATTTTATTTGTTTTTGGTGTTCTACAACTGCTTCCATATAGCTTAGATTTTTTTTTACCTCCCTCCCCTTCTTCCCTACTACCTCCCCACTCCTTCCCTGAGACGGCACACAATTTTATATAGGTTCTATACATACATTCCCATTAAATACAAAAAATAATTTTTTAAAAAAGAAAAAAAAATCCTGAAGTGTTTTGCAGTAAATCTACTTCAATGTACTCCAGAGGATAAATACTATTTATTTTCAAAGGAAAATACAGAAGCTGCCAAGCCTGTGACTGGTTAGAAGCAAGCACTCCAGGTAATCAGTGGTAGCAGTTAACCCAATAGACTGGGCACTACTAGGATAGGGCTCTGGCCCAGGCTACAGTGGTGAATTCAAACCAGAGTAAGCTTAAATATCTTGAGTTAACCAGTTGGAGCAGAGGGATATGCCACCATCCTGGTTTCATTCTCACCTATGACCATGCCTTTGTGAAGTCACAGTCTAATTTCCATCTTCTCTCAACTTTCTGCCACATGGTTTCCTGGAGGGTACCTAGTCTGTGGCCACTAATAATTTGTGAATAAGACGGTGCTTTGGGGATCACACCCTTCTCACTTAGCTAAAGCTGATGCTGGCAAAAGTCTTCCTAAGGAGGAACTCAGTGTGCTAGTCTCCACCATGCCTCCATGCTGGCTCCCTTCTTCCTCACCTGCCCCTTCTTCTCTTTTCAAGTTTGATTTGTGTATTGTCTTCCCCCATTACACGGGAAGCTCCTTGATGGCAGGGACTATCTTTCTTTTCTTATTTGTTTCCCCAGCACTTAGCACAGTACCTGGCACACAGCAGATTCTTAGTAAATGTTTATTGACTTAATGAATGCTAGAGTCGAAGTGTGGAAAAGCTTTTTAAAACTTATCTGGTATAAGAGAACATGGGCTCACCCCATGCCTAGAATCAGCTGAGTTAGGGCTGTGTGCTCTTTTATCCCTTGCATTTTCTCCTCAGGGACAGCTACCCTGTTTTTCCACATTCAGACGCTCCAGCCTGTACAGCTGTTCTTCTCTCCACCCAAGTCAGATTCCCTCAGTGCTTCATGCTAAGAACCATGTCTGGCTGTGAGGAGGCTGGGACTTGTTACAGAGATGAAAAGAGGGAAATATGATGTATGTGTGGGTCACTGGGCTCTTGGCTCATCTTGGCTCTAAGGCCTATCTTATGATTCACTCACTGCTCTAGTAGTTCCCTCAGGGAGAGTGAACCTTGGACAGCGCAAAGGTGATCCCTTGAAGAAGTTGGAGAAGTCTTTGCTTCACAGCAAAGTAATTCCATGGAAAATGGAGCTGGCTTCTACTATGAAGTTGGATGGCTTTTCTGGAAAATCTCCCCAGGGTCTGGAATTCATCCACTAGAATAACTGCCTTACATCTGAAAGCTTTCCTCAGCATTACAGTAAGTTTTGCTCCATCAATTCCACTGACTAATGTTTTCTCAAATAAACTTCTTCTGTCCCCCTTGCCCCACAGCAGAATGCACTAGAAATGTGATACTTTTTCTAGAAAAGGAGCTAGTCTTCTCCATAATTTCTGTTTCCTTGGACACCCCCACCCCCTGCCCCCCCCACTTCTTTCCAAGTTCCTTTATTTTATACAGCAGAGACTTTCCTGCTGAGGTAGCTGATAGAGAAAGGTTCCTAAGTGGTAAAACCCATGGTCAGGCTCCCCTTAAGCAAAGGATCTTAATATTTTGTGCATGTCATGGACCCTTTGGCAGTCTGGTGAAGCTTATAGACCTCTTCTTAGAATAATATTTCTAAATGCATAAAATACATGCATAGGATTACAGGGGAAACTAATTATGTTTGAAATAAAGTCAACTAAATATATTTAATAAAACAAGCACCAAGTCCACAGATGTCGGATTAAGAATCCCTGCTATAAAGAATCATGAGAGTTATCTTTGTCAAGGAAGTCAAGTCCCTTTGGAAGGTGTTCATGGTGATCTAGTGAACTTTAAACTTGTCCATGGGAAATCTTGAAGCAAACAAATTTGCCTCACTATTTTAAACACACACAAATTCCTGGGTCGGAGCTGACACTACACAGGTGGAGTGACATTCCAACTCAGGAAATTCCCTTCATTTTTGGTTAACCTGTGAACAGCTGCTCCCTCACAGGCAAAGCAAGTAATGGAGGTTCTATCTGGCAAGGACTAAGGGCTCTGAAGTGCCATAATCAGGTGATAATAGACCCAGTTCACTCAGAAAAGCTGCTACATTCCTCGCTCACCCCTCGTTGCCCCAATTACTTTCTTCTAGCCCTTCTCTTCCTCTGACTACCCTCCCCCACTTTATACAAGGTATCCCTACAAGGAGTGCAGTTTAAAGGCTTAAGGTTTCGAAGTGCTCTCTCATTTCAGCTTCCCAACAATCTTGTAGGTTCCAAAGGTATTATCCCCATGCTAGGTTGTTGTTCAGTCATTTTTCAGTCATATTTGACTCTTCATGACCCCTCTCTGGAGTTTTCCTGGCAAAGATACTAGAATGGTTTACCATTTCTTTGTCTAGCTCATTTGACAGATGAGAGAAGTGAAGCAAACAGGGTTAAATGACTTGCCCAGGGTCACACAGATCATAAGTGTATGAGGCCAGATTTGAACTCAGATAGATGAATCCTCCTGACTATAAGCCCAGGACTCTATCCACTGTGCCACCTAGGTGCCTATCCCCATTTTACCATATGGTAAAACTGAAGTACTGGGAGCTTAAGGGACTTGCTCTTGGCTGCCCAGCTATTAAACATCGAAGATAGGATTCAAATCCAGATCTCCTGAATCCAGTGCTTTCTAATATACTTAGTTCCCTCTCAAATCCCTTCCCTTTAGAATATCAATGCAAACTGCTCCTAAGTGATATGAACAGAGATAAAATACTCCCTCAAGCACTGAACTTTGGAAAAAGTGTGATCTGACCCCCCAAATGTAAGCACCCCTCAGTTAGAAATGGCGCCCCAGCCTCCTTGACTTCTGCATCACTGTTGACCTTGCCATCCTTGCTGCAGTCTTATTCCATGACTTCTTCAAGGTAGCTCTCCCATAGTTCCTTTCTTGTTTCCTCTACTGTTTATTATACCACCCCTGAAATATAGCTGTTCCCCCAAAATCTGTCCTTTATCTACTCTCTATAGCTTTTCTTTATAATTATCACATTATTAACAGAATATAAAGGTAAAATTATAATAGCATAGTTAACATGTGCTATTAATATATAGTATAATAATAACTATAATATTAAATTATATAATTCTATATATTCTTCTCACTATGTTATCTTCTAGCTCTACACTCAATTCCTTGGAGATCTCATTTAATCAAACAATTTCAACAATCACCTTAGATGACCCTGCAATACACCTCTAGTTTTAACTTCTCTGGCAAGTTTCAAGCCAACAATTACAACTGCCATCCACATGGATGTTCCACCAGTACTCAAATCCAGTATGTCTTGAAATAAATTTACCTTTACTCCAAAGCCTATCTCCCCTGATTTTCCTGTCTTTGTTAATTGTATATCCATTCCACCAGTTTCCCAGGCTTAAAATTTGAGTTATTTCTTATCTCTTTTCTCTTTCTTCCCCTTACTCTCACTTTTGGTTAGTTACCAGATCCTATCAACTCAACCTTTATCATCAATCATTCCCTTCTTTTCCATTCCTCCTCTCTCTAAGGAAGTAAACCTTCTCACCAAGGCCAATGCCTTAGTATCACTAATTCTATATACATTCTATTCTTTCCTGTCTTCTCCTGGAGCTTACTCCCTCTACCATTTTCCTCTTTCTTTTTCATTATCTCTATTTATTACCTCTTGCTCTACTGCCTACAAACATGCTCAGGTCTACCCTATCCTACAAAAAAACCAAACCCAAGCAAAAAGCTTACACTTTGCTCTACTGCTCCCTAAATCAATCATCCCATCCCCTTCTCTCTTTCTTTTCATTGCCAAAATCTTAAACCTCAACACTCGCTGCCTCCAACTTTCTCACCATTTACTTACTCGTCAATCTCTTGCAATTTAGCTTCCACTCCCATCACTTGACCAAAACTGTTCTTCCCAAGGTTGTCACTGACCCTTTAACTACTCGATCTGATGGGTTTTTCTTTGGCTTAATCTCCTTGGACCTCTTTACAACTTTTGCTATCACTAAACATTCCCTCCTTCAGGATATGTGCTTTCACCTCCTTTGGCTTTTAAGATTTGCTCTCTCCTGTTTTTTCCCTGTCTGCTCCTTTTCAGCAGCCTTTCTGGATTATTACCCAATAATTAATCCTATCCTGTTACTGTGGGTATTGATCCCCAGAGCTCTGTACTAGGCCCTCTTCTCTCTTCTCTTCACACTCTCTCCCAGATCTCATCAATTCTCATTTTCCTGCAGATGACTCCAACCATCTGTATCATAAGATAATAGATCTAGAGTTGGCCATTTAGTCCAAACTGTCTCATTTTGCAGATGAAGAAACTGAGGCCCAAGAGAGTTAAGTGACTTGCCCAAGGTCAAACAGGTAATAAACATCAGCTGCAGGAGGTGGGACCAGGTTTTCAGACTCTAGAAACAGTGTTCTTCCTACTGTACCATAATGAGCTCCAGTCATAGGTCAGCTCTTCGCTAGTTATCTCTCCCTGGATAGCCTGTAGACATCTCAAACTTACTATGTCCAAAATAGAAATTTTTACTGGATCCTCCTAAACCAGCCCATCTGCCCCACACTTCCCCATTTCTGATGAGGACACTACCATCCTTCCAATCATTCGGATTCATAACGTTAGAATGAGTCATGGCTTTCCCCTCTTCCATCTCTCCCATACAATAGCTGACAAGTCTTATCAATTCTACTCCCACAGTATCTCTCAGATTTTCCTTTCTCTCCAATCACATGTAAATAACCTTAGTTCAGGCCCTCATTACCTGGCGTCTATAGCAGCATCCTAACTATAACATCCCTGCTTTCATTCTCTCCCTCTCTCCAATCTATCCTCCACACAGCTTCCAAAATAATCTTAAGGTATAACAGGTCTGACCATGCTCAAATATTTTCAGTAGTTCCCCATTACCTCTAGAATAAAATACAAATTCCTTAATCTGGAATTTAAGGCCCTCTACAATGTGGTTCCAAACTACCTTTTCCACACTTATTGCATGCTATCTTTGTTTTGCAAACTCTTATGTTCTAGTCAAACTGGACTACTCACTGGTCCCCAAACTTGACAATCCTTCTTCTGCCTCCTTCAATTCCCATAAATTTACTCTTAGGCATGAAATGTTCTCCTTCCCTATTCATGCTTGTATTCTTTCAAGAACTATCTCAGATGGGATCATCTTTGTGAAGCTTTTCCTGATTCCTCCAGGGGTTAATGTCCTCTTTCTCCGCAACTGTCCTTGTAGTAGACATATACGCATTTCCCCAGTTATGTATAATCTACTTGAGGGCGAGGACTTTTGTGTATGAATTTGTCTCTTGGATAATAGAAACACTGCCTTGTACATCTTGGGGGAGTTGGGACCTGTGATTTCATTGATGTAATAAACTCACAATGTCAAAACTCCTTCCACATTAATGCAATTAGACTGCTCATAAGAGAGTAGCAGCCTGGGAGGATAAGCAAATTGTCCATGGCCGTACAATTAATATGTGGAAGGAAGAGTACCTGAACTAGATCTCACTGACTCCAAATCTAGTCCTTTACCGACTCCACTAGACTGACCCTCACCTTGAATGTAACAAGCACTCAGTAAAAGTTGGTTGAATATAAATGAATTCATGTGCCCCTCACTGTAACCAAATTATACCACTCCTCATCCCTTGAATGTATCTTATGCTTTTGTGTTTTTGGTTGGATCAGTGCTAAACTGGGATACTTTTCCTTTCCTTTCCTTCCACCCCTCTGCCTTTCAAGGAGAAGTTCAAAGGTTACACCATTCATGAAACCTGCCCTCATCCCAAGAGTGTGTGAACATTCCCTTTTTCACTCCTGAACTCCCAGAGCATTGTCTTTGTACCTCTTATATTTATAACCTTTCAACTTATATTTATTTATGCACGTTTAGATTCCTTAAGAGTAAAGACTGTGACATTCATTTTTGTATGTGTCAAAATAAACTGAACATAGCAGGCATTCAATAAATGTCTGTCGAACAAAAGAGAAGCAGTAAAATGTGACCTTGTCAAGGAACAGAGATGAACTTGTACTTATCTAACAATAATGCTATGTATGAGGCAATGACAGGCCTCTGGCCCAGACTGTGAGCCAGCAACATGTTCCAAGTGCTGGGCTGCTGAAGACCTCCATCTGCCTTCCCATTCCCTCATTCACAGGACGCTTGACAAATTGGATGCATGGATGGGTCACTCAGGACCTGTCCTCAGTTACCTTAGTTAGATTCACAGATTGAGCCATCCCTCGTACTCCTATTCCTTTCTGCCCTGAGGCCTGAGGAACATAACAATCTCTCAAAAAATACGGGAACTTCTCAGCAGAGATGACAACAAAAATGTGCAGAATGAGGAGTATGATGCAAGGCATGAGGAATGTGTTCAGTTGTTTGACTTACCTCTACTTTACTGTTACAAACATTGGGGGAGGGGTGTGTTGAGAAGGATGAAGTCTGAAGAAGTGACAATAATGAAAAAAAAAAGAAAAAAAATGAACTTCTGGTGCCAAGATGGCAGAGTGAGGAAGAAACCCTCTGAAGCCCTCCCAAATTCCCCTCCAAACAATTAGAAAACCACCTTAGACTTGACGCAGGAGCAGGGAAGCAGCTGACCAGCCCAGCAGGAAAGGTCTGCTTCCCTGAGGCAGGAGGGGAGTGAGGTCCAAGAGTAGAAGCAGCAGCTAGAGTCACAGCAGGGGACCTTCAGCGAGTCTCCAGGCCTGGAACAATCCACCAGGATGGGCCCACCCTCCTGCAAGTCAGCAGCCCCCTAGGCAAGTGAGCAGGCTATGCAACACAGCCAGGTCCCAGTTCAGTGACACCATCCCCAGCACAAGCCACCATCCTGTCCCTGGGGCTTACCAGCAAAAAGACCCTGTTTCCATAGCAACTCAGCAGCAGGACCCCACACCTCAGGCCAGACCAGCAACTCGATCCCTCCTCCAGGGTCAGCCACCAGAAAGACTGTTACCATAGCAGCCTAGCAGCAAGACCCCACCCCAGGAACATGCCAGCAGGAAAACCCCACACCCAGGGGAGGCCAACAGAGAGGCCTTACCCACAGTACATACAAGACAGAATGAAAACCTACCCTCCAGAGAAAGCAAGCAGCTAAGCCCTGATCACCAGTGAAAGTCAGCAATAAGACCCAGAGAGCTTCAGCACAAAAAGCTTGGAATGCTGGAGGACCAGAGTCCAACTCTCACATAAAAATACCAAGTCACACACACACAAAAAAAGAGTTTGACTATAGAAAGTTACAATGGTGATATGAAGGATCAAGGCAGAAACACAGAAGAGAAAGTGTCAAAATGGCTACATGTGAAGCCTCAAAGAAAAATGTAATTTGGTTTTAGACCCAAAAGAATTCATGGAAGAGCTTGAAAGGGATTTTTAAAAGCAAATGAGAGAAGTAGAAGAAAAATTGGGAAAAGAATTGGAGTAATGCAAGAAAATCATGAAAAAGAATCAACAGCACAGAAAAAGATATTCAACAAAAATTTACCAAGGAAAATAACTCACAAAAAAAATAAAACTGGCCAAATAGAAAAGGAAATACAAAAGCTCACCCAAAAAAATAATTTTTAAAAATTAGAATTGAACAGATGGAAACAAATGATTCCATGTGACGTCAAGATACAATAAAACAAAATCAAAAAAGTAAAAAAAAAACCAACCAAACCAGAATAAAATGTGAAATTTCTCATTGGAAAAAACAACTGACCTAGTAAATAGATCCAGGAGAGAAAACCTTAAGAATTATTGGACTACCTTAAAGTCATGCTCAAAAGGAAATAAAAAAGCCTGGACAACATCTTTCAAGAAATTATTTTTAAAAAACCACATAAACTGCCCTATATATTAGAGCCAGATGGCAAAATAGACATCATAAAAATTCACCAATCACCACCTCAAAGAGATATCAAAATGAAAACTCCAAAGAATGTCATAGCCAAATTCTAGAGATCACAGGTCAAGGAGAAAATACTGCAAGCAATCAAACATAAACAATTCAAGTATCGTGGAGCTACAGTTAGGTTTGCAAAAGATCGGGCAGCTCCTACATTAAAGAATTGGAGGGTTAGGAATATGATATACTAGAAGGCAAAAGAACGAGGATTACAACCAAGAATCACCTACCCAGTAAACTTGAATATAATCTTTCACAGGATAAAATGATATTTAATGAAATAGAGGACTTCTAAGCATTTCTTATTAAAAGACCAGAGCTGAAGAAAAAAATGTTATCTCCAAATACAAGACTCAAGGGAAACATAAAAAGATTAAAAAAGAAACATCAAAGAGAAAACATGAGAAATAAAGTTAAACTGTTTATATCTATCTATATCTATATCTATAGATATATATATTCTATAGGGCAAGGTAATATTTGTAACTCAACAACTTAATTACTATAAGAGCAATTAGAAGGAGTATACACAGAAAGAGGATGTAGATATAGTGAGATTTTGATGGGATGATACCCCCAAAAACAAAATAAAGGGGTGACAAAGAAAATTACACTGGAAGGAGAGAGGAGATTGAATGGGGTAAATTATCCTACATAAAAGAAACAAAAAGAGTTATTATAATGGAGGATAAGATTGACTAGGGGAGAGTAGCAGGCAAAACTTAAACCTTATTCTCATCATAATTGGCTCAAAGAGAGAATAACAAACATTCAGCTGGATATAGAAATCTCTCTTATTCTATAAGTAAGTAAAAAGAGATAAGAGAAGGGGGGACTGACAAAAGAGAGGGTAAAAGGAGGGAAAGAGTTGAATGTAAGAGACAGATGGGGATAAACAAGTAAAAAATAGCATGGAGGGAAATACAGTTATCATAACTATTAAATGTGAATGGAATGAACTCACTTATAAAAGAGAAGCAGATAGTACAATGGATTAAAAACTAGAGTCCTACAATATGTTGTTTATAAGAAACACATCTGAAGCAGAGAGATACATACAGGGTAAAAGGAAAGGGCAGAATCTATTATTTTTCACCTGAAGCAAAGAAAGCAGGAGTAGCAATCATGATCTCAGAAAAGCAAAAATCGATCTCATTAAAGGAAAGAATGAAGGGAACTCTATCTTGCTGAAAGGTACCATAAACGATGATGTCATATCAATACTAAACATATATACCAAATGGTATAACATCTAAATTTTTGAAGAATTGAATGAGTTACAAGAAGAAATAGATAATAAAACTATAGTAGCAAATCTCAACTTTTGCCTCTCAGAACTAGATAAACCTAACCAAAAAATAAACAAGAAAGAAGTTAAGGAGGTGAAAAAAATCTGGAAAAGTTAGATAAGATAGATCTCTGGAGAAAACTTAATGGAAATAGAAAGGAATATACCCTTTTCTCAGCAGTACATGGCACCTACACAAAAACTAACCATGTATTATAATATTAAAAACGTCACAATCAAATGCAGAAAAGCAGAAATGTAAATATATCCTTTTCAGATCATAATACAATGAAAATTACATTCAATAATGGACAATAGAGAGATTAAAAATTAATCAGAAATTAAATAATCTAATCCTTAAAAAATGGGTCAAAGAACAAATCATAGAAACAATAGACAATTTCACAAAGAAAATGACAACAATGAGACAACATGCTAAAATTTATGAGATGTAGTCAGAGCAGTACTTGGGGAAAACATGTATCTCTCATCACTTAGAGCAATAAAATAGGGGGAAAAGGAGATCAATGAATTGGGAATGAAACTAAAATAACTAGAAAAAGAACAAATTAAAAATCTCCAATTAAACACCAAATTGGAAATCCTGAAAAATCAAAGGAGATATTAATAAAATTGAAAGTAAGAAAACCATTGAACTAAGAAATAAAACTAAAAGCTGGTTTTATGGGGAAAAAAACAATAAAACAGATAAACCATTGATTAATTTGATTTAAAAAAGGAAAGAAGAAAGCCAAATTACTAGTATCAAAAATGAAAGAGGAGAATTCATTACCAATGAAGAGGAAAGTAAGACAATTGTTAGGAGCTATTTTTCAATAAATTTGACAATCCAAAGGAAATGGATAACTACAAAAATATAAATTATCAAATTAACAGAAGTTAAATAACCCAATCTTAGAAAAAGAAATTGAACAAGTTGTAAATGAACTTACTAAGAAAAAAATTCCCAGGGTCAGATGAATTCACAAGTGAATTTTACCAAACATTTAAAGAATGATTAATTCCAATACTATATAAACTATTAGGAAAAATAGGTGAAGGAATCCTAACAAATTCCTTTTATGACACAAATATGGTGCTGATATCTAAACAAGAAAGAGCCAAAACAGAAAGAAAATTATAGACAAATTTCCCTAATGATTACTGAAGCAAAAATTTTAAATAAAATACCAGCAAAGAGATTACAGCAATAGATCACAAGGATCATACACTATAACCAGGTGGGATTTATACCAGGAATGAAGGATTAATTCAATATTAGGAAAACTATTAGCACAATTGACCATATCAATAATAAAACCAACTGAAATCATATGATTTTGACTCAATAGATGCAGAAAAATCCTCTAATAAAATGCAGCACCCATTCCTATTAAAAACACTAGAGAGCTTAGGAATATATGGAATTTACCTTAAAATAAGTAATATATCTGTAATGGGAATAAACTAGAAGCCTTCCCAATATAATCAGGGTGAAGCAAGCAAGGATATCCATTATCCCCTCTATTGTTTAAAATTGTACTAGAAAAGGGGCAGAGTCAAGATAGCGGAGTAGAAAGACTCACATATGCTAGCTCCAAACCCACAGCCCAAGGATCTCCTCTAAAAAGAACTCCCAACAAATTCTGGAGAAGGGGAAGTCTCGTAGAAACAGAGTGAAGGAGATTTACGTTCCAGAGAGCCCTGAAAAACTGATCCCAAAGGTTTGTCGTGCACAGGACGGGAGTGGAGCCCAGCCCTGCCCTGCCCGCGTGGCACGGAGAGGAACAGATCCAGCAGATCCGAGCAGGCTTCAGGGATGGAATCTCCAGCAGCTGCGAAGGTCCCTCCACCCACAGACACACAGGTCAGTGAGAGAGACGTCTGGATGGGCTGAGAGGGGAGCAGGGTGTCTCCATGACTCGGGCCCCCTTGGGAGGCAGCAGCAGAGGCAGTGGGTGGCCAGAGGCTCCTGGAGCAGGCAGGAGCTTGGCAGCAGCTCCATTATGGAAGGTCTCTGCATAAACCCCTTGAGGGAACTGAGCCTGGGAGGTGGCCCTGCCCCCACCTGAGAACCTGATTTAATCTTACCCTGAATAGCAGAGGACTCTCA